>CM053791.1:461893995-462241495 GCA_028749045.1 Cupressus sempervirens | reverse complement strand
AAAACGATCCAAGCAATGTCTAGGAAACCTTAGAGGCTTTCCTTCATATCCTCTGACCCTTAAGTAGGTGAAGTTTGGAAACTGAGTAAAGAAACTACCATAAATATCAATCACTTGAGTTGCTTCCTCTATTATTCTTGTGCTCTCTTTTCCTTGAAGCTTAAACACCAATTTGGCTAGGAAGGTGTCTTGAACTATTTTGAAACCTTTTGGGTTCTTACTCTTCTACAAGAGAGGATAGTATTCATAAATTAGCATGCTTTGATTCCAATCTAAGTGTGGTAAACCCTTCCATTCTCTACCACAAGCGAAGATATAAAAAAAATAGGAAGACATATAAAAACCAAAAATTCCAAAAACTTGAGAAAGTTCTTCTTGAAGCCTAGTAGCTATGATATCTGCCCAGTTGATAAATCTATCTTCTCCCAAGATTGTTTGAATGAAAAAGTACATCTAGCTCTTCCAATGAAAGACACATGAGTTCCACTTCACTTCGTTTAGCAATGTAATGACATCTTTAATCTTAGGGGTCATATGCTCTCTAGTTAGTGGATGCAAAAAGCAAGAACCTCCTCTTTTGCATTTGAAAAACCAACCTTTAGAAATTAGTGTCACAACCATATGAAACTTACTTAATTATATTGATACATTCATATGGAAAAACATACCCTTATTTCATGCCCAAAAATTAGGGCAAAAATATATGAACATTATTTTTTAAAGGTAAATTCAACTAAGCTAACACATGAAAATGTAAGCCATCATTTAATACATTGAAGGAGGGTGATATCATGGTATAGTTAGTTTCAGGTTACAAGATCTAGGTACATAGTTGAGTTTAGTTTGCATTGCACAAGGATGTAAAGTCAGTATCCAATCATACTACATGAACTTGAAACCCATAAATCAAAGTGCTACCAAAAACTTAGGATTGGTTGAATTATTTTGATTAATTAAACCCTAGGTTTATGTTTTCAAAAGTATGTCATTTAAGGGTTTTCGAGTTCTCAAATTGAGTTTGAGAAAGTTAGGTATATTTTCAGTAGAGTCAAGTCATAAGATTCATCTTCTAACATGAGGATAGAAAACACCACAACTTTGACATATTCGATATTTAACCCTATTTAACAATTAAGGCATCCTTAATTATATTTCATTTCACAACATTATTCAACTAATAACATAATTTTTTATTAGGTTGATATGATACCTTAAATTCATTTCATTATACTAGTTCAAAAGCCCCAGTGAACTAGTTCTGCATTTTTAGGGAGTTGACCTATCACCTTAATATTTGATCTTAGTTATTAACATAGCCTATTAGAACTAAATCAAAACATTAAAAATTTATCATTAAAAAAATTATGACATACATTTAGCTTGCAAATATAATCCTATACCACTATCAAGTTGACTATACAAGAACCCTTCAATAACCCTTCAAACCTATAACCTTAGCAATTCAAATTAATTAAACCCACAATTAAATACACAAATTTAATATAAGACATTATTAAAGTTCTTTCCTAAATAAAATAATTTAATCTTACATAAAATTTTGACATTATAATAAAAACTAACCCTCACACTTACTTCACAAATAAATACTCCTAGTTCCTATACTTGGCCCCCCTTAGCTAATGTCACAACCTACTTATAACAATATAATAAAAATATTTTAAAACTATTTCAATTTTAAATCCATGGTGCACTAAATCTTTTATAATCATAATTTGAAAACAACTATACAATATCCATCACTTTATTTACTAAAAATCTAACACAATTAATTTCTAAACAAAGGTATTATCAACTAACATTAACTTAGCTACTACTAACTTTATAAAGCACAAACATTATTTCTTAATCTTAAAACTATCTATTAAATTTGATTAACAATTACTAATTTAAAATCACAAGATAAGTTAATAACAATAAAACTAACAACCATTACTAATTTTTTTAAAAATAGAACTACGCTTACATACCTACTAACCTATTAACAAACTTACCTTTTTCAACATAAATCTAATCATGATAACCCAAATCACTAATATCATTTATTAATTTCTAATATTACCAACTCCTATTCCATACACTAATTTCTACCTAAAATTATTTAACTTACTAACAACTCCTAAACTACCCCTACTCCATCTACTCCCTCCCCCCCACACTTGGAAACTTTCCATTTCCTCCCACCACCCCATACAAATGGAGCACTTCCCCAAGGCTTGCGCTACTCCAAGATGACATGCCCATGTCATGCTTGGGCAACACTCCAAGCATGTTGCATGTTGGAGGGAAACATAAAGGGTGTGTTTGAAGTTTAAAATAGAATTTAGGGGAGGGTCAACGTCAACCTTTATAACACCCAAGCAGTAAGGAGGGATAGTGGTGTGTATGCATGGTAGGTAAGTGGTTGGTTGATTTGGAATGTAGGGTGAATTGATGGCCAACATTGAGAGCATATCAATACCATTAAAATCTCTGACTAAGGAACAATTTAGTTTCTCCTCCTTTAGCTCCTATGCCCATTCTTGGAAGGGAGAGAGAAATGACGTGGGGGTGGGGACCACATGATATCCCATCCCCTACTTCTTTTTGTGCTTAGACTATTTTAAGAGAATGATGATGATGATGATGATATAAAGGAGAGAAAGGGTGTTGTATATATATATATATATATATAATCTTTATATTTTTCAGTCAAACAGACATTAAAAATGTTTATTCCAATGATTGTTGTAAAGTGGGAGTTTGCATGGGGACAATTTAATCTCTTTTCATAAAAACTCCAGAGACTTGTAGCGTCTCATTTGGAGAATTTAAAAATAAAAAATAAATTTCTAAAAGACAAAAGTTACATGGATTTAATTTCAACTTCCTAGTGATGATATTAGGACCATTTTCAATAGTTTTAAGGGTAACTTGAGAGGTAAGAACAATGTATTCCAACTTATATTTAAATCTAATGATTTACCAATATGTCTATTAAGCAATTTTATTATGCAATAATAGGAATTATATCATTTTGAACTTTGAACTTAAATAACTTATGGAAGTCTATACACATTTTTTTTGATTTCTTCATGCAACCCCATGACCTTACAATAACCAAATCTATCTAAATTCATGATTAAATCCAAGGTTACAAGAGGGTGGATTAAGAGTTAAACTAGCATCTAGCACTAATGCATTTAAAAGAACCAATAGAAGTCAAAACATATTTGAAAACTTATCATCATACTATACAATTTGTTCATAAGATAATCTTCTTTCTCCTTATTGAAAATTAAGTCTACAACATGGAATAGATTACAAGGAAATTATGACCTCTTTATTTCAACACTTAAATGTTGTAATCTGATTGAAATAGATCATTGTATGAAAGATATTGTTGCTACAAAATGTGTTCAATCATTATTTTGTCACTGATGTCAAACCTGCTATTTGCTGGAATGGCAATTTCTTATAAGATCCAAGCACTATCACTTAGTTGATTGATGAGGAATCAATAAGATGTAATAAAAGCACCTAAGGGAAAGGTTGAGTTATGGTTTTGTAATGAAGTGCAAAGATCAGATAAGACAATGATAAAGTGATGTATTGACAATATACTTGAAGATTAAGTGCCGAGTAAAAATCAAGTGTCGAGTGAAGATCAAGTGTCGAGTAAAGATCAAGTGTCGAGTGAAGATCAAGTGCCGAGTAAAGATCAAGTGCCGAGTGAAGATCAAGTGTTGAGCATCAAAAAGTCAAAAGTGTCGAGCTACTACATTATTTTGAAAAGTCAAAGATTCACCAGATCTGAGTTGACATGGTTGTTATCTAGAATTTTGTGAACTAGATAGAAGATATGAATGATGAGCTGGTGGCACAAAACACTATGTAAAATGTTTTTGGCGAATACAACTAGATTCTAGATGAAGTTTCTAGATAAAAATGAGATATGGGACAAATACATTGTATCTTACCCAATCTATGGAAACCCTAAAGTTGGAGAGGGAGAATCGAGTAGGTAAAGTATTCTAGATTTTTTTAAAGGAGTCATAAGGTCACGAAGCAAGTGAGTTGGTCAAGCATGAAAGCATGAAGTGCTAAAGAAGGTGCTAAGGAGGAAGAGAGCACAAAAACTTTGTTTTGATAGATGACCACAGAGATGATTTCATTGGTATGATGAGCAAGAAGACTCAAGGAGATGAAGGTTGAAAGTAAGACAAGCTGTCAGAGTCGCAGTGATTGAAGCCAAGCAAAGGATTGAACTGAAGTGTGATCTGAAATCTACAAGATATGTTGTGAGTTGTATAAGATAAAAAGCTCTTATTGTTACTCTCTAGCAATTGTAATAGTTAGTATAAATCCTATGGACTTACGTTTGTTTAATAGCCATGTTGTAAATCCTTTAACAGAGTGACATTCTAAGTGAATGTTCCAAAGTCCTTTGACCAGGCCCATTCCTAACAATATGGTGAAATCCTCTAACAAGGTCACATTTAACAGTGTGTTGTAAGCCTTTAACAGGGTGGGCCTTTAACAGGGCATCACTTTAGAAGAGTGAGAATTGAGTAGCATGTTACTGGTGATTTTTCTCGAATTGGGTTTCCACGTAAATCACTGTGTCATGTGTTGATCTTGCATGTTTTATTCCTGCATGTTGATTTGTTGTAACTTGCTAAGATGGTTATTTTAAGCTTGGATGGATGAGTAGTTTAATGGGCTCACTATAATTGTTGAAAAATTATTATTAGGGCATTTAGACTTTGGATAACTAATTCACCCCCCCCCCCCCCCCCCCCCCCCCCCCCCCCTCTTAGTTATTCTAAAACATTTCCAACATTAAATACAATTAATTTTCCAATACAAGGATGCAAGATGCCTTAAGAATTTAACACAAGTATCAAAGCCTGAGTTTCTACATTGGGAGCTTTGGGTATATTGGAATGCCACTAGTGTTAACTAGTTGAATAAAAATGCAAACCTTAAACTGAAACTTGAAACTAGTTGAACTGAAACAATATGTAAACTATTAGTTACCTATTTTTCATACTTCAACACTTAAGACTTCAAAACTGAAATTATACTTAAACTGAAATTATAGGTAAACTAAAAATTGAAAATATCTTGTTTGCAAAACATGTGTCTTTTATCTATGTGTTTCAGTAGTATGTTTCATGGTTATTTTAGCATCTTGTGTCTTGGATATTATTGTAGGATGGTATCTGGGATGAGATCTTCCATTAGAGGCCGTAGCCTTGGTCATGGCAGAGGCTGTGGACGAGGCAGAGATATTAGTGTTCATGAGTCTATCTGTTCTTGAGCAGGATAGAGCACACCAGGCAGGACATGAGCATAGACACAGATCTAGGAGTCCTCAGAGGGATCGACATAGATCCATAGTATCTTCTCAGATGAAGGACCTTCAGAGGTCCAAGATCAAGCCCTTTAATGGGCAAGGTTCTGGGTATGTAGCTGAGCAGTGGCTTATTGCCCTTGACAGGATTTTTTCTATGCAGGACTTTGACAGTAATGTCAAATCGAGATTTGCCATTACCAATCTAGAGTTATTTCGGGCCACCTAGTGGACTATTGAGGAGAAGAAGTTGGGCATTAACATGGGTAGTGTCACTTGGGAGATTTTCTTGGAGAGTTTTCATGAGAGATTCCTACCAGAGGAATAGAAGCAGCATAGAGCAGATGAGTTCCATAACCTGAGACAGTTCACTATGACCGTTGTAGAGTATGAGCACAAGTTCTATGAGCTCATGCCTTTTTTGAGATTCAGTGACAACCCAGCACAGTTGGCACAACATTTCATTCGAGGCTTGAACAACCGTTTTATTGGGGGTGTTAAGGTATTTGAGCCTAAGACCCTCAAGGATGCGGTACATCAAGCTATCCTGGTAGAGCAGAGTGTCAACTTTGGACAAGGGCGTTTTGTGGGAGCGCCTACTATAGCAGGATCTAAGGGCAACCACAACTCCAATGGAATCAAGAAGCCTCCCTTCCCTAGGAGGAATCAGCATTCTCAGCAGCAGCCTCAGCAGCATAAGGGATTTTACCCTCAGGCACAGAGTGGTGGCGGTGGATCCAACTCTAGGATCAATCGCAATGCTCAACGTAATAAACAGAATCAGCAATCTTAGCCTGCACAGAGCAGCCAGTCTTTTGCTAGCAGGGGTAGTCACCAGCAGTCGAATGCACCACCTATAGGGAGAGGATCTGGTAGAAGCACAGGATGTTATTCGTGTGGACAAATTCGTCATATTGCAGTGTACTACCCATAGCGAGCATCTCAGTATTCAGGACCTAGGCCAGCAGCATCTGAGCCTACAGTCGGAAATGCAGGTGGATCTCATAGAGTATTTGCAGCAGTGGATCACCGTCAGGCAGACCATCAGGGGACAGTAGTTGAGACTACAGGAGCTATCCGACGTACACCTCTCTCTGTATTATTTGATTCGGGTGCTACAGATTCTTTCATTTCTCCATCTCTAATTGATAAGTGTAAGCTGGAGTCGGTTAAGAAAGATGATGGTTGGCAAGTGGAACTAGCCTCAGGCGCTAAAGTTTCCACAAATTCTGTAGTTCATAAGTGTGGACTTAGTATAGGAGGGTTTGAAACATCAGTCGATTTTCGAGTTATTCCTCTTGGCTCCTACGATGTGGTCTTAGGTATGGATTTCCTTGGCTCTCATAGGGCTAGTATAGACTGCAGAAAGAAGACCATTATGTGTCAGGATGACCAAGGGAAGGATGTTGAGATTGTGGGGATACCGAGGCCTATATCCCTATGGATGATCTCTGCTATGCAATTAAAGTGAAGCTTTCGTAAGGGATGTCAAGTATTTTACGTTACGGTAAATGAGCTAGATGAGGAAGACTCTACGAGGAAGACCCTAGATCACCCTATTTTACAGGAGTATGATGATGTCTTTTCGAGTGAGATTCCAGGCATGCCTCCGAAGAGAGACATTGATTTTAGCATTGAGCTCACTCCAGGAGCGGAACCTATCTCTAGAGCTCCTTACCGTATGACCACTCAAGAGTTAAGTGAGTTGCATTTGTAGTTAGAGGAACTTTTGGCCAAGGGTAATATTCGACCTAGTGTATCACCATGGGGAGCTCCAGTGCTCTTCGTGAAGAAGAAGGATGGTTCTTTGCACCTTTGCATTGATTACAAATAGTTGAATAAGGTGACAATAAAGAACAGGTATCCTTTACCAAGGATTGACGATTTATTTGATCAGATCAAGGGGGCTACAGTGTTCTCTAAGATTGATCTTAAGTTAGGATACCATCAACTTCGCATCAAGGAGGCTAATATTCATAAGACCGCCTTCCCAACTCGCTACGGGCATTATGAGTTCACAGTGGTACCCTTTGGACTGACGAATGCTCCATCAGTTTTCATGTGCTTAATGAATGGGGTGTTCCGTTCCTATCTTGATAGATTTGTTCTTGTGTTCCTTGATGATATTCTGATATATTCTAGGTCCCAAAAGGAACATGAGGAACATTTGAGTTTAGTTTTGCAGTGCTTGAGAGATAATCAACTTTATGCCAATGCGGCAAAGTGTGATTTCTTTCAATCAGAGATACAGTATTTGGGACATGTTATTTCAGGCGAAGGTATCTCTATAGACCCTGCGAAGATCCAGGCAATAGTAGATTGGCTTGCACCCACTACTATGTCAGAGACTCGTAGTTTCATGGGTCTAGCTGGTTATTATCGTAGATTTGTTCAAAACTTCTCCAGAATAGCACACCCTATTACCTCCCTTCAGAGGAAAGGAAAGAAGTTTCTTTGGACAGAAAAATGTGTAGAAGCATTTCAGAAACTCAAGGAACTTCTGACTAGTGCACCAATCTTAGCAGTACCTGATCCAGAAGGTGATTTCATGGTGTGTATGGATGCTTCCCTTGAGGGTATTGGAGCAGTTCTAATGCAGAATGGTCGAGTGATTGCATATGAATCACGCAGACTCAAGGATCATGAGTTGAATTATCCTACACATGACCTTGAGTTAGTTGCAGTAGTTCATGCCTTAGTGAGATGGAGACATTTCTTGTTGGGACGCAGATTTGAACTACATAGCGATCATCGTAGTCTTCAGTACATAGTCATGCAGCCTAATCTGAATGCTAGGCAAAGGCGTTGGATGGAGTTTTTGTGCGAGTATGACTTTGAGGTAAAGTATATCCAGGGGAAGGAGAATGTTGTAGCTGATGCTTTGAGTCGCACGAAACATGTGATATCATCTATGACTCTTAGTGTCGATTTGAGGTGTCAGATCCTTCAGGCACTCCCCACTGATTCATGGTATCTGGAGGTGTGCAGTGAGATCAATTCAGGGAGACCCTTGGAGGGTAAGTTTTTAGGCTATGTCCTAGAGTCAGATGGCCTTTTGAGACATTCAAGAAGGATCTATGTGCCACTACTGGATGAGCTTCGCATATTGATCCTATCAAAGGCCCATCGTGCACCTTACTCGGCACATCCAGGTGTCAAGAAGATGAATGCAGATTTGCAACGTTTATTCTATTGGTCCGGGATGAAGCACGACATTGCTGATTTTGTGGCTAGATGTCTTGAGTGTCAGAGAGTCAAGGTAGAACACCAACATCCGGTAGGACTTTTGCAACCGAATCTCATTCCTTCATGGAAGTGGGACATCATCTCTATGGATTTCATAGTAGGATTACCTATGACTCCTTGTCGTCATGATGCTATCATGGTCACCGTGGACCAGTTGACTAAGGTGGCACATTTTGCACCAATCAGGTCTTCCTACACTGCAGCTTCAGTGGCTAATGTCTTCATGTGTGACATTGTGAGACTACATGGTATTCCCCGAAAGATCATTTCGGATAGGGATCATGTTTTCACTTCTGCATTTTGGACATCACTACAGCATGATCTTGGAGCGCAGTTGAATTTCAGTTCAGCATATCACCTAGAGACAGATGGGCAGACGGAGAGAGTGAATCAAGTTCTCGAAGATATGTTGAGGATGTACGTGATCGATAGGCAGACTCATTGGGAGGACTATCTTTACCTAGTGGAGTTTGCTTACAACAACGGGTATCACAGTTCTACTGGCATGGCACCTTTCCAAGCCTTATATGGACGCCCTTGTCGTACACCTTTGAGTTGGGATAGCCTTGAGGATCGCATCCTGTTGGGTCCAAAGAGGCTTCGTGACATGGAGCAACAGGTGGTGCATATCCGAGAGCACTTGACAATGGCACAGGATAGGCAGAAAAAGTATGTTGATGCACATAGGTCAGATAAGCAGTTTTCTGTAGGAGAGAAG
This sequence comes from Cupressus sempervirens, assembly GCA_028749045.1. NCBI lineage: Eukaryota > Viridiplantae > Streptophyta > Pinopsida > Cupressales > Cupressaceae > Cupressus > Cupressus sempervirens. The sequence goes on along the minus strand of CM053791.1, from coordinate 462,232,178 downwards.
GTTTTCTTGAGACTGCATCTGCGGAAGAGTCTGATCCGTTATGGAAAGGGCTCAAAGCTAGCACCTCGCTTTGTGGGACCATTCGATATTCTTGAGAGGATTGGTCCAGTTGCCTATCGTCTTGCTTTACCGCCCAGCCTTGCTCGCATTCACGATGTTTTCCATGTTTCAGTACTTAGACAGTATATCCCTGATGTTGTACATATTCTTGATTGGAATGCATTGCAGGTAGAGGACGGGCAGCTGGCTTTAGAGCCAATTCGTATTCTGGAGCAGCGGGAGTTGACCCTCAGGGGTCGAACCATAGAGCAGGTAAGGGTCCAATGGGACCCTACTAATGACTCTTCAGCTACATGGGAGGATGCATCTAGATTACGGAATTTATATCCCTATTTGTTTATAGGCTTCCATGAGTAAGCCTAACTCTAGGGGGGGTGGATGTAGTGCCTGCCCCTAGTCTACATTTTCGAGCTACATTTCTGATATCATTGCCAAACTCTTTTAGGCCAATTTATGTTTGATGATTAGTATTATTATTTTAGAGATTATCAGATGTTGTTTTACACTCAGTTTATTATATGATGAGATTACTTGGTACTCTATATTTCATGCATGTATGATGATTATTCAATGGTTTCAGTTATCGATGATGATTAGTTAGATGGTTTATTATTCCATGTGCTTCTTATGGATACTTACCCCATACTGCATGTGTATGGTGCGCGTGTTGTTTTATTTATGTATGGTGTTTCTGATGTGGTTAAGGAAGGGAGTCGTAGTCACCTGCTAGTCGGGATCTACATGATGCACCACTTCCTGCCATTGTCTGTTTAGCTTAGAATATTGTGTTTGTACATGCGTGGATTTTTATGCAGGTTGCAGGTACCGGATATCGACTTGCCTGAATTTTCAGGATGAGCGTACCCTATCGCACTGTTTCAATGGTAAGAGAGGGGAGATAAACTCTTAAGTCCAATTCCTAAACCATTTAGCCAATTGTCCTAATTGATAATTAGGACAAGTATCTGAGTTAAGTACCCTCTGAATGCGTCAAATGATGTAATTTCGGGATTATAACATTTTTGTTTTGATTTAGTATATGCTTTTCTATGTAGGGTTTTCGTATGTTGTTATATAAGTCCTTGATGTGTTTTCTATTAATTAAGTCTAATTAAAAAGATTAATTAAAGATTTAATTTAATGGAGAATTAATATGATATCTTTAATATTTAATTAATTGAGAAATTAATTAAATAAAAGAATTAAATTTAAAGGTTAAAGTTCAAAGATAAATTTAGAACAGGATAATATTTATTTAATTTAATAATAATATATTTGGAGTTCATTTTTAAATAAATGCTAAATATTATTGTTATTTAAATTAATTAAATATGTTATCAATTAAGTTCTAAAATAAATTAAAAGTTGAAAGATATTAAATTATTAAGAATTCTAGATCGAATGATCTAAGCATGAGTTTAAATATGAGAATTAAATTAAAAGATTAAATAATAGAAATTGATAACGTTATTTTAATTTCATAAAGTGCACATGAGATTAAAGTAATAAATTAATTTAAAATAGAAGTCAAATAGAATATTAAATAAAGTTATTTAATAAATCAACTTAATGTGCATGAAAGTTGAATGCCAAAATAAAAGAAAAGATAATAAAGGTTAATTTGGAGTTAACTAAGTTGTGCAAAGAGTCTTCTCGAGTAAACGCACAATTAGTGCCCCGATTTGAGGAGAAATTGCTTATCACAACTTTGGGGGTTCATTTTTGAGATAGACGAATTTGGACGGGAATTTTTGGGGAGACAATTTTTGGAAGCAAATTTCAGAAGGCTGATACCAAGAAAGTTTTCCAGAGGAAGGTTATTGAGAGGAGCGAATTCTCATACAGTTCCTGGAGATTGCATAATAGCATCAGGATCAGGTAAGGTCTTGTGTTTTTTATTATCCATTAAATACGCAATTATCCTTTCCTGTCTTCTTCGTATCTGGGGTTTGTAAATCCGAATTCTCTATGATGAAAGTTTTAACTTTTCAATATTGTGAATTTATTAATTGCTCTTCAATAATTTCTATATCCATGGAGACTGGAAGAGTTATTAGAACCCTTATTTTCTAGATTAAGAAATTAAGATTTAATTTGGTAAGGGTTTTGATTTGAAATTGAAAATTCTAGATTTTATATATATATATATTTCCTTTGGAGGAAATTGTTTTAATAAAATTAAACAAAACTAATTTAAAATAAAACTTAATTTTTTATATATATATTAAAATAATGATGAAAATTTAAAACAAAAAAAAATTATATATAAAATATATTGGAGTGGGGTCGCAGGGTATGGCAGGCCGGCGGGCCTTTAAACACGCTAGTTTTTATTAAAAGAAAATAAATAACGATTTACTTTTATTAATCTTTTTTTTTTTTAAACGTTTTAAACAAAAAAAAATTTAATTAATATAATTATTATTTAATTTAAACTTTATTCAATTTTAAATTATATTGAAATTTTATTAATATTTATTAATAATTTTATAAATAAATAAATTATTAATAAATGTAATATGGTCCTTTATGAATTATTAATTAATTTTATTTAAAGTTTGATTTAAATTAAGATTAATTAAATCAAAAATTTGTTTAAGCAAGTTTAATATTATAATACTGTTTTTAATGAAAGTGTAGATTATTATAATCAAAGATCAACAAGTATTATTATTAATTTAAATATTACCCTTAGATTGTTTTAGGACTTTGACTTAAAATCAACTAGGGGTAATTAGGTGTTTCATTTGGAGTTAGGAACGGGATAATTTGTAAAGGTGAACTATGGATTCTATCTGTTTAAAACATATGTTCAACTGGAAATGGAAACCTCACATTAACTCAATAGTATATTATCAATCAAATTGAACTATAAAACTTTTTACTTGAATATAAACACTGGAAACTGAAACATAAACCTTACCTTAAGTCAATAATATACTTTCAAATCCAATCTCTGAGACTTTGATGTTTTCTTTGTGCTTTGAATGTTATGGGGTTGGTTTAACGTTGACCAGTTTAGGTTGTTACCAGAGGCTTGGGGTTGTGAATGTGTTGTCATGATGATTTGGTTTCAATCTTTCTTAACCTAACCATGGTAATGTGATGAAGTGATCTATGACATGATTGTATTTACTGTTTGTTATTGCTTTTCGGTTTCCTTGTGTGAAGCTGAGGTGTATGTATTTGAGATACCTGACTTAACCATTTTCGAGTCTCGATCAGTTATATTTGATAACCATTTTTGAGTCTCGATCAGTTATACTTGGATTGCTTTTCGGTCGCTTGAGAGGACTGAAGTGTTTGTTATGTTCTTGATGATGTCATGTTTTAACTTGACCATTTTAGAGTCTTCGATCAGTATTGTAATTTACTATTGAGATACTTTCTGGTTGCTCATTGGAGAACCATTGGATTTTGTGACTTATCATTGATGCCTTCAGTTGCTGATAGAGAACTGTCGTGATCATATGATTACTATTTGATATTATTTGTTGCTCATGAAGAACTGATGTAATTTTGTGGCTTATCCTTTTATGATGTCTTTTCAGTTGCTTGTATAGGACTGAGGTGGTTTTATTATGATTCTTTGATTTATGATTTCATGAGCCTAGGGTAGGTTATCTATGTGTAGAGTCGAGAAGTGGCTTGCAATGGGGGTCGGAGCCCTAAGAGGCTGCCTTGAGAAACCCATTGTAAGTCATTTTTAATAAGTGAAAACATTTACACTAAATGAGACAAAATGAACCTAACAAGATAATTGTATGTTCTCTCCCATGCCTTGAGTGCTAGTATAGACTAGGATGGGGTAGAGAGAATGCTTGGTTACGACCTTGCATTCTATAGTAGGCCTCGTCTGTACGAGAGGATACTAGTGGCCGCAGGATCAGTAGGGACCCGGGATTCCTAAGGGATTGCTCGGGTAACTTCTACATGACTTTTGCGATGACACTTTCCCGCTTGCATATTAGGTTTCCTACATGTCTTGTGGTACATCTGGGATTTAGATGTCGATCTTTTTAGGAACCCTTGAGTTAGCATACTTATAGGATTTCCTGGACTTAGAGAGTATTTATGATTATAGGTTTTGTTATCCTATTTGGGACTTGAGACTATCTCCTCAGCACGGTGGGAGTGGACCATTTAGGTTCCACGCGGTCGGGTGGTAGTGCTTTTACTCTTACCATTGAGATTTGTTCTGTGGTCACCGTGGCTGGAGTTTTCGTGATTGGAATTTACCTTCACTATGTTCTTGGATTATTATGATGGATGGTTAGATTTTATGATAGATGTTTTATCATTATGGGGTAAAAGCATAGATCTGTGTCACCCTTTGTGATACCAAAACCTGTTTTGGTCAAATCTCATTTCTCTATCAAAACTGATTTTTTTTCAAAAACTAAAAATACCCTTTTATAGATCTTAGATTCAACATCATCATTATATAAATTTTTGAGTGTTTTGATTAGTTATTATATGTTATAATCTCAGAGTATTATAAGTCAATATTTCAACATTTCAGAAGATGCTCCCTCAAAAAAAGAAAAAAATAGTAAATCATATCAAAAAAAATTAAAAATTATATTTATCTCTAGAGGAGAGAATCTTCTTCATGAATATGTAATTTTTTTTCAAGAAGGTATAGATTTGATAGGAAATTTTTGACGGGAGGAAAAAACTATTGGATTCTGATAAGGTCGAACTTGAGTACTTATAACAAAGAAAATATACATCAAAAATAATTATTTCTTTTTTTGTGCACTACCTATACATGTCATCTATAAGATATTTTCAAATCAACACAAAAAAAGATAATTTGCATATACTTGTTTGACGGGAACTACACCCTATATTTTTTATAGTTAAAAAAGGGACTTCAAAATAAAATAAAATGAATAAATTGTTACTCAAAAAATTTATAAAAATTATAGGCATAAAATTTATCCAGTTCTACACATTTCATCAGTTTACATCATCTTCATATTTTAAACACAAATACCATTTTTTTTGTCACTAATGTTGAACTATCACATTTTAATATCACATTTCTTTATAAAAGGTGACACAGGTTTGTGCTTTTACCCTATGGATGTATGAATGTATCATGTATGGTGAATAGTTTCATATATTTTTACTGTACTTTGTATCATGGATTTAAGGATGTTGTATCTTGATCTTTACATATGTATATTCTTTTAAGCCTTTCATACCCTATGACTTGTACAATGGATGATTGGGCATTCTGAATTAATTTGCCGAGAGGCATTTGGAACAAATGTATATTATGGACATGGGACTTTCTGATTATTCTTTCATATATATGTGATAGTTGTTAGACTTAGAATTAATTAAATTTAAACGTGACTCAACGTCTTGGGATCTTTAAGAAATGTAACTTACAATGTATGTTTGTCGATGATTACATGTTATTGCTTTCGCTACTATGTGTATGTTATACTTTCTTACTTTAAGAAAAAATGTTTAGCAAACTCAGTGAAACTTTAGGTTAATTCTTTTGGATCCCTTGGCGGAGCGTTACAACAAGGACAAGTCTCCAATAATAGGGTGACTCAAGATCTACACCAAGAATACATTCCAATATTTCTTCCCTATTTGAAACCATCTAAAATCTACAAACACACACAAGGTATACCATGGAGACATCGCCTCCCAACCTAGGCCTCGATGTGAGGCCACACCCTGAGCTAGGAGAACCAGTAACCAACTGACTGACATTTAGAAAATAATCACATTGACACATTCAACATATAGTTCCAATCTAAAGTTTGCACAATAGGTCCCACATTGAACCAGGACTAGGGAGAAGGTGGATTTTTCTAGGTACGAGATGTCAATCATGAACACAAATCATATGCCTCTTCCAAGGCTAGCAAATCACAATGAACTTCTGTTCTTTCTCCCCTTATTTCCCCAAAACAAAGTCAATTTGTATTGACAAGGACCCATAAAACCTTACTTTCTCCCTCTCCTCAACATGTGGAGAGACTCTACATTGACCCAGAATCCAACTAAATCCCTTCTCCCATACATGGCCACTTCTGTTGTATCCAAGAGTGAGTAATGAAAACTCACTCTTAACAGTTTTCCCAACAAAACCAAAATGAAAATATGAAAGGAAAGAAAATAGAAAACCCACCAATACCCATCCCTCACATGTTACAACACAAAATGAAATACACACATGCAAGAGATTTACATAAGCAAGAAATGAACAATGCATGAAGAACATGGCCATGAAGAATCCTACCTTTACAAAGGTTATGGCAATGGAGTTTTGAGATGAGCTAAATCCCTCTTCCTCCTCAATTCCAAGCTTGACTTTCTCTAAATGTAGAGAATGGGTGAACAACCTTCAACTCTCAAAATGGCCACTAAATAGGCTTCTAAACTGACCCACCCAGAATGGAAATAACTCCTGACTTGACTTAAGCCTTCTATGGTTTTCCCACTTCTTCCTACCATCAAGACATTCGTATAGGAGAAGTGTAAAATTGACTAACCTCATGGAAGTGGTCCATTTTCGCACAAAGTGAAAATTGAGATATTTTAGGAGTCATAAATGCTATTAGGAAGTTATAAAAGGGTGAAAAAGGTTCCCAACCCATACACATACCCCTTGGGCACTTGGATTACATTAAATTTGGCCTCTAGGATCATTTTAGGACCTATACAAGTGACTTGAAATATTTTCTCTTAAAAAACCCTAAGGATGCAACCTTTCCAATAAACTCTAATTAGTTTTAATTAATCTAGGTTACAAACTAATTAGTCTTAGATCAATGGGTTACTCTGCTAACTCTAAATTGACATATCGACATACATATGCATATAATGAGTGCCAAATTACATCATAAGATTTACTTTTACATAACATTCAACATGTCACAACTTACTGAATGATATACACATTCAAATTACAAAACAAATTAAACACTAGACAACGAGTTTGAAATGCTTTATTGGATTCAACCTTAGTCTTACACTTTGCACATAGGGTCAATTACCAATTCTTTGATTAATTCCATGGTTAATTATCCTACACACTCAATTCGAATATCAATAGTTTGATAACATCACATTCATATATTTAAACCAAATTTTCTTAATCACATTGATCAAAATATTAAAAATTCATTTAAATAGTCTTTCTTATTTCTACATGCATTTAATCATAACTAATCTCTTAATTGAATTATCCTAACATATTCATTAGTTCAAATTTAAATACTAAAATAATCATCGTAATGCATACGTATACCCAAAACATCATAAACATCATCAATAGAGAATACTGAGCTATTTGAGTGCATGTAACCTAATCATCAAGGTACCATAATTATCATCATCATCATAAGGTAAAACACCATATCATTGTTAGTGTGAATCAATGCTTAAATAGTCAAACAATGTAGTAAGTCTCGAATCATGAGGTATCAAAACATGAACGTATCAACTAAACTAAATTTCCATTAGGACACCTAAACCATAAAACATTAATTCATATCCATCATCATAATTATTATACATAAGATAACCATAATTTATCATGATGTCCTCTACATGGTTTCTAGCAAGAACAACAACATTTCCAAACACCATTGCCTTGTCGTGCTCGCATATCCATTGAAATATCCCATAAAGGTTTTAATAGAGAAATTCATATTTAAATACATACATACAAGGAGGGGTCTTACATGATATTTGGTAGTTTTCACTCCACACTTGACACTCAAACTTTTATTACATAGCTTTTGGCATTCTTTGAAACCTTTTAGTACCCTTTGACACTTGCACCCTTCAATCCTCAACAACCTTTGACACTCAACCTTTGCAACTTGATACCCTTTGAGGCTCAATACCCTCTAACACTCATCCTTGAGATCCTTATTTTAGGCCCAACGAAGAAAAGAACAACTAGAGGTGAATCATTAATAACACTAGCCGATCAATTTAATATCTTAGAAATAAAAGATTGGACATCCTTTCATAGTGACTCCATGATTAGAAAAAATCATATGTTTTCCTAAAAATAACATACTTACTTCATTTTATTTTATCAACAACTAATTCCTATTTAACTCATTACAACTAAAGCAAAGGGAATGCTAAAGGAAACTTAAGCTAGGAATTGAAATGACATCCTATCTTAGAGTTTAAAGTTATGCTACAAATAGTAAATCTATATATGCACCTATGCTATAGGAACAATTCACTAATTCTATTATCAATGGCTATAGGAACAAAAAAATTCTACCTTGCAAAGAAACAAACACAAAAATGAAATATATTCTAACAAAGCAGTTCACTCACCATGTGGGCCCCCTTGGATGAGTGAACAAAAAAGAAAATCAAGACAGAAGACGAAAAATTGAACTTTGTATTCTATTCATTCAAGGTAAGAGATTACATCTGATTAAAAACAAGATCACATGTTGCTGTTATGAAAATCAATCTATTCAATCGTTCTCTCCCAAAAACCTTTTTTTCAAAGCTACAACAACTGTTATTTAACGGGAAACTACAACAACTTCCTAACTCTATTATCACTCCATCAATGAGGGTCAATTATAGGTTCATAGAGTTTACAATAGAAACATCGTTAACCATGATTAACTCCTCCAAAAATATAGTAGGTTAAGGGAGCTATATTTGTGCACTGCCATAACAAAAATCACACAATATTCTACACATTGTGGTGATTCAACAATCTAGTCAACTTTGACTTAGTGCTGAAGTGTTGACTTTGAATATGTGTGGCAAGTATCTACAAAACATTGAATGAATACAACTTCCACATACATATATTCAATTCATCATCAATGTTAGAAAAGGTATAATATTCAAACTATCACTCTTTTCAAATCCCAGGGCTACATGAAGGACTCTACCCAAAACATAGCATGGATGAGGAAACATTTATCAACAAGTAACATCCTTTGTTATACCATAGAAGTCTGTAGATTCAAGAAAATATAGCATATCTGAACTATCTATTCTTTAACTTCGTGTTTTAAAATACAGATAACATATTCATTAAAACATAAGTTCATTTTCTTAAAACCATAGTGTCATAAAAGTTTTTGCAAGATAATTGTCTAAAAACAAGATAAAAAGGATCTCAAAATAATGGCTTTTTAGGGGCTCATCATCTTAAAGAGTAAAACCTATCACATATTATACAGATGTAAAAGATAAATACTAAATGTAAGACCTGCAATACATTACACTTAAATTAAAGATTTGTTCTCAAAGAAACTCATTAAGTAAAACCATAGTGGGAGTCTAATCCACAAGTTGATGTACTCTTCTAAAAATACGGCTTGATGAAGAGCTTAAGAATGGAGAAGAAAAATTGCACTTAGGATTATAAACCAATTTGTAGGCACATTACAAAGAGCATACCTATCACAATCAAATATGATAGCTATCCCTTAGTCAATTTCACCAATCTCATCTCAATTATAACAAGAGCAACAAACAATACATTACAATCAAATTCATAGATAGAATCTTATATTCTTATATAGTTCTAATAGATTACGATGCACATCACCTCTCTTGCATTACCTTCTCATAATTACTAGACACACCTCACATACTTTGAATTAAAAAATGATCTCTCATTTATATTAATTATAAAGAATAAGCATCCACTAGGTATACGAGTTGACCTAGTACAAAAAATATGCCTGAAAACCAATGTGATCCAAAATCAAGTTCGTTAAGATTTAGATAAGACCTTCATCCATGAAAATGTAAAATTGCTACCAATGAAACATCGAGAATTGGAACTCGTTACTTTATCAAGTTAGCTAGGACCAAAATGAAGAAACTCCCACATGCTAACAAAATAGTAATGTTGTTCTCCCTAATCAATACAAACCAGTAGCACAATCAACACGTGCTTCAAGAACACTAACAAGTAACCTCAAATACCATTTGAAACCTTTGCATCAATTCCTACTCAAAATCTGAACTCATCTTCAATACTGATCATCAAGAACATTGTACTACCAAACTTTGTCATACCAAAAGATAGCTTATTATACTCAGAATTATGAACAACACAAAAAGCAGACACATTGATAAGGAACAGTGGAAAATACTAGCTTCACAACCTCTACCTCATCAAATCTACCTCATACTAAACCAAAAACTCAACCTCTACACACTTTAACTTTGTAATACCAATAACCAACATCTTGACCAAAACTCATTAAACTACCATCTGAACCTTTGTAAATTGACAACATCAACTACAAATATCTCATGACCTTTAGTATGAATAGAATCAATAAATATTTAATATATTAACTAAACCATTTAGACCACAAAACTAAATACTATTGAAAATATTTCTTATAACATATAATAATATGTTGACATCAATGAAAAAATAGTAATGTCAACACACCTCAAAAATCTTTATATATCCATCTAATCACTCTATCGTAATATATCCACCTGATCACTCTATAATATCTCTCCCTCTACACATATGTTTTTCACAATTATCTTTCTCCCTTTGACATCAATGGAAAAGTGGCCAAGGACATCAAAGTTTTGAACTGATGTCAAAAGGATGACTAAAAATATGTTGGAAACTTACAATTGGAACAATTGTTGTTTTATCATTGATGTCAAATATATGGATGAGACATATTTCAACCTAATCTAAATGTCATATCTAGTTGATTGATGAAGAGGATTTGAGAGTTACTCATAACTATAACACCTAGAGGAAAGGTTAAAGTTATAACAAGGAAGTTACAATGGATATTTAATTTGTCAAGAAAGCTAATGCAAGCCGAGCAAAATAGTAAAATATTAAGGAGTTATGAGTAATGCTAGTGTCAATCGAGCCACAGTTAGTGTCGATAAAATCTAGGATTGATCAAGAATTAGCATTGACTAAGAAAGTTAATGGTGATCTAGAAAACTTTAATAGTGATTGAGTATTTCAGTGTTGACTAAGTGTTAGAATTTAGTAATTGTTGAGTGATAGTAAAAGAATAGATTCAAAGAAATCATAAGATCAAGCTGACTCAATTGATTTCTTGGGAGAGTAAAACATGTTGAAGATTATATTGATGAGTTAGATCATTAAATTCAAGGTGGTGAATAGGGAAATACCTAATAGAAGGAATTCTAGAGAATTTTCTAGAGGACGATCAAGAAGATGTACAGATACATTGAATTGAGTTGAATTTGATCGTAAATCCTAAGATCTATAGTGGATGTATAAAATGGTAAATCACAAATTTCTTATTTAAGGTGATACAAAGCTAAAAATTTGGTGCCTAGTCCAACCCCAACCAGTGTGTGCAAGTTTGTATGCAAAGGGAGTCATACAGAGCAAGGTTGACCAGAAATACACAAGTGATTGGATACAAAGCTAAAAGAGAAATCTTGTAGATGTTGTTAATAATTGAATTTGAGTAGAAGGCTTAAGTTTTGATGAGAAGAGTGGAATGATTGCTTGAAAGGTTTCCACGAAGATCATGATCAAAGATGACAATGAAAAGCTTATCAATGAACCATCATAAGGACCGAATAGAGATCTGAACCAACAAAAGTGATTTGTAATCATATAGATCAAAGCCTATGGTTTTATTTCTTATCATTGTAAATAGCTTGTATTGAAATCCTTTTAACAGATGTTGACCTAATAGTCATTTGAAGACTTAATAGTTTGTGTAAATCCTTTAACTAGGTGACATTTTAAATGGAATGATCAAAGTCCTCTTACAAGGCCACTCCTAATAGGGTGATTAAATCCTCTAACCAAGTCACATCTAACAGTGTGTATTATAATGTTTAATAGAGTTGGCTCCTAATAGAGCTTACTTCGAAAGAGTGAAAAAGAGTGACATGTTGTTGGTGGTTTTTCCCAAATTGCATTTCCATGTAAAATCCTAGTGCCAAACTATGATGAATGTCTTATGAATGTTTTACATGTGATAATGTTTTTAGTATGCAATGCAAGTTAACATTATGACAATTTTATAGTAGAGACCGAGCAACAACAGGATAAGCAAGATCAGTAGAACATTGATGTGTTTAATGTTTAATTGTTCAAGTGGTACATATAGACCTTGAGTAACCAATTCATCACTCCCTCTCAGTTATTCTAAATGTTTCTAACATTTGTTATTGGAGCTCAGTTCTTACAGAGAATAGTTTGAAGGTACTTAAATCTAAAGATCATGATGAACAAGAGAGATGTACCCAATATGAATAACGAGAACTTTCCTACATGGAAGACCCTAATGAAGCTGCACATATCCAACATCTATGACATTGTTGTGGATATTTTGAGTAATAAATATGTAGAGGTAACAAATTCTTCTCTAATTGTTGAAGATATTGGTCCATACAATGGTGGATGCGTTAAATTTGGTAATGATATCCCATGTGTTATAAAAGGTAAAAGGGTAAAAGCATAAAACTATGTCACCCTTTTGTAAAGGAAAAGGCTAACAAAAGTATAACTATTCACCTTCAATGACATAAAACTAGTATTATTCTTTAGAATTTGAAAATGATGTAAACTAATGAAATGTGTAGAAATGGATGAAGTTTAGGATTATAATTTTTAATAATTATTTGGAATAAGAATTTATATATTTTCTCATTTTTTATAGATAATTTTTTAGTTGTTGAAAAATGTTGAAAATTAGGGGTTTAGTTCCTACCATAGAACTATGTGGAACTAAACTTATTTCCATTTGAACTCAAACTATGTTATAGATAACATATATAGCTAGAAGGAACAAAATTAAAAATTGACTTTAGACCTATATTTTGTCTTTTATAATAATTCAAATTTTAGCACACCTAAAATCGATAGTTTTCATCTCCCAACACATTTTTCAAAAAAAGTCTATTTTAACTAGAAGAAACAATATACATTCTAGAAGAGGACTCTATCCTCTAGAATGTCATATAATATTTTATTTTTTTTGATATCGGCATCTTTTCGAATGTTAAAATATGTGCTTGTAGAATTTTTTAATTACAATATACAATATCTAATTAAAACACTATAAACTCTATATGAGTGTATTCTTGACTTTTAGCTCTATAAAATGGTGTTTATATGTTAGTAAAATAATATAATAAAAAATAGTAAGAGTTATTGAAACGTCAATTTTTTGAACTAATTTTATTTCTTTAGTAATTGGATACAAAGTAGTATAAAACATGCATTTAATAGACATTTCCAATTGGAAAAGTGTGATACCATATATAACTTAGCTATAATGAATTTATCTAGATCATATGTTTGCAGAAAATTGAATTTTAGATAGAAATACTCAAATTCAATCCTTCTGATAAGTTGGCCTGAAAGGTGACACAACTTTGTACTTTTACCCAAAGGCACTATTCAACTAACTGACAAGATAACATGTGAAAATGTTTAGTGGGTTGAAGGACTTAACTATAATTTGTTGAGTGTTTCATAACTAAACAAATTAGGCTACAGAGTTGAATTTCACAAAAAGAAGGCCAAGATACATGATGGTGATGGTAAGATAATTGGAACTAGTGAGAAGACAAGACGTAACTTATTATATCTAGACCTATTAGAAGAGACATGTATGTTTTCACAACAAGAAGATGTTTGGTTATTGCACAAAATATTATGTCATGTGAATCTTGACAATTTGGTGAATATCAATAAGATGAAGAAAGTAAGAGGATTTCCTAAACTAAAGAAGCCTGACAATGTTGTGTTAAACAATGTCAATTAGGAAAGATGACCAAGTCTAGTTTTAAGAGTAAAGTATATACTACAATTGATATTTTGGAATTAGTTCATACTAACCTATGTGGACCCATTAGTGTTAAAATTTGTTGTGGAGATCAATATTTAATTCTAGTTTTGGATGAATACTCTAGAATGATGATTGTGATGTTTCTTAAAGTTAAATCTGATGCTTTTCAGTTATTCAAGTTGTATTTAGCCAAAGTTGAAAAAGAAACAAGGAAGAGTTTGAAGTGTTTGAGATCTGACAAAGGTGGTGAATTCATTTCACATGAGCTCAATACACTCTATAATGATAGAGGAATCAAAAGATAGATGTCAGCACCAAGGGACCCTCCTCGGAATGGGATAGCTGAAAGAAGAAATAGATCAATAATGGTGGTGCAGGAACACCTAGTCATAAAGAAATTGGAGATGATCTGAAGAAATATTTTAATTATATAATTTAATTCCATATGTTTTTATGTGATATTCCATGTAATTTAATAAATGGTAATGCCTAAAGGCAATAAGTATAAATTTTTGGAAGAAGTGCAAAACTATAAGTTGTAATATTGCAAAAAGTGCAAAAAGGGTTAAGAGAATGTAAAAAGTTGGTTGGGATGTTGTAAGACACCAATTAGACTATAAAAAATTATGTATGTTTGAACCAAATGATAATGGAAGGAAATATTTACATTTGAAACAAATTTGGAGTGATTCTAACTTGTTGTTTTGATTGGTTTTTCAATTTTGTGTTGATTCTAGGTCTTGTATGACTATGTAAAGATTGGAAACCATGTAAACTCTATATATTTGGTTATTGGGAGTAATGACCTTCCTTTTGATTTTTATTTTGAGTTATTATGTGGAGAAATGAATAAGTTTTGTGCATTTTGGTAAAAGTGCTTGTTTGCAGATTTGGGATTCCCTGACAGTCGTCATATTGAATCACTTGGTACTGAAATATATGGAATATTTACAAACTCTAAATGGATTAATTGGAAATATATTTGAATTTATTTTTATTTCCATTTTGTTTGAGTCATTTTCATTGAAATTTGTGGAAGTTATACATTTCTTATTGAAAACTGTGTTTTTAATATCTTCAATGGAGTTGCATGCATAGATTTGCATACATGCAATGATTTATAGATTGGAAGATTAAATGGCATATGTATTTGGAAAATAGACTCAATAATTATTATTATGAAATTGGTTTGGGATCATTTTGTTTTTTATTGTGAAAGATATTGGATGCCCTAGGCAGGGTTACAAGTTTTGTTACTGGTTTACGACAGTAAAAATGGGTCTCAGTACAGAGACCATAACTTGTAATTTGTTTATTTTATAGGTCTAATATTTGCACATGTTTTAGAAGGGATAAATATAAAGAACTCATCCAAATGGTTTGACATGAAAATATCATAAATAAAATTTATGAATAATATACTCTTTAATAGAAGTCATGCCATGTGAATGGTGAAGTATTGTAAACTAGAGTTGGAAAGAGTTTTTTTTGCCTCATGAGATGTCTCTAAGAATGGAATTTATCTCATTGATTTTGATGGGATCAGCATGTATCCCATTGATTGGTTTCTTTTTAGAATCATCTACATCAAATGGACTATGCAAGAACACTAATAATGGAGAAAGGTGTATCATAGAAATATTGGAGAGAAGTGGTTAGTACTATTGTCTATACCTTGAATAGAGTTCAAGTCAAGAAAGGTACAAACACTACACCTTATGAACTATTGTATGGTTATGTTCCCAATGTTAAATATTTCAAAATCTTTGGAAGTTGATGTTATATACCAAAAGATAATAGAGATGGAAAACTTGATGCAAAAAGTGATGAAGAAATATTCCTAGGTTATTCCATAAAAATCAAAGCTTATAAGTGTTTAAATTCTAACACTAAAAAAGTCCTATAAAGTGCAAATGTGAGAGTTGATGAGTTTGTAGAAAAAATTAATGCTTCATGTAATGAATAAATTGAAGACTATAGTACAATCATCTATGTGAATAATGATGCTCCTAGCACTCAAAATGAATAGACATATCCAGTTGCAAGTTCTCATCAAACATGAAATGATGGACTGCAAATGCGAATTTTTGAGCAACAAAGAGTGGGTGATAAGCAACATATTGAAGATGCTAACTCACAAATAGGAAATTTTGACCATTAGATGGTGAATTTTGAGCATTTAGAACCTAAATCAAAACCAAAACAAAGAAGAGAAGGAGCCTGAGATTCTTTTCCAAATGAACCAAAAGAAGAGCCAAGAAGAAAGCTACCTGTATTAGAAAAATATGTGAGAATATATCATAAACCTAATCAAATAATTGGATATATTGAATCAAGTGTTATGAAAAGGAGAAAAATCAAAGGTGACACATTCTTATTATATGAGTTTGAGCCTAAATCAATAAAATATTCTTTAGATAATGAAGATTGGATACATGCTAGAATGAAGAAATTAAATAGATTGAGAAGAACACTTGGACCTTAGTGTCAAGACCTAAAGACAAAAATATCATTGGGACAAATTGAGTTTTCAGGAACAAGCTCAATGAAAATGGTGAAGTAACAAGAAAAAAACAAGAATGGCATGCAAGGGTTATGTATAAGGAGTTGACTATGGAGAAACTTTTTCTCCTATGGCCAGACTTGAAGGATTCATAACTCTACTTGCATACTTAGTTTACAAGAATTTCAAGGTATATCAAATGGATGTCAAATCTACATTTTTAAACAGTATACTAGAGGAAGAAGTATACATTGAACAACCTGAAGGATTTGTAGATCTAGCCAAGAGGAACATGTTATGTAAATTGAACAAATCTCTTTATGGATTGAAAGTACCAAGATCATGGTATGAAATGCTACATAAATATTTAGTAAAAATTGGTTTTGAGAGAACAAATGATAACAACAATTTATACTTGAAGAATGGAAAGAACAATGAAGTACTATTATCTGATATTTTTCTTGATGATATCATATTTGGAGGGAGAGAAGTATTATGTAAATCATTTGTTGATGAAATGAAAGAGGAATTTGAAATGTCTATGTTTGGTGAGATCAAATTTTTTGTTGGATTACAAGTGTGCCAAATGAAGTTTGGTATTTTCATTTCAAAAACCAAATACATCAAGGAAAATTTGAATACCTTTTGTATGAAAGATTCAAGGCCAATGAGAACACTTAGGTCTATAGGACATAAGCTGCCTAAAATTGATTATTCTACTAATGCGAACTTGAGCCTATATAGATCCATGATAGGAAAATTGTAATATGTTGTTCACATCAGACTAGATATTGCATTGGCAAATGGGATAGTTGCTAGCTTTTCAGAAAATCCTAAAGAGAATCACATGATGGTTGTAAAAAGTATAATTAGATATCTGAAAGGTCTAGAAGATTATAGATTATACTACAAGAGAAGTGATAGATTTGAACTAAAGGTTTTCACTAACTCAAATTGGGAAAGAAATATCGATGACAGGAAAAGCACTAGTGGAGGTGCATTCTTTCTAAGAAAAATATTAGTGTCATGGATAAGCAAGAAACAAAATTGTATTTTCCAATCAACAGTTGAAGCTAAGTATGTGGAAACTATAGTGAATAGTTCAAATAATGTGGATTAAGCAATTTTTGAAAGGCATGTAAGAATGGATTACATAACCATTAGACATCTATTATGATAACACAAGTGCTATTAACATTTGAAAGAATCTAGTGATGCACACTAAGAAAAAGCATGTTACTATCAAGTATCACTACTTGAGAGAATTAGTTCAGGACAAAGAAGTGAAGCTATAATATGTGAATACAAAGGAACAAATTGCTAACATATTTTACCCAAAGATGCTCATGAATATCTTAGAGGTAAATTAGGGGTTATTCCCCTAACTAAGGCTAATTAAGAAGCCAATGTGAATTGCATCACATGTGCTATACCAAATACTCTACACAATGGTGCAATACAACTCTACTTTGGGGCATGCCTAAGGTAGAATACTTTAGTACAACATAACATATTAGTCATAGAAAAATGAAAATTATCAACCAAACATTAAAAATATACATAATTCAAATGTATGATGAATTTGAAGTTGAGAAAGCTACACGTCTTTGGCATTGTTATCAAAGAGGGAGATATTATTGAGAAATAAGATGAAAGAGGGATAAATTGTTAAGAAGTCACAAGATTATTGAGAACAGAAAGATAAACCTCAGAGGGAAAGAATCATAAAAGAGAGCAAACTGATAGAGGGAGTTTGAAAATTTGAATGGATGAGAATCAAAATGGAACTAAGGATAGTGGTCACTCATAAAAATGAAATCTTTTTGGATTGTATGGTAACTAAGCTATTGTTAGTATTTTAGATATTTGAGATGTTTCCATCAATACCAAAGAGGGAGATTATTGAAAAATTATAATTGGAACAATTTTTTTTTGTAATTGATGTCAATCTATGGATGAGACATATTGCTACCTAATCTAAATGTCATATCTAGTTGATTGATGAAGAGGATTTGAGAGTTACTCCTAACTATAGCACCTAGAGGAAATGCTGAAACTATGAAAAAGAATTTACAATGGACATTTTATTAGATAAACTTTAATAAAGAAAAGTAATTCTTTATGTCAAGAAAGCTAAGCCAAGCCAAGCAAAAGAGTAAAATACTAAGGAGTGTTGAGTAATGCTAGTGTTCACCGAGCCACAATTAGTGCCAAGAAGATCTAGTCTTGACTAAGCAAGTTAGTTGATGTTGAGCCAGAAAGATTAAACAATGACCAAGTATTTCAGTGTTGACCGAGTGTCAAAATTTAGTGATTGTCGAGTAAAAGTAAAAGAAAAAATTCAAAGAAATTATAAGATCAACCTGACTTAGTTGTTTTCTTGGGAGATGTAAAACATTTTGAAGTTTAGCTTGATGAGTCAGATCATTAAATTCAAGGTGGTGATTAGGTAACAACCTAACAAAAGGATTCTAGAGAAGTTTCTAGAGGATGATCAAGAAGATGTACAAATACATTGAAATGAGTTGAATATGATTGTAAACCCTAAGACCTACAGTAGATTTAGAAAATGGTGAAGCAAAAATTTCCTATTTAAGGTGATACAAAACCAAGCATTTGGTACATAGTCCAGTCCTAGTCAGTGTGTGCAATTTTGTATGTGAAGGAAGCCATATAGAGAGAAGTTGATCAGAAACACACAAGTGAGTGGATGCAAAACTAATAGAGAAAGCTTAGAGATGTTGTTGTTGAAAAGTGAATTTGAGCAGAAGGCTCAAGTGTTGATGAGAGGAGTGGGTTGATTGCTTGAAGGCTGTCCAAGCAAATCAAGATCAGAGATGACAATGAAAAGCTTATTAGTGAACCAGCATAAGGACCAAACAAAGATCTAAACCAGCAAAAGTGAGTCTTAATCACATAGATGAAAACCTATTGTTTTCTTTCTTATCATTGTAAACAATTTGTATTGAAATCCTTTTAATAGAGGTTAACCTAACAGTCATTTGAAGACTTAATAGTCTATGTAAATCCTTTAAGTAGGTGACATTCTAAATGAAATTATCAAAGTCCTCTTACGAGATCACTCCTAACAGGGTGATTAAATCCTCTAACCAAGTTACATTTAGTAGTGTGCATTGTAATATTTCATAGAGTTGGCTCCTAATAGAGCTCACTTTGAAAGAGTGAAAATGAGTGACATGTTGCTCGTGGTTTTTCCCAAATTGGGTTTCCACATAAAATCCTAGTGTCAAACTGTGATGAATGTCTTATGAATTTTTTACATATGATAATGTTTTCGTTATGCAATGCAAGTTAAGGTTATGATGATTTTACAGTAGAGACCAAGCAATAAAAGAATAAAAAGGATCAATAGAACATTGTGTGTTTAATGTTTAATTATTCAAGTGGTACATATAGACCCTGAGTAATTGATTGACGCCCCTCCCTCTCAATTATTCTAAACATTTCTAACAAAATATTGCTGCACTAAACTACATATGACCCACTACCACCTAAAAATAAATCCCCAACACAGAAATCGAGGGAAATAATGTTATGATAGTTCACTAGATTAATGCCACAAAAAGCATCTTATTTCTAACTAGGATAGAATATCACTCCAAGTTTACCTTGGAGATGCTCAAATGTATCCTTCAATAAAGCCTTCATTAAAATATCCAAAATCAGCTCCGTAGTAGGCACATAATCCAATTTGACTTCCTTCTCATTTTGTGATGCAAGAGCATCCTAGGTTTCCTTTTACTGTTGAGTGCCAATTTTTTTCAAGTTCCTACAAATTATGAACTCCTAGTATGTGTTAATTTTCTATTGGTGTTGAGCTCCTAGTATGTGTTGAGTTCTTGGTGGTGCCGAGTTGTCTAGTATTGACCAAGTGAATTGATATTTGTTGATGCTCGAGTCCTTCATTGATCGAGTTGTATGGGTTTTGGTTCTTAGTTGGAGTCAACATTTGTATTTAATTTGGATCATGAATTTAATGATAGGATATTTTTTAGGATGAGTGTTGACTATTTTAGGGTTGACCTTTCTTTGATGTAATGTTATAGAATCTTTTGTATGTCATTTTGACAAGTATAAGTAGAGTGCTTAGGCTTAGCTTAGAGGTAGAATTTGATGGGTTAGAACTTAGTGGATTTCAAAGGGGGAGCCATATATGTTTGGAAAGGTGAATATGAAGTTGGATCATTGATCTTTAATGTATTTTGTATTTGGTCATAACCTAGAAGGTCTTACAGCTGAACATGTATGTTGATTACTTGAAATTTCAATAAAAGTATTTTTTCTCTCTCTTCTTGGTGTTGTTCTCTATTGTTTTCTTATGTTGTGTTTACTCTACAAGGTGGTTTGGATAGCCGGGTGTGCCTTGGCCCTAGTTCTTCATCTTTCCTTACATCAAGTGGCATCAAAGCTTAAGTTTTTCCTGGTGGGGATTGGATCGTGTAGAACCCTAAGTTGGATTTATTTGTAGGGTTGTAGATCAGAGGATTTGACCTATAATTTTCAAAGGTTTATGATCTTGCAGTAACCTAATTATAAATATGGTTTGAGGTAGAGGAAATATTGACAATGCCATATTGGATACATTGAGACAAATTGTAGCCAAATGATATGGAAATAGGTGAGAGGAGAGGAGCACATCTCCATGATGTAAGTGATGATGGAGTAGTTGCACTAAACCCTAATCTAGAACCTGAAGAAGATCAAGATAAGGCAAGGTTGTTAAGAGTATTATATAGGGAACATTCAAAGCCAGTTGTGGAAGTTGTTCCTTATGATGGAAAGTTGGACAACAATGTTATGTTGGATTGGATCTTTGATATGGAGAAGTTCTTTAAGTATGAAAATACTCCTAATAATAGGAAGGTAAAAATTGCAATTACTAGGTTGAAAGGGCATGCTTCACTATGGTCGGAGCATTTTCAAACTGATAGACAAAGGAGAGGAAAGGAGAAGATTAAGACTTGGCTAAAGATGGTGAACGAGGTAAAGAACAAATTTCTTCTTGCTAATTACCAAGTTATTTTGTTGAAAAAGATGCAAAATTTGAGACAAAGAGACATGACTATAAAGGAGTATACTGAGGAATTATATAGATCTGGACATGTGGATGATGATGTTGAGAAGATTGTTAGGTATCTAAATGGATTGAGATCTAGGATTCAAGATGAAATAAGTTTTCTAAAATTGATAAGTATGGAAGAAGCATACTAATATGCCTTGAAAGTTGAGAAGATCTTGACAAAGAAGCATGAACAAAGACAAAGAGGTAGAGATGGTAGATTCTAGAGAAGAAGAGGTAGATCTTATGGAGAAGGTGGTAGATCTGATAGTTCTATGCAAGATAAGGGAAAATTTGAACGAAAAAGTGATGACAAAAACAAGACTAAATGGAAAGGTGGTAATTCCTAATCAGGAGGTACTAGTTCTTACCAAGGAAGAGGCAATTCTTATTCTAGATGTGGTTTTCATGGTAATTTTTTTAGATGTGGTAAAGAAGGGCATAGATCCTTTTAATGTAGATCCTCTAACAATGGGAAAGGTAATAGAAATGTTGTGATTCAAGAGGACATTAAGGGTTCAAGAAGTGGACTTGAGGCTAGAGAAAATCTGATGGTGAGAAGAACCTTATGTAATAAGGGAGGTGATGAGGAACCTGTTCTAAGGAGAAGTCTTTTCAAAACTAGATGTAAGATGGCTAGAAAATGCTACAAGTGATCATTGATAGTGGAAGTTCTACAAATTTGGCATTAGAAGAGCTAGTTACAAAGTTGCAATTGTAGAGGTTGAAGCATCCTAACCCCTATCATGTTTCATGGATCAAGGATAAGCATAAGATATTGGTAAATGAGTAGTGTATTATAAAGTTCAAGATTGGACATTACTTTAATGAATTTTTCTGTAATATTATGCCTATGGATTGTTGTCATATTTTGTTGGGTAGACCTTGGAAATATGATAGACATGCCATACATGATGGAAGATTGAATCAATATACTCTTTAGGTGAATGGAAAAAAATAAATATTATTGCCTTTGGTTGAGTGTCTAGATGATGTTAAATGTACTACTGTGAGAATTTTCATGGTTAATAGAAAGAAATTTGAAATGGAAATGAAGAAGAATCAAGTTTGTTTTGCTATAATTCCTAGCAAGATGAGTTGTACTAGTAGCATCTGAGTGACATAAAATAATGATGACCAAGTAATAGTTAGTGGAAACCAAGTGACAACAGAAACTGGTAGTATTAACCGTGTGCTAATGAAAATTACAAAATTGTTGAATGAGTATAAAAATATTGTTGCAAAGGATATACCTAATGGTTTACCTCTAATTAGAAGTATAAGTCGTTGTATGGATCTAATTCCTAGAGCTAGTTTTTCAAATAAAGCACCATAAAAATTGACACCTACTGATGATGGAGAACTTAATAGACAAGTGTATGAATTTTTGTAGAAGGGTTTGATCAAAGAAAGTTTGAGTCAATGTGTTGTAGCTACTATATTATCACCTAAGAAGAATGGAGGATGGAGGATGTGTACTGATTCCAAAGCTATTAAAAAGATCACACTAAAATATAGGTTTCATATGCCAAGGATGGATTACATAATGGATTATTTGAGTGGAACAAAGTATTTTACCTCAAGATTGAATTCAAGAATGGTTATCATCATATCAAAATTAGAGAAGGAGATGAAAGGAAGACTACATTTAAAACAAAAGATGGCTTGTATGAATGGTTGGTTATCCCTTTTGGTTTAACTAATGCACCTAGTACTTTCATGAGGTTGATGAATGAAGTTCTCAAGAGATTTTTGGCTAAGTTTGTGATTTTTTATTTGGATGATATTATTATATTTAGTAAGACTAAGGAAGAACATCTTGAGAATGTTAGACAAGTATTGTAGAGATTGAAAGAGGAGAAGTTGATGATTAACTTGAAAAGTGCTCTTTTATGCAAGAGGAGATTTTTTATTTGGGATTTGTGATTTTAGTTGATGGTTTGAGAATGGATACTAAGAAGGTTAAAGAAATTTTGGAGTGGCCTACACTTGAGAATGTGGGTGAGGTAAGATCATTTCATGGTTTGGCCAGTTTTTAGAAAAAGTTTATATGGAATTTTAGTTCTATTTTTTATGGTATGACTAAGACAATGAGAGAAGATAAAAAGGAATTCAAGTGGACACATGGAGCTGATAAAAGTTTTGAGACTTTGAAACAAAATGTTTCTGAGTTACCTATATTGGCTTTTCCTGATTTCAATAAGGTATTTCAAGTTGAATGTGATGCAAGTAGTAGTGCAATAGGAGCTATATTGAGTCAAGAAGGTAAACTTGTTGCTTTCTTTCGTGAGAAGTTGAATTATGCTAAAAGGAAATATTTTGTGTATGATCAAAAGTTTTATGCTATTTTTTAAGCCTTGAAGAAGTGGAGACATTATTTGATTCCTAAGGAGTTTATTTTGTATATTGATCATAAAGCTTTGCAGTACTTGGGAAGTCAATATAAATTGAATCAGAGACATATGAAGTAGATAGATTATTTGCAGAGTTTCACATTTGTTATTAAGCATAAAAGTGGAGTTATTGACTGAGTTGTTGATGCATTGAGTAGAAGGCATTCTTTGGTTACTAAGATGAAGGTTGAAGTTCTTGGTTTGATGAGATAAAGGAGTTGTATGATATTGATCCTGATTTTTCTAAAATGTGGAGAGAGTGTATAGCACCCTATTTCACAAAACAACCAAGTAAATTTGATGAATATTTTATTCAAGAAGGTATGTTATTTAAGTGAATTTAGTTATGTATTCCTAGAATTTCTATGAGGTTGAATTTGATTAAGGAAAAACATTGTTGTGGATTGGCTGGACATTTTGGAATTGATAAGACATTAAGTTTGTTGAAGGATAAGTATTATTGGCCACAGATGTATAAGGATGTTCAAAAGTTTGTAAAGAGTTGTGGATTTTGTCAAGTTTCAAAAGGAGTAAGTTAGAATACTAGATTGTATACACCTATTTTTGTTCCTAAGAAACCTTGGAGTGACATCAGTATGGATTTTTTTCTTGGATTGCCAAAGACAGTGAAGGGATATGATTCTATATTTGTTTTTGTGGATAGATTTTTTGATATCGCTCATTTTACACCTTGTAATAAGACATCAGATGTTGAGCATGTTGTTAAATTTTCTTCACATAGATTGTTAGATTGCATGGACTACCAAGAAATATTATTGCTAACTGAGACAGTAATTTTATTGGTTATTTTTGGAGAACTTTGTGGAAGAATATGGGTATTAAATTGAGATTTAGTTCTACATTCCATCCACAAAAGGATGGATAGAAAGAGGTTGTGAATAGAAGCTTGGGTAATTTGCTAAGATCTATATTTGGAGACAAACCACATAATTGTTAGATGGTATTGACACAAGATGAGTTTGCATATAATAATTATATGAATAGGGGTATAGGGAAAATACCTTTTGAGATTGTTACTAGAATACAACCTAGAGAAATATTAGATTTAAGGGATATCACTAGTAAAGAGAAGTGTTGTAGGGGAAGAATTTGTTGATTTTATGGAGTCTTTGCATAAGTGAAATTTAGGTTGGAACAAAGTGATTAGGAGTATAAGGAGAATTTTGATAAGTCTAGAAGACACTATATTTTTGATGTTGGTGATGAGGTGATGGTCCATTTGAAAAAAGGTGGATTTTCTATTGGAATATATGGTAGGCTAAAGATAAAAAAGTTTGGACCTTGTCATATCTTGAGAAGGTTTGACAGTGGAAATTCTTATGAAGTTGAGTTACTTGATGACATGGATATATCTCCTATATTCAATGTTTCCAATTTGTATAAGTATCATGAGTCAACTAATGAAGTTGTTGTATCAGATGATTATCCTAAGAAGTGGATTGAAGAAGTTGAATATGTATTGGATTAGAGAGTTAGTGAGAGCACAAGAGGAAAAGAGTGCTATGAATATTTGGTGAAGTGGAAGAACAGACCAATTGAAGATGCTACATGGATTTCTCAATCTAAGTTGGATTCATCTCAAGCTATGACACTTGCATGATTCGGGAGAATCATTTCTTTCAGCCCTGGTTGTCAGATGCAAGAGCATCCAGGGTTGCCTTTTATTGTCGAGTGCCAGTTTTTGTCAAGTGCTAGTTGCTACCAAGTTCCTACAAGTGTTGAGCTCCTACTATGTGTCGAGCTCCTAGTATGTGTCAAGTTCTTGTTGGTTCTAAGTTGTCTAGAGTTGACCAAGTGAACTGATATTTTTTGATGCTCGGGTCCTTCATTGATCAAGTTGTATGGGTTTTGGATATAGTTAAAGCCGACTTTTGTATTTAATTTTGATCATGAATTTAATGATAGGATCTTGTTTGGGGATGAGGGTTGACCATTTTGGGGTCGACCTTTCTTTGATGTAATGTTCTAGAATCTTATGTAAGTCATTTTAGCAAGTATAAATAGAGTGGTTAGGCTTAGGCTTGAGGTAGAATTTGGGAGGTTAGAACTTAGTGGATTTCAAAGGAGGAGGCATATGTGTTTGGAAATGTGAATTTGAAGCTAGATCATGGATCTTGAATGTATTTTATATCTAGTCATAACCGTGAAGGCCTTATAGTTGGGCATGAATGTCGATTACTTGAAATTTCAATAAAAGTGTTTTGTTCTCTCTCTCCTTGGCATTATTCTCTATTGTGTTTACTCTAAAATGTGGTATGGATAGCTAGGTGTGCCTTGGCCCTAGCTTTTCATCTTTCCTTGTATCATTATCTGTGTCCCTTAAGAAATGATACATTGAAATGTGTTTTTTCCTTGAATGTTGTACTAGATCCTTTGAAATAATAATAAAACTTTAATATTTTTCATAGAAAATAACCATCAGTTCATCAATATATACCTTTAAATCTATCATCTGCTTCACCCAAATGACATGTGTAAATTATTAACAAAAATGACATATTCAACCTCAACAATAGACTATGAAACACAATCCTACTTCTTACTAGTCCAAGAGATTAACCTTTTACCCAAGAAGTGTGCACCTCCATTGGTACTCTTTTTGTCATCTAGATTTCCTACCCAATCAAAATTAATATATGTACAAAGTGTAAAATTTGTCTCTATCAAACCACAACCCATAATCAATTATTCCTTTAATATATCTGAAAATTATTTGTATAGTAGAGACATGTGACTCTTTTAGATTAACTAGAGATCTATAAATAAAATCAACAACATTTATCATATATGGTCTAGTATGTATCACATCAATAAATCCACCAATCATGGACCTGTATCTAGTTTGATTACTACAAGAGAATTCATCATTTTTTGTCAATTTGCAACCAGTCACCATAGAAGTACCAACTAGTTTGGAGTCTTCCTTTTCAAACGTATTCAATGACTCTCTAACATACTTTGACTATGTAACACATATTCCTTTTATATAATTGTGTAATTTGCGATCTAAGAATGAATTTTGTCCCACTAGGTATGCCAAAAATTGCTATCACATAGGATTACTCCCAAAAGGCTAAGATTAAAGATTAAAAATCTTGTGATACATGGGACTACTTTTAGGTTAGGGGTGACCTATGGTGAAAGTATGTTGTCAAAGAGAGTGGTTCTCCTATTTTTACATCTTTAAGCTGAAAATAGCATTATACATGGTCTTAGTCCATTATTGATAAATTTAGAAGGGTTGATTAATGAAGGAAAAAATATGTCTTCAAAAGATAAAATTTTCATTATATAATAAATAAAAAATGAAATTTATTGTTCAATTCTAAATAGACAAAGAAAATGAGTATAATTCTTTTTTAAATTAACTTTAAGAATCCTTTAAAAAGGAGATTTTATGACACGTGTGACAATTTTAGGCAAGAAAAAGTTTCCAGATGGGTGACATGTCAATTGAGGAAGGTTTTGAAGGCATAATTAGCAAGTTGCCTTCATTTTTACCTCTTATATTGGGGATTTTCAATTGCATTGGACCCCAACAATAAATCTCAGGTATTTGACGACATTTTCGAGCAAGTTTCCTTCTCTCTTCCAAATTTTAAGGAGATTCATCCAGTGCAAGTCTTTCTCTACTCTTGTTCCAATTTCAATTGAAGGAACCTTCTAGAAGGAAAACATAATTTCCTTTCTTGAAGATTATGTATTTTTTTCATAATGCATGTGCAAAGACATACAATGTATGAAAATTCAATTTTCAAAAGATATTTTTATGTTTTAGAGAAGGATTTTTTCAATTGTAGAAGCATACTCCTTTCATTTTTCAATAAAAGAGAAGCAACTCCCCAAATAGTTATTTCTTTATGTTATTCATAAATGATTTTAATAGAATTATTGTGATTTCTTCTAGAATTCTTTAATATTTTTCACATTCATGCAATATTACAACAATGAGATTTGTGCTTAAATCAAATCAAAGGTTGTGCTAAGTTAAAATCAATAGGTTGTAGTTGTGAAAATCATTGATTTTCCTTCAAGCAAGAATTGGTTTCTTTCTTTCCTATGAAAATATATGTATTTCACGATGCATTTTAAGTTTTAAGCATAAGTTTATTTAATTAGAATGTATTGTTAGTTTGAACAATTATTAAAACTTCTCACAAGTTTGTTGCATCACCTTTAAATCATTCATATTTTCATTTCAAAGAAATTTCTACCCACTTTCCACCAAAATTTAATATTTTAAGTTATTTTCAAAGGAGAACCAACTCTTTCTAGAGGTCTACATTCACTAGAGATCACCAATAGTCTAAAAGTAGTCCCATGTATCATAGGATTATTAAACTTTTAGCTTATCATTTTGGGTACAATCCTACATGATAATAGATTTTCTCATGCTTGGTAGGCCACAATTGATGAATATTTCCATCCACAAAGAATTTTAGTTTTTTGTTTGTGTAATTAGTCTTTAGAGGAAGTTTCATTAAAACACCACTGTGACTCCAATTTCATATCTACTTGCTTCAAGAAAGAAAAAGTGTTATGACCAAGATGAAGGAAAGATCAATAATATCATATCGAAGATAAAAGAATATATTAAAGAAGACCTATTTTTGGATGATTTGGATAGTTTTTCTTCAAGTATTAAAGTCAAATTACCACATTTTGAGGAGGTAAATTATGGAAATAATGAGCATGATGTAGAAGAATACATGGTTCTACTTTAAATAATTTATAACAAATCCTCATGATAATGCAGTAGAAAAGCATAAAGGTGTGATTGAAATTCATTGCTTGAGTTTTGTCATCTCATGAGGATGTTGTTGGAAGTCAACATGTATCCCTCATGAGGATTCATCGCATAGTTTAACAACCTCTTGTATCTTCTATAATTCTAATGGTTTTATCGGGCATTAACAATTTGATCTTTTGGTGCAATGACAATCGCTATTTGTAACAAGTGGTATTAGATCTTGGTCATAGATTTGAATCCATGCAAGGGCCACATCATGTAGCATTAGGAGGGGGATTTTTTTTAGTGTCCTAGCATCCCTTGCAAGGATTTATGACATGGTTTAACAAACTCATGTGTTTTCTATTAATGGTTGTATCTGATGTAGTATAAGGCAAGAGAGTCCCAAAGGAGATAACATAGCCCCTATAAATTAACCACACAATAGAATATAAATAATAACACAAAATATTTAGATCCACATAATACCAACTCTCATAATAAAATCATAATATTTACATCCAACATGCTCGGTTGTAAGGTTTCCAATTTACAATCAAATACAAAGAAATTACATCATTAATTCTACAAGATCTCACAAGATCCAACTACTAGCTAGTCTAGACCCACAATCTAACAGAAAACCTTGAGAAGAATCTAAATTGGTGCTCAGAAGCCACCAATAAATCTTATTGTTTCCTAAGCCCACACTTAGCTACTAGCTTTGCTCAACTTCACTCTTCTCAACTACTACATCTTCTCCATGCTAAATGAATAATGATTCAAGACTCCATAAGACCCTCTAATTATACCTAACTAAGCCACAAGTTTCCCTAGAAAGTTACAAATTAAATAAACCCTTACATTAAATACATATTTGAGCCACAAGTCATTCTACAATAGATATTAAATATAAAATGCCTTAGTCAGCTTACAACACCCAGTAAATGCACCTAGGATAAAGATCCAAGTCCTAAATAAGTCCACACACATCTCTAGGTTGATACATGCCATGATCACACACTATATGCATTAAATGCACCAAGTCGGCTGACCCAATCCGTAAAAACACCATTCAACAAACTACATTGTCAAGTGTTATAAAAGCCTCTAGCCTATCAATGTCGAGCTCCTTTAGGTGTCGAGTACCTTCAATGATCGAGTACCTTTTATGACCGAGTTCCTTCAAGGACTGAGAATGCCAGACATGATCGAGAAATAGTTTATGCCAAGCTTCTTCAAAGACCGAGCCCCTCAGCCAACAATACAAACAAGAATTGCTCAATAGTGACTGAGCATCAACCCTCCTATAACTAATTCCTTCATCTCCAAGGTCAAAATAACTCTAGCATGCAGGATTTCCAACTACCCTAGGATGCTCCTACATTAGTATCAAACATTTGAAAGATGACCTTTTGGTGTAATAGAAAATGCTACTTCTAACAAATGCCCTATAAGGCATCTATGTAGAATTGAGGACAATAAATAATCATAAGACAAGCTTGCAACAAAGCATGAATCTTATATTAAAGGACAAAAAAATGAAGATTTCGCTAATTTTGTTATCATTAATCAACTAACATTGTAGCAATTTGTAAGGAAACTTCTCTTTCTTCAAAATTTCTCAGTTATCCTCAAATGTGTAAAGGATCCATAGTTGGGGGAAAGGAAGTTGTTTTCAAAAACTAGTGAATGCTTTTGTTTGAAAAAGTGTTTTTTTTGTAAGGATGGAGTAGGTTTTATTTGAGGTTTTCCTTTCCTCAAAATGATAGTACACATATTTTTTCCTAGTTTAGTTCATTGTTATTGTTGTTCAATTAATCTAATAACAATGTTGAGGTCAAAATTTGATTTTCTTTTCAAGTTGTTTTCTATCTCTTATACCCAATGAATTATTCGGTCTATTGGTTCTATATGTTAGTAGACAAACACTTCTAAGAAGTTTCCATAATGTAACCTACTTTTTACACCTTTGAGCTAAAAATAGCCTTAAACATGGTATTTTCCCATTGTTGAGAAATGTAGAGGGCTTTGTTGTTGATGAAAAAAAAAATTTCTTCAAAAATACCAATGATTGTGTTGTTAAAGTTTGAAAGGTGGTTACATTTAAAAAAATTATATTAATACAAAAAAGGGGATTTATTACTTAATTCTAAAGAGAGAAAGATAAATAAGTCAAATTATTTTGTTTGACTTAACCTCAAGAGTCCTAAAAATGGGATTTTGTGATTGAATCTAACAATTTTAAGGCAAGATAGAGTTTCCATATGGGTGGTGTATGCATTAGAATTAAGATGCAAAAGATATAAATCCAAAGCCAAACATCTAACAAACTAAATCAGCATGTGTGTGTGTGTGTGTGTGTGTGTGTGTGTGTGTGTGTGTGTGTGTGTGTGTGTGTGTGATAAACTAATAAGGAAATTAAATTAAAAAAAATGCAAACTTGTGTCTTCGTGTAACCTCCTTGATGTGTTGATGTGGTCGTGATCGTTGATGTATGCTCAAATGTGGTGCTCAAGCTTCAACAATGGATGGATTTGATAGATGCATGGAAATCTAAGTATCACCAAATAGCACTTTCAAAGTAATTAGCTCTCAAAATGGTATAATAGTTCTACTCAGAAGGTGGATGATTTGTGAGGAACAAAGGGTTCAAGTTATAGGCAATTGGAAGAGGGGGAGATACGAATTATTGATGGACCAATAAATGAGTGAGGTGTGAGATAGGCTTTAGGTGACTGAGATAGGTGGAGGAGATGGACTTCTGTGTTTAGAGATGAATGAGGGAGATGTGGCATGAGAGTGGACTTGGGCTTGAGTCAAAGGGAATAAATCATGCATTAATTCATACAAGTGATCTAGAGAGGGATTTTAGACATGGAAGAGAGGGTGATGTGTTTCAATTAAGGTGGGTGAGGTGGCTTAGTTGATTAGATTATGTGGGAGATGGATGGATTTGTTAGAGAAAAGGTTGGTGGGTGAGCTTAATTAATTAAATGAATTATTTAATTAAAAGAAGAATTATTAGTACATGATATTTAATTAAATAAATAAATTATTTAGTTAAAGAATGAATATTTAGTGCATGAGATTTAATTAAGTAAATGAATTATTTAATTAAAAGAGGAATAGTTAGTGCATTAGATTTAATTAAATAAATGAAATGTTTAATTAAAATAGGAATTATTGGGTAGTTGTTGGTTTAGAGGATAAATTTGTGGTTGGATATATTTAATTAATTAAGTAGAGAGGGGTTTTGGAGGTTAAATTAAATGGGTTTTGTATTTATTTAATTTAAAAGAGGAAGGGGGGTTTTATTAATAAATTAGACTATTGGTTACTTGTTAATTTATTGATTGGCTATAATTTATTATGTAAATTAATTAATTAGGGGATAGTGTTAAAATAATTTAATATTTAATATTTAATTAAAATATGCTTTAAAAGATGACTAAATTTGATTACGAATATATGTGATCAAATTTAGGTGTCTATAGGTGGCACATCTATCAAGGAAGGCTTCTAAGGCATAATTAGCAACTTTCCATTATTTTTGCCCCTTATTTTTGGGGATTATGAATTACATTTGACCCATGAAGATAGCTAAAACATATACGAAGACATTTTTGGGCAAGTTTCCTTCTCTCTTCCACATTTGAAGGAGATTCATATAGGGTAAGTCTAGCTCTAGCATTGTTCCATTTTTAATTGATGGAAAGCCATCTCAAATAGAAATGTAATTTCTTTTCTTGAGATTTATTTATTTTTCTTTCTAATGCATGTGCAAAGGTATAAAATGTATTGAAACTCAAATTTCAAAGGAGGATTTTAATAAAAAGAGTAAAAATTCCTTCTGAAACACTTTTTGTTTTGTATAATGAATGAATGATTTTGATGGAATCTTGTATTTTTTAGAATCTTTTAATATTTTCGCATTTCATGTGATTTTGTTTATAGTTAATGAATGGGTTGAAGCTTAGATTATTAATTTTTCATTTTTCATTATTGTTTATTGAGATCAATTATTATTATGTGTTAAGTTTGAGTAGACTCAAACCCAAAACCTCCCAAATGAGAGGCTCCCAATTTATCATCATATTGTAGGCTCTTGTCTCACATTTATGCTATATTGCAACAAGGATGTTGTTGTTTTATGCAAAGATTAGGTTGTATCAAGTTGAAATTAGTAGGCTGTAGTTGTGAAAATTAAATGCAAACCAAGCAATGTCAACTAAGACATAGCACAAACTAGAGTATTCATGCTCGAACGTGAAACACTTCCAATAATCATGCCTTGATCAATTGTGAGCACAATGATCAATGCAAACCATAAACAAAAAATATATACAATCTAGAAAAATCCACAAGAATCATGAATAACCACAAAAAAATCTAGATCAACTAAAATTACTAGAATCATCCACTAGTACATTTGACCCCATTTTCAGACCAAAATTTTTGACCATCTATTAAAATGTTTTAAATTGGTTGAAATATGTAAGGTAGTATTTTTATTTAAAAAAATTCCTGCCCGTGTTGGTCAAAATTTTGACCAACGCTTAGTCCATACTCATGCAACGATGAGCAAATTATAAACATAATCAAATCTTAGCCCGTGCTTTTGGTCACAAGTGCGGAAAGAGTGTTGGAGCCAAAGATTCAACTACTAAGAGATTTTGGCATTTGGAGTGAAAATCTAAGCGAAATTGTATTTGGGTTGCCTCAGATCTTAACAGCAAAGCTAGAAGTCCTCCGCTCCAACATTGAGCTTCTCAAGGCTGTATTTCTGACAGATGATTTGTTGATCAGAGCAATTAGGAACTACTACTTTCTTCATGGAAAATGCTTGCAGAAAACTTTGGGAGGGTTTTGGTTTTCATGGAATAGAGCTCACCATGTTTTTGTCGATAGTTCCTCGTGTTTTGAGGTGCAATTCTCTGACCCCAGAGCAACTTGATGTCATTCAAAATATTGGCATTTGTAAGGAAGGAAAAATGTACAAATACGTTGTGAGCATGGTGGCCATAACTCCTATTAAAGTGTTACAAGCTAGGATAGACAATCTTCAACTTTGCAGCCTCTCGCAAGTAGTTAGGGTTTTCCCTTTGATTCTCACAATGCCAGAGGAAAGCGTTAAGAAAAAATTGGACTTTATGCTTAATCACATGAAACTCTCTGTAAACTTTGTGGCAAAGCATTCACGCCTATTTTCAATGAGTTTGGACAAGTTAATCAGGCCTAGGCTTTTAGTTTTGCAAACTATAGAAGTAATAAATGGAGCAGGGCAGGTTAATTTGAATCATCTTTTTTCAATGTTGATGCTATCTGAGGCCAAGTTTTTTGCCTAGATCATTCAAGTGCATTCTAAATCCAATGCTCTTTGGACTGTCTATAAAAATGCAATGTCTCAAAAGCTCATAGACAAATAAAATATAAGTTTCTTAGCAATTCATGTGTTTGGATTTGTCAAGCCCATATGATCAGGCTAGTCCATCCAATGTGAAACGATGATGATACTAACCTTGTTCTTTCTGAGAGCACCAATAGGTGGAAAACATCTTGCTTCACAAACACTTAACCACGAATTGGGATTGTAATTGCACTGGTAATAATGGTATGCTTCTTCCATTATAACAGCAGATATTGTGTTTTTCACAATTCATCTGAGTTCTTTTGGATTCACAGACTACTATCCCTAGATTGGAATTGTAATTGCACTGCTAATCTACGCTCATTCTTTTGAATTTCCTACTTCTACCGATAAATTAGGACTGTAACTGCACTGCCAATCAAGGTATGCTTCTGCCATACTACCAAAAATTTCTATTATAATTCAAGTTGCTTTTCACAACTCGTACAAATTCTTTTGGATTACGAACTACTGCCTACGAATTGGGATTTCAACTACAATGCTAATCAATTTGCTTCTTCCATTGTACCAAAAAATTCTATTATAATACTAGTTATTGCATTTTTCACAATTCGTCCTATTGAAGTAGTAAGGGACATATGCTACTTGCATTTGATTTTGGAAAATGTTATTTCTGACCACCTGAATAGGGAAACCATTTGATCATCATTGGGACATCCCATAGAAAAAAACCTTATGCTAGTTGTACTTGGTTTTCTTGATTCCACTCTTAAGTAAAGTAACTCACTTTGTAGTAAGTAGATGATAAGAAAAGTTGTCACAAGGTTCACTCTCCTACTTAGTTTTTTTGTATCCTTATTTACTAGCAAATACATTGAATAATGCTTCTGGATTGAATAGTTTCTGCAATTTTTTTTTATACAATCTTTTTTTTTTCTCTTCCTCTTGATGATGGATCATAGAGTGTAATCTGAAAAATTACTACTGTATGTTGCAAACATAGTTTAATTCAGAACCATTATTCAATATAAGCATGAACTTTAGAAATCTAATGAAATTAAGCAAATGCATTGGTATACTCTTTTGCCTTGACTCCTCGATCGGCTTAGTATATAATAAGGTAATGTGCAAAATAATTTAAATAATCCTTGGGCAATGTTGTGTTAGGGTGTATCAGTAACAACAATGTGCATCTAGCTTGGAGTCATAGACTATAGCCAAGGATAACTCATGTACCTAATGGTGTGCCCCCTGCCCAATTGATATTGCCCCTAAACTCATCACTTTACTTGCCATTAAACTGAATATTTAATATAAAATAATTGTATAACCTAAAGCATAATGGATTTAACCCTTGGTCACTAGGAAATGGGGATGGAGATAAGATGAGTATGCCATTTTTTTCAGTATGAAGACCCCATACAACTGATTCTTGATTATTCTTATTTTAATATTCCTTCTTGGGATCTTCCAAATTTTTTCTTGAGAATAACAATTTTAACTTAAGTTGGAGTATGCAATTCATTTACAAAGATAACTTCTATAAAATATTATTAATTTTGATGCATATATGAGATAATTTTGGTTTAGATATTACATTAATATGAATTAATAATCATTAAATAGTAAGAATATATGATAACAACTACTCTAATGAGTATTATAATTAAATATCAACAGGTTTTTGTGGTAACATATAAATTCATATGAGCATCACACATCTCTATACCAAAGTGTCTCAATAGCATTAATAATTTTTCCAAGGGAAATTTCTACTGTAATCATATCAAGAATTTTTTGGAAATATTTTCTAAACATAAATCTCAAGGATAGTTGTCTTTGTATTGTGAGAACATAGGCGAATTCTCTGTTCATCCATCTTTGTGTGGAAGTAAAATTTCTAAGGCCCAGGATAAATTGGCAATGCCTTTGCTGGATAGAATCTGGTTTATAATAGAAGTTTCTAGATATCACTGGATTTAATAACTCTTCCATGATATGTTTTAGGACAAGCTACAGAATCTTGTCAGTACCTTGTCAGGCTACATTGAATCACCTCCTCACAAAGTAAAGAAGTGAGTGAAGGCATTGCAAGATCTACAGGTATTGATATGTTTAGATTGTGATTTTCTGTGTAAATATATTCATGCAAAGGGATTTATGATTTTGTGCTGCCAATAAAGAGTAAACATAAGGAGATAGAGACCAATTTTTTTGAAGAAAAAGCTACGTTGGAGGCCAAGTATCAAAAGCTTTATGAACCTTTTTACAAGAAGGTATCTGTGTTTAGTGTTTTTTCTAGGTGTTCAAAATTGAAAAGTTCATTTAATCTCTTGATCTCTTGCTTTTCTAAGCAATTACTAAATTTTCAGGCACTGTTGTATATTGTTATCTTTATCAGAAAACTTGGTCCAATAGATTGAAACTTGCTTACTCATAGGAGTTTGCACACATGTAGTTGATATATACAATGAGAGTCAAGTAATTTTCATATTATGAGATTTTACTTGATGTTGTTGTCTTCTTGCTATGTACATTAAACCATTTAAAACTTAAATAGGTTTATTCTAATGGATTGGAACCTACAAATTTGCATATATTTATTTAGATAATTGGTTGATATTAAGCTACCACAAAGGTTGATAATTTAAGTCAGGTACTTCATACTCATTATATAGATTGTACCAGATGTTGCTGTCTACTTCTACTTTATTCTTATTAGTTACAATTTTGGGGTCAGACAACACATGATTCATTACAGATCGACTTGCCTGGAACACAATATCTAGCATCCCTTGTGCAACATTTCCTTGTCATATTCTTGATTGTCTTTCTGCTCTAGGATTCCTATATGATCTAATCTATTGTATCTTTGATTTTTTGAGATGCTATTTTTTCATTATTATTGCATCTTCTATTTGCATGATTCATAACAGAGATTTTCCTAAATAACAATAGCTTGTTTCACTTGTGCAGTTTCCTCAGCATTCTCTAGAATTTATTTTTATCCTACGATTCCCACGTAACCTTATATGTTTTGTTTCATAATGTCTTTCCTTCTTATAACCTAGATTTCATCTTCAACTAAATATGTTGTGCATTCCAACAAATATTGTGAGATGTGAGTCTTCTTCGTTTACACTGTAGGTGAGTTTTTAGTGTTGACCATAAAATATCTCAGAATAAGAACAAGAAAATGGAAGAATAGATGATGTCTAAGTGCAAATAGGATAATATCATAATAGAAAATGCTTTTTGGTTCTATGAAATGACATCCTTAAAGCATAGATGAAACTTTTACAATCCTTTAGGAGCAACTTGATCTGTAATAAACTATATTTTATTCAGATCTTTCTCTTGGATAATTATATGTCGGTAAGAAATTAAAGAGACAAAATAACTACTTTAGTTTACAATTCTCAGTACAAAATTTTGTAAAAGATATTTAGCTCTTAGGGTAAAAACTTTTTGATTCTGCTCGACACTCTGTAATCTATATTCCTGTAATGAAATATTCCATTGTAGTGATATGACATTGTGAATGGAGCAGTAGATGTTGAAGATGATAAAAAAGAGGAGGAAGATTCAAAGAAAGATGATGTTGGTATGTAATAATTGTTTCGAATTCAAGGTTCATTTGATCTGTGATATTTGGTGGGAAGTGCTTATTGTGATATCTTTTTCATTATGGCAGAAAAGGGCGTTCCTGAATTTTGGCTGACTGCCATGAAGAATAATGATGTTTTGGCAATGCAAGTAGGATGTTGCTCCTTTTCCTTGTATCCAATACTCACTTTGGCTATACCAAGAAATATTACCTATCTTCAAAATGCAGTGAATTTACTGACTTTTTTTAATAATAAATAGGTTATAGAACGTGATGAAGGTGCCTTGAAGTTTTTGGATGATATACAATGTTCTCGCCTTGACAGTGACAAGGGTGAGAAAGGTTCTTTTTCAATGAGAATTCTTATTTTAAGAATTCTGTGGTAAGTACTCACATTTTAGTGCCCTTGGAACACTTTCAATGTCTATTTTATCTTTCAATTTCTTAATATATTCATTACCTTCCTAAGCTATCATATTGCCTTTGTGAAATGCAGTTAACAAAGATATATTACATGGAAGATGAAAATGAACCTATCCTGGATCGTTTAGTAGGGTAAGTCTAATGTAAATATCTCCTTTTGCTAATTAGATTATGTGAATTTCTTCATTCATGTAGTGATGTTATTTCACACACAGAACTGAAATTGATTGGTTACCTGATAAGAACCTAACTTGAAAGGTCATGAAGAAGAAGCCTAAGAAGGGAGTGAAGAATGCAAAACTAATGACAAATTGAGCAATGCCCAAGTTTCTTCAATTTCTTTGATCCACCCAAGGTTCCTGAAGATGATGATGTTGATGATGATGTTGTGAGTAATGACGAGCAAACTTTTTTTTATTGCTACAGTCTTTAGTTCTTAAAGAATACACTTTTTGGCATCTTGTATTTGTGTTCTGATAAGTTTATGGGGTGGTTTACAGGCTGAGGAATTACAAGATATGATGGAGCAAGACTATGAGATTGGGTTTGTTCTTGATCCATTGTAAACTGTTTGGGTTTATGTACCTTCTAGGTACCGGGTTTCATTGATTTTATGTGTTTTTTGCAGATCAACAATTAAGGATAAACTCATCCCTCATGCAGTTTCTTGGTTCACTAGGGAAGCAAGTGATGATGATGAATGCATATCTGAAGATGATGATGATGCTGATGAAGATGATGATGGGAGTGAGGAAGAGGATGAAGATCACGAAGGGGAAGAAAATGGCCATAAAAGC
The DNA here is from genome assembly GCA_028749045.1 of Cupressus sempervirens. Classification (NCBI taxonomy): domain Eukaryota; kingdom Viridiplantae; phylum Streptophyta; class Pinopsida; order Cupressales; family Cupressaceae; genus Cupressus; species Cupressus sempervirens. The sequence continues at coordinate 462,193,395 of CM053791.1, read as the reverse complement.
ACTTAGACAATTTTCTTGATTATGTCATGCTCAAAAATTTATGCTTGTTCCTCAAATTTTGGCATGAAATTAAACATTTATTTATCTTTTTGCGGCAATGTAGTAGTGTGGATTTAAAATCCAACCTAGATTCTAGGTAATAGGTAAGCATTTGTTAAGGGTTTGGTAGTTTCCAAGTCTGGGTTGGTATTTATTATGGGATTTACTTTTCAGAAGATTATGATTAGGAATAGGATTAATTTAGAGTCAATTTTTTGGTGGATGGGTTTAATAGCATCCATTTGAGTACAAGCAGTAGTACAAAGTCTACAGACATCAACAATAGGTGATTGAGTGCAAATGCAAATTTATAGGTGCTGATATTGAAGTATATTTCCAGGTATGTTCATAGATAGTTCCTTCATATCATGCATTTTTGCCAACATCTTTCTTTAGATGGAAACTATTGTTGAACAAAGAGATGACGTTATGTGTAGGAGTGTTGACTACTTCTTTTTTAATCTAATGAAAATCATGTTTGAAAATTTTGTTAATTATAGGATTAGATTGTATTGAATTAAGTTAGCTTTCCTCTAAGCCTTAACAGAGGATGAATTCAACGTTGATATTTCTCCAAGTCTTAACAATATTTGCATTATAGCTATATGAGTAGCAAATATCTTTCTTGTGAATAACTTGGCAAGACAAATGTTTTTCTTTTTCCAAATAATGGGAAAACATTGGGTTAGTGTTAAGTTTGGGGAAGAAAATTGGTCAGGGTTAGGTTAAGGAAAAATTAAAAAACCAACTGGTGCAAAAATTATTGAAGTCCAAAAACTGTAATTTTTTAATGAAAAAATTGTCAGAGGTTGCCAGAAAATCACAGTTTTCCTGATTTACTCATAATCTTCCACTCTAAAAATATTAGTAACAATCCACATCTTGCAAGTTATTCCAATCTCAGCAACTACTAGCTATCATCAGTTTGATAGGCTGGGTGCAAACCCTTCTTTCATTCCTATTGCATTTAAAATTTGTTATGATCTACGTCTTGTCGCAGTTGTGCTAATTGATCGTTGTCGTTGATAAACTTCAGGCATTAGTAAGAAAACTATTATAGTGCTTGCTATTTCACGCATGGAAGGTATTTGGATGATATCATGTAGAATTTTGTTGTATCGCAACCACACTAATAGCAGGTTGTAGGAATATTATGTGTATGTTTTTATGAGGAAACTCAAGGGATATAAGACAATGCAATTTTATTTTTAGTGTGGTTCCAAATTAATTAATTCTAAAATTTGTAATATAATTATCTTAAGTACAATTTCAAACTAATTCTACAATCAGCACTAAGTTGCAGCACAATTGCAACCCCCCGCCCCAACTGTACAACATTCCCATGGCATTCATATATTCATATGGTATATCTGCTGACACTGATTATGGTTTTTGTTTTCCTGGTTTGTGAGGTTTTGATGTATAAAGCTAGGTGGGATTTGATGAGAAGTAGCTGGGATTTTTCCAAGCTGGGTAAGAATATAAAGTTATGAATGACCAAGCACTGAATAGTGCAGTTCGTTGTTGTACATGGATTTGATGTGTTGTTCTAATCGCAGGCTCTTCTATCTCTCCTTTTTGCATACACACAAAACAATGATAAAGAGAAACCAGGGGGCTACACAATGGAAGCTTTTGTTAAGTTGGGGGAATGGAATGGGAATTAAAAGTCATTAAATTTTGATTGATTGTGTTATAACTTATGCCACCACCTACTTTTTCCCTTCATTCATTCATTTATGATTGAAGAGTGGATATATATTTTGTCTTTTGTTGTGCCCTTGTGATCTATGTTTCTGTAGTGATCTTTTTTAGTGGAGAAGGAAGAAAGGGAAAAGGAAAAGGAAGGTTCTTGTATACACTGTGTAGTAGAAGTGGCTTACATACAATACTTTAGTTGCCAGTAGGAGCAGCAGGAGGCTAGGTCAGTCAGTAGTAGTGGTAGTAGTAGTAATAGTACTAACTATACCATGCTATACTATGCAGAGGCAGACTATGATTCCACATTTTGCATGCATGTCTACCAAGCTAATGGCAACAACATCCAACAATAGTTCTCTATCATTTATGCTTTGATAGATGTCTATAACCCATTTCAAAGGTTCCATTTTGGCACAGACAAGAGATGTTGGCAAAGCACATATATTTAACTCATTTTCTTTGATATAAATATACACACACATATGGGCATGCATGTGTGTGTGTGTGTATGTGTGCAGATATATTCAACAAATCAATATACATATCTTGCAATATTGGCTTTCCATTAGACGACATTTCATGGAGGCAGTCAATAAAATAGTTCAAACGCCTTACCTATGATTCCACATTTTGCATGCATGTCTACCAGGGCAGTTGCAACTTAAACAAATATATTCTCTCAATATATCTATTTTGTGCATATCCAACAATCATGGCTGTTGATGACCACATTATATTCAGGCATCCTGTCAAACAGTTCACATGACTTATCTATGCTTCCATTTTCCAAGCATGTCTCCCAAGGCAAATGCTACTACTTCATCTACACTGTCTGACAAAATCCTTTATGCTTTTATGGATGCCTATAGCTTATCCCAAAGCTCTCATTCAGCAGTTATGAGATGATCAATCAAGAGGAAATAGTTGAGAGCTTAGAGTGACACAATTTTCAAATGATCATATGAAATGAAATGGGCGTGTGAGTAGAAAGATGGAGCTGGCAGGTATAAAGATTTCAAAACCCTTGCCAGCATCCTCCTTGTCTGTGCCAAAACAAGAGTTTCGAAACAAGGCATGAACATTTCTCAAAGCATACACAAGGCATGTGATCTTTTTGATTTGATGGCTGAAAGAAATTCTATCTCAGGGCTTACAATGATTTTGGAATATAATAGATTTAACAAAAAGCCTCTAGACACATTCAAAGACAAATTCCACAACCTTTAGCAGTATATTGGATGCTTGTGTTGAAGGGGGAGCATTGGAATAGATCGGCATCTATTCTTAATGGGAGAATTGTCCAAATAGGGATAGATGCGGCTATAACTAGAAAGTCACTCATGCTATGTCAAGACAACTAATGCCAAACCACAATGACAATAATACCCAGTGTACAGATGTAAAACGCTAATAATTCCCAGCACTCATTGTCTTTCTGACCACAATAGAAACAGTAATGGAAGATATTAAATATATTTCCAAAAATGAAAATACCAATTCCACTATACCTTTGCAATGGACTCAAAAATAGCACAATTGAATCCTCTTCTCACAGTAAATACTATTTGAGAAGACCCCAAGAACTATTGCAATGGCCAGAAAGCTAGGTCTTTCAGGGCTAAATTGACATAGGTCATTTTAATTTTTGGAAATTATGTAATAGTCATGCTCACCAAATTCTTCAACATTAGAGGGAGTAGCCTATCAAGCCTCAAAATTTTGTTCTCAGAAGTATGATGGCTAGCTCTACTTATTCTATCAAATTTCATACAAGACTTGTACTAAGCCTTGTCTTTTGGGCATTGAAAGATATAGATGTTCATTACTTGAGCAAATGGAATGCAATTATAATCCCTGCTAAAGGCTACATAAATAATTTTTAATCAATGACTTCAAAAGCTACATTTAATTTGGGCATACAACAAGCTTATGTAATTATTAGTTATTACATTTTCTCTATTGTTTCTAATTGAAAAAATGCAAAGAGAATAAGATTAGAAGCTAGTAGATTGTCAAGAGAGCTACAAATATATTTATTATTTTACAATGAGCAGAACAAGCTACAGAAGACATAAGGGAGTTGAAATACAAAAACAGTAGAACAACTACAATATTAATCTTGTATATATTGCAGTCAAAATTTTTAAGTAGTAGAACAACTACAATGCTAATCTTGTATATATTGTTTCATTTCAGTACTATTTTGGTGTTTGTAAGTGGGGTTTGGATCGATAGTTTGTAGCACCTCATTTTCCCACTGTAGGAAGCTACATTGCAGGTGATGGATATCAATTAGGAAGCTAGTTTGGCGCACAAGCACACTTTCGTGGACTTTCTAGACCAAGATGTAAATTTCTTCTTTGCTCTCCTCTCATTTCATCTCATCAACCTTTTAAAAGATTTACCAGTCAAATGTACTATGGTAGAAATGTCAACAAAATAGATGTCTATGGTAGGGCTAATGAAATGTTAAGCAAATCTGCCCTCTTCTCATTTGGTTCTTGCTCAAGTTCAAGATCCCACAAACAGTATGTCTGCTGATCTTAGCTCATTTTCAAACAAAAATTCTTTGAACATGTTAAACTTATTTTTAATCAGTTTATTCACGAGCTCATAAGACATAGGTGATATTTCTTCCTCCCTTTTTCCATATAGCTGACAAGTCTGATTGTAATTGTTTACAATGTACATACATCGTCATCCTCATATACAATTAGAGACATTATCATTTTTATGCAAGATCTCACAATGTCTAGATGATGTTTCCCAATTTTTCTTAAGAGACATTGAAACAATTGTCGAATCATCTTTTCAGAGCTGAGATCCAACAGGGGAGTAAACAATCTAGTTTTTTCCATGAGTTCTAAGATCTTCACCTTCTTCCTAAAACTAAGGCCCTTGACATCGTGTAGCCCACATAGACTATCCACAATCAGCTGTAAAACCCCATTTAGTATGTTGTCATTTTAAAGTGTGACCGGTGTCGTAATTCTGATACTTTAGTGAGGCAAAAGGTGGTTGTTGGTCTTACTCATTCGCTTAGATGCTCCATTAACCTATGCTGTACTAAGGCGACCATTGAAGGCAACAAGATCCAAATTAAGAACCTCCAATCAGTCTGATTTGCCTTAGATAAACAAGACTCCAGCTCTTTGAATTTTTTAAGGACACCATCCATACATTGTATAGACTCCAATTGCCATCCCGTGATGTACAACCTACTTCCTATTGCCTTTTTCTTTTGCGAATCCCTTAGCTGCTCCTGGTTGGAACTTTCATTAAATTCTTTTGAGAACATTAGAGTTTTTAGACCTTCCATTTCCTCAATTATGCTTCAAACTGAATGTCCTTTCAAAATCTGATTTGCTGAGCTATGACAATAATGTACTTTTTAAAATTGATCAGATCCACTTTTTTACTCCAACAGGTGCCCTGACTTATTGATAGAGGAATTATTGTTATCATATTAAACAACCCAACCTATGCCCAACATTTGACAACATCAATGCCAAATCTGCACTTGCCCAATTTACAGTCGGAGAGCAATTTATGTAAACACAGATAATATTGGAGCAATTGCTCGTGGTTCCAACCCCACTATTGCAGATAGCTTGCATTTAACTCAGTTGAAAGTGAATCAAGGATCCAAATTAACTATGCAAAATTTGAAGACGTTCTCCTTATTCAATGTTTTCATATGCCTCATAACAGTCACAAATTGCATTAATAAATTTCTTCTATAGCAATTCACGTTTGCTCTCCAGAAATTTTAATTGAGTGTTTATTCCAATATATATATTCTCAGGAAATTTCATGCACCTGTCATACCTTCGTTAAATATCTTTGATTATATTCCTTCCGTTAAATCATGAGGATGTTGTGGCAATTGCAATTTTTCGAATTGTCTGACACTGGTGAAATAGCAACATTCCTCCTTAATACGTACGTTTTTCAATGCCTCAAATGTTCACTTCTTCATTTCATTACCAACACGTCAGTGACTAAAAGGATATGCCAGAATAGGCATTTGGCCTTGTTATTGTTTTTGTTTACTGTTGCTCTGAAAGCCCAAAATTTATCTTTTTCTGCCAACCATTATATATTGGTAAGTAAAAATTAAAAACTTGTATGGAAAATTTATAAGTTTAATAGTCGGGTCATAAGGTAGACAAATAGTAAAAAGAATATCTGTTCCATAGGGAAACTCGATGCTATAGATATTTCTTCAGAATTCAGTAGCAGGTGGAGACATTACTGGAGACCCGAGATTCACTGAGGAGATCATCATCAATTTTTTGTTTCTCCAATAATTACTCTCTCTAGATTGGAGTGCTCATTACGGTTGTAGATTCTCTACAAAGAAAGGTTGCTCAATTAAGTGTTGCACTGTCCATTGGAAGCTTATTGAGATATTGACGAATTCTTCAGAATATAGTGGAAATTTAGGACAGTCGAATACTCCAGTTTGTTGCTTATGCTAGCTGTCATTTTCTTTTAACACCAATCTTCTCAGTCATGTCCAGAAGATTGGAATGTAACGGTCTGAAAAAATTATGAGCTTCCTCCACACAAAAAGAACACAATTGTTTCCATGTTATCCTTTGAATGTTCTATAATGAGATGTGATTCAGATATACAAAAGTTTCCATGACAAGTGTTTTCTTCACAACTATGAATTGCAGAATATCTTCACACTGTCACTTGCTCGAGTAAGTCCTGAAAAATATGCTCAAACAATTGTTCACGATTTACTTCTTTAAAGCCACTAGTACACAGAGGTTCTTCACAACTTTTAAAGTGCCCAAGATGCTTCTTTCAACACAATAGACTGTAAATTCTAAGAAGAAGACTCGCAGAACAATCATATATTGTCTTCATCAATTTAAAGTATGAATATCGATAAACACACCCCTCCTACATGCATTAAGAACAACATCCATAGTTCGTTGCTAGTTTGATAGCTACCACAACACTTATAGTTACTTAGAATGCTAATCAAAACAACCAATGAACTTCGATAACAATTTTAAAATTGTGATTTTTGTGAATACCTTCAAATACTCCTCATTGCTCGATTAAATTCTGGCGTAGATTTTTGGAAAGGACTCATAGTTTTAAACAACCCGGTTGTATCATTGTTTTCTCAGTTCTGATGAAATGTCAAAACAAAATAGATGTCTATTGTTCTATTATCTATAAGACTACAACATATATAACTCTTTTTCTCTTGAGTTAGTTGCTCTGCAAGAAGGGACTGCCTCATTTAAATTCTACATTCAATGGTTCCTCTATTTCTCTACTTAGACTGATAAAATTTGGTTATCTCTACTTAGACTGATAAAATTTGGTTATCTTTTGTTGAATGTGTTTGCAGAGCAGTTTTCTTTGTTTTTTGTAGCATCTTTTGAATAGTTCTCTACAGATATACATGTTCCCGTCTTAATAATCTTTAGGAAGAGCACTCCATGTTCCCTATATTAGGATAATAATGATAATTTAATTATTGATGCTTCTTTTACATAATCTTATTTGATAGGATGTTATAGAGGAACACATATGAGCATATACAGAGTTTTTGTTCTTGGTTGTTTACATAATTTAGAGTATATGTTCTTTTTGTGCTAAATGTTTTATTGTTTATCAATTTAGAACTTTCTCCGCATTGTGGTCTTGCGTTTGTTATTAATAGATTTATCTTTATTCCATCTCTGAAGTATTTTTTGGGGTTAGTAGAGAGTATACCCCATTTTTTGGGGTTAGAAGGTATCATCTCCATTTTCAAGATCGAGAATTTTCCCTTCATGTTTTTATTACTTGCATATATTTTGCATGTGCATTTGGGTTCCATACAAATGTTATTTTAGCCCATTTGAACTTCCTATCTAAGCTCATGCACTTGTGATTTTTGTCCACTATGGTCCATGCAGCCATTATCAAACATTGATTTATTTTCTATCCAGTTGGAGGCATTGTCCTAGGTTACTGTAGTGTTGTAGAGGATAAAAGAGCATACTTAGCACTTCTTTCAACTTCTCTTATACACCCTTCAGCCATTTCTTATACGTGAAAAAGAACATCAACTCATGCAACTCCTCTTGTTAGTGTCAACCATGAGGAAGATGATATTGAGTATAATTTAACACAACTAGCTCGCAGGTAGCTTATCTGTGGATGGCTAGTTCTTATAGAAATGTGATTGTTGATTTAAACAAGTGGTAATTTAGTATTTTTTAAAGTGTCTATAGAAGCTTTGCCAAGATGTATCTTACACATGCCATGCGTTTGTGTAATTTTTAAATAATGTAGTTACTCATCAAATTCTTTCAACTAGTTCCTTTCATCTATTAAATCCATGTACTATGATTTGACAGGCTTGTATAGAGAAAAATCAAAAGAGAAATAACAGTATTTTATGCATTGTAGGTCAAGATCCAGTGCACAAGCTCATCAGAGAGTTGATAACACTGAAAAGAATCAGTGAATAGGTCGACTCCTATTGATACCTCCACCACCAGGACTTTAAAATATTGATACTGAGGGCAAGCAAACTGAGCAGAAAATGGATTTCCTTAGTGCTGATGCTTACGAGTCACCAACTGCTATAACTCCACCAACAGCTAGCACAGTCAATGAGAAATACACACATTCACCACCAGTATCAACCATGCACTTAAAATATTTAAAATATTGATACTCATGGCCAGTAAACTGAGCAGACAATGGATTTCCTCAATGCTGATGCTTGCAAGTCACCAACTGCTATAACTCCACCAATAGCTAGCACAGTCAATGAGAAACACACACATTCAAACTCCAGATAAAATGACTCGATAATAGAAAAGTCATGTAGTTACTAGATCTCTTGTGGCTTCGGTGACAAGTAGCTTGAAAATAGATGTTAAATTTGGAACTAAGAATTTAAGATGTTTTGTGTGCTTAACATTTTTTAATCATTTAATTCACACATTTTCCCTTTAGGAAAAATAGTCTCAATGATTACTAAAAGTCAGGATGACCATGAGAGAATGAGAGAGAGAGAGAGAGAGAGAGAGAGAGAGAGAGAGATCATCAGAGTGTGATCCAAAATGTTGATGCAAAAACATCTACAAAATCAAAGCGAGAAGCAACTTCAGATGATCTCATGGATTGTGGAGATCTGCTTGCTTTGATTTATAAAAGTTAAAAATCTTACACTTTAATAAAATAACTCTTTTTGTCAATAAAAGTGATCAATTGTAATTTAGAATCAAAGCCATATTGGTTATTCTTGATTCTATAATAATTTTTTGATAATATTGCATAACAGCAAATTTAAATAAGAATCAAAGCCATATTGGTTATTCTTGATTCTATAATAAATTTTTATTTTCATTTACCATGCAATTAATCATAATTAATGGTGATACTTTTATTTACATATAATATTCTCATTGAATCCATTTCTGAGTTGTCATTTTATTTTTTATTTAGAGATCAATGTTGGAATTTGGTGCTAGAAGTAGCATTATCTTTATTCCAAGAATGAACTCGATGTTTAGTTTTAATCAAGGTAAATTTTCTTTTCATTAAAACTAATTGATTTGTATTTTAGGTAAAGTTCAAGAACAACTTGCACTAAAACTTTTGAATCTTCGGCCATGTGGGTTTTGGCCCACACATCATAACAAGTTAGGCAATGAGTTTGTGCTTTTCACAAATTATGACCTAGAAGATCGGCTTGGTGGGTGGGAGAATTCTGGATAAGAGTCATTTTCACGTCAAATAAATTTATTTGGCTACTTAGTATTTAACTGAGGATTTTCATTTATAGTTTTAAAATTGTTAGCAAATGGTATGCAATGATGTAAATTATTTATGTTCTTTTGCTCAAAAGTCCAAGAACTTGAATCAGAAATTTGAAACTACAAAGATGTAGGTTTTTGTCCAAATTTCACAACAAAATAGGTAATTAATCTTAGTATTCTCAAATGATGATCCAGAAGAAATTCTTGGTAGGTGAGAGGCTTGTGGTAAAAGTTGCTTTAAGGAGTTTCCTTTTGCTGGTCAATATTTATCTGGTGGTAGACTTCTTATTTGTAAAATGCAATGAGGTAACTTCTATACATGGCTATTGTTCTCAAGTTTAAATCTTTTCCCTTGTGGAGATGCTTTGGGGCTGCATCGTACTTTGACAAACTCAATTTTTTGTCACTGATTGAAGGCTGATATTTTGCTTAAAATACAGTTTAGGCTTGGCTATTTCAAGTTAAAAAACAACTAAAACACGAATAGCAAAGGAAATATATATGATCTACTGCCCTTTTGTAAAGATAAATTGATCGTGTATGTAAACTATTTTCTTATTTTATAAAATGGTGAATCTAGCTTGTCAAGGTCTATAAACTCTTGTGATTTTCTTTTTTTCCACCATTCCAAATTTTTGCAAGTTCTTCATTCACCATTGTCTTCATTGGTAGTTTATGATTTGATGCCAATTTTGTCGCAGGCTGGTGGATTTGGTTATTAGCAGCAGCTTGTCCCTAGTATTAGGCCAGGAAATGCACCTATTCCAAATTTCTATCTTCCTTTGGTTCAACCACAACAAGGACATTGATCTAATGTTAGGCGGTCTGGAGCTGCACCCATTCAACAATAGTAGCAGCAGCAATAGATGCCACTTATACCTCAACAGGCAAAGAACACTTTTTCTATATTTTTTAATTGTTGTACATCAATCTTGGTTCTCAACTATCTTCCTTACATGTTCAATTCTTCACTGTACAATTCAATTGCTATAATGTTTTTCTTTATTTTGTACTTCAAGTGACTGCTATTATTAACATTTCTCCTATTGTTGAAATGTTCTAGAATGCATATTTGAGCCTTCAAATGAAAGTTTGATTCTTCATGACCTAAATGATGGGGTTCTTTTAAAACCACCATTAGACTTCATAAAAATGGGACAAATATATAAACATAGAGGCGTCGAAAGTACCTCCTTCTGGTTGCCTTAGGCTCCTCTTGGATATGTTTCTCTAGGATGCATTGCAAGCAAATCTCCCCCAAAACTAGGTGACTTCAAATCATTGTGTTGTATTTGCAATGATTTAGTAATTGAAGCTCAGTTCCCTAATAATAGTATTTGGCACTTAACTAAAATTAAACAGACAAGAGAAGACTTTAGCATATGGATGCTAGATAGTGAGGTATAATCTATTGATCACTTTTGTAGAAGGATAATTAAGATTCTTTTTTTATTTTTCTAGAATCTGACCATGTGAGGCAATTTATAGGCTGGTACATTCCTTGTAAGAACTAGAATAAAAAAGCCACCAAGAAGGTTTTCCCTAAGACTAGCTGATCAAACCAATTCCCATGAACCAGATGACTTGGTGATTGATGCCCAAGTACAAAGGATTTCAACAACACTTTTTGATGATTTTGGGGGTTTGGTAAGCATTTCATGGGTAGGAATCTTGCGATGTGACACTTTGCTTGCATGTACTCTTCACTTTTCATTTGTCCATGCAGATGGTTCCATTGTTGAACATTTGTTTCACTGGCATCATGTCTAGTTTACATGGAAGACTCCATCACTTAAATTCAACAATAAATTTGTCATGAGTGACAAGGTCATACAATGAAAAGCATGACTTTTGGGAACCTCTCATTGAACCTGTGGATGGATTTTTGGGGTATGATTCTATCTATCAAGAAAGAAAAAATTCTTTAAGCATCTTGCTTGCATCTCCTTAGAAGCCTTTTTCACCTTGAGCTATCATTTCTACCATTAGAGGACTATGTTCCCTATTGTTTACCAATGAAATAAATGGTTTTCATTTTAGTTTTGAATATTGTTTTCTTTCCTTCATAGTGCGGATTCTAAGAAGTTCCTTAAAAATTCATAGAATGAATTGCAGAAAAATATCAAACAACACCATATTTTCAAAATATGGGAAGTACATGCTCTCCTAAGATAAACTATAGCTACAAATTCCTGACTGTAAAGAAAGAGTACTCAAACAATGGTGATTTTGTCTATTGCATTTTGAAAAGAAGAGATGTATTTTTGGGAACCAAGGCTATAGGCTAGAAAACAAGTATAATGTTATTTTATATTTGGACATTTAGAGTGGCTCTTAGACATTATCAAATAGAAGGGTTGAAATTGATCATATCTAAGTTAGATTGGATCATGCTTTGTTTCTCCTGAATGCTTAATGTCTAATGCGTGCTCTCTTTTATCTCTCATTAACTCTGACCACTTCCCCATTGTTTTCTAGTTGGAGATCTTGGGAAGGTCATCCCTTTCCACTTTGAAAAGATGTGGTTGAATCTCCTTGATCACAAAAATAGGTTAAAGGTAGCCAGAGCATCAATATTGATGATACTGCAATGTATAGATTAGTCAAGAAACTTAGCTTTGTGAAACCCGACATGAAGGAATGGAATAAATCATCGTTTGATCCCATTTTTTTGGGAATAAGGATTCTCTTCTGAAGGTGCTGAAAATTTTTCAAAGCTCCATCCAATCCAATGGTATAATGATTATATCGAAGACCAGGAGGATAGTCTCCTTGCTCATTTACTTAACATTATTCAAAGGAGGAGGCATTCTGGAAGCAGAGGTCATGAGTTGTCTGATTGTAGTGTGTGGATTAAAATACCATGTTTTTTCATCTCTCTACCTTCATAGAGCTTCTAAAAAGATATCAAAAAACTTTAAGAATGGTCAGTTATTGGATAAAGAGGGATAAATTATTGTGGTGGCTTGTGACTTCTCTAATCTTTTTTTGGAGGAAGGTTTTCAAGATGCTATTGTGAGAAGAGCTTTCTTAATTTTATTCCTAAGCTTGTTGATGATGACTACAATAGAATATTGGTTGCTATCCCTATGGAAAATGAGATTAAGAGAGTTGTTTTCTCCTTTGAAGGTGACAAATATTTTGGCCTTGATCATTTTCTCTTGTTGTTATCATGCTCAGGAATGTTTCAGACATGATTAAGGAATTCTTTCGTAGTCGACATCTCCTGAAAGAGCATAATTCCATATTTACTATACTTATTCCAAAAACCTTGGGTTTTATTTCCTTTAACAAGTTGTCTTATAAGTCTTTGTAATTTAGTTTATAAAATCTTTTTGAAAGCTCTAAGAATCCAAGAGGTCCCCCAAGAGATCATGTTGGCCCAACAATCTTGTTTTGTTTCAGGTCACCAAATTTTGGATTCTATTGCTATTGTCCATGAGAATATTCACTCTCTTGGATGTAATAAGAAGTCTAGTCTTTTTCTCATTGTTTTACGTCTCTGCAATGCTAAGGAGAATAATAAATTGTTGTTCCTTCTTTTCTTCCGTCTGCCGCTGTTAATTACTGGTGCAAGTTAATCTCTACTATATATATATATATATATATATATATATAATGACTTTTGAGCCAACCAATAATTTTGTATAATGCATTTTTATAGAGAAACATCCTATAGCGATCAAATAAAACTAGCTTTAATAACAGTCCTTTAACATTAGTACCTAAAGATAATGTAATGAATGATGATCACTCTCTATGTAGAAGAAAAAAATCATAACAAGGAATACACCCCATAGAAATCAAGAAATAGGCCTATTACAACTCAAGATATTATGCACAAAGAAGCTAAGAGGAGACAAAACTAGTAGCCAAACAAGCTAAATCCTAAGGTATAACAAATTACAGACAAGGTGTGATGCTAACCGCAAGATGGCATTGTATATACTCTTAACTGTTGTTTTTTTTGCCTCAGATGATTTACCATGGTATTGTGATGATTATATAGCTTCTTGTAAGTTACATTAAAAGAATATTATATCTCAATATTCTGTTTTAGAGCCGTGTTCTTTTTAGTTTAAAGTCGTTGAAATTTTGGTAAAGCCAATTTTGGAAGGCATAACTTGTAAAATGCATAGATCATAGCTTGTGCCATTGATTATTTGCAAATGATTTATTTCAGCTATTAAAGCCACATTTTCCATCTTCAGTGAGTATTCATTTATTACTGCGAGTATTATGATGACTGGAATATGGCATTATAAATACTCTCAATTGTTGTAATTGTAGCCTCGGATGCTTTACCATGGTATTTTGATGATTATATAGCTTCTTTTAAGTTAGCTTCATCCTATTACATTAAAAGAATATTATATCCCAAGACTTTGTTTTAAAACTGTGTTCTTTTCCATTTATAGTCGTTGAATTGTTGGTAAGACATTTTTGAATATCAAAATTTGTAGAATGCATGGATCCTACCACATGCAATTGATTATTAGATAATGATTTACTTCATCTAATAAAGCCACTTTTTTTTTATCTTCAATGAGCATTCATTTATTAGCAGAAGCAACTAGTGTTTAAGAAAAGGTTGCAAGTCTCTTTTTGTTGAAAGCTTAGCATGAATATAAAACTAAAAACTAAAAATTACATGAATACTTCTCATTCTTTTGTCACTATTGTTCTACAGCTCAGCAGGAGTTGCTTGAACAAACAAAAAGGGCAAACAATTGGTTGAAGTTAAATGTTGATGATGAAAAATCACAGTTTTTTTAAACAGGTATATTCCTTACTAATGACTGGTTTGTTCATTTGAATAATTTTAATTGAGGTTGGCTTGGTATACACTACTTTTAAAAAGATTTTTAATACTGCATTTTTTCTTGGTGCTGGAAAATGAATATCGTGTACTTGTGATTTTCATGTTTGTGTAGGTTGAGGTCATTAGAACTGGAAAAGATAGAGTGGCAAAATAATCTGCTTGCACAACATATAGAGAGTAAGTTTTTGGTCTTTTAAATTTTTTTTGTAACTATTAAGCTTAGTCTTGGTATTATGATCTATTCCAGATGCATCTAATTGTTGTACGTAAGGCAGAGATTTACTTGTGTGACAAAACCTTCCATTATGTTTTCATTGCCATATTTGGAGCTCAAAAATGAGGTGAAGAGACTTCAATCATTGCTATTTGAAAGGTTGATGCAAAAATATTTACACAATCGGCAAGTTGCAAATATCTCATGGATTGTGGAAATCTATTTGTTCTTAAATAGCCATGTTTTCAAGAGATACTGTTTGATGAGAAGATGACTTCATTCTCTATGATTTAGAAGAAGACCTCGTTTCAAAAGCATAGAAAAGAAGAGGAGTCTAAGAAAAAGGTACATATCATCGACTTTGAGATTTAGTCATGAACGATTTTTTTTTCTTGATTATATAATCTCCTTGTTAAGCTATCTTGTATGATTTGTTCTTGTGGTGCAAAGAGCAAATGAAGAAGCAGCTCGCTTGTATGAAGATTTTGTGGAATCTTTCAAGGCAGATGATGTACCTAGTGGCAAAGCATTTGTACAGGGAGGAACTATCAATCTTGATGATCGATCAAAGGCTAGAATTGGAGGTTTGTGTGAATATGTACTTAGGTCTTGTGTGAACATGGAAGTCATCCAAAGATGGGGCTTCTAGTCCAAAGAAAGGAAGCAGGTATTTGCACAGATATTGGATTATTGCTAATGCTTGGTACACATTTCTTAGAAAAAAATAGGCTCTTACAACTAATAAGGGTTCATTGAAGTTCGAACATGTACTCCCACATGGGGTAGCTTGCTACACTTGCACTGCTAATCATTCCTAACTTTTGAGCTATCTAACTAAACTTTAAGATTAAAAGAGGAGATGCAATTTTTCTCTAGAATAGGCAAATTTCAAATTTTTCATCATTCTAGTCCTTTTTCGAGGGCATTATTGCCCTTATCATGTTCAAAACATCGATATGCTTTTTTTTTAATTATCTACATAACAATCAGCTAGTTAATCTTGGATTTCTTAGAAGCAAACATTTCTTCCTCAAATTGGGTTTTCTTCATTTATGCCAATATTAGTGCAAGAAGTTGGTCAAGATGGTGCAATCTACAACTGTGATGGCTTATTACTGTCTAATGACCAGACCTCTGTAGATCACCTTAGAATGCTATAGTTATCCTTGTTGGACATCATCTTCTATGATACCATTTTGATTTAGTGATATAGAAATCCAAGCTTTAATCTACTTATCACTAGATATATATATATGTTATATAGATAAATCTATAGGTACAACAGGTCTCATGATGAACTCTAAACTAAATACATGCTAAAGCTATTGGGCTCTATTGGTTGCACACTTGAGAAGAACTCCTATTTACTATCCTAAGGTATTGTAAAGGGATAGAAGCCTAAGGTATTGTAAAGGGATAGAAATATGGGACCCTCCAATGGCAGTATAGGTCATTATGAGTAGGTTTTACACATCAAGCTATAACTTTTCTTATACAACAGAAGTATAATGGATTTATAAAGGATATGGTTCTACACTTTTGGAGTGTTTTCATTCTTACTTTTTTTGCACAATAACTAAATCCAATATTTCTAATGGATCACAGGTGTTGGTGTCCTAGCTCTGGGCCTTCTGATCAGGAAAATGTTGAGAGCATAAACTATAATGTATTAGTGTGTATTATATGCATAGTGAATAATAAAGGAGGGAATTGAACCCTCCCTAAGGCTCACACTTGTTGAGGTCCACTTCAGCAATGGCCCTTCCTGTGAAATTGCTATCGAAAACCTTTCTAATGAGATAATGTGTTATGAGCTCTTCATCAATGGGATGGAACGTGAATCTAGGAGGTAGTTGTGCATCACCCATATCATGACTGTAACTAAAGTTAAGAGCCTCTATTATTGAATTCTCTTCCCTATCACCCATATTCATTTCCTTTGCTATTCATGCTTCACATGGGAGTCTTTTTATATGATGATTTATTGTCAATCATGTCCATTCGCTACCAAAAAATTCATATTCTACAAATTCAAGACACTAGAATTTTTGTGGATGTGCAAGCCATCAGAACATACTGTAGGGAGGATGACGAACTTATTCTCAACTGTCAAACTCAGGCAAGTGATACAAATTGTAGAATCTTAACATATGGTTGTTCAAATTTTGTATCTCCTAAATGATTTCCTTTTAGCGTATAACTTGTTGTGCATAGTTGCCAAGTTATCTTATTGTATTAGGCATATTAATGAAGAAGCATATTAATTACTATTGGTGTCTACGACAGTTTGATTAGTTACTGTCGATGTTTTTTAGGCATTCTATAAAATAGTTTACATCCCTGTGTATGATATGACATTTTGCACACATCCTGCACTCTCTCATCTGGCTAATGATGGATTAAGGAGAGTGATCTGAAAAGATGATGCTAAAAAACACACACAATCAAATCCAAAATGAACTTGCATTACAAATGGATTGTGGAAATCTGATATTGTTAATTTTGCATGCATGTCTACCAGGACAATCTCGTTTTGGATTTGATGTTTTTTAGCATCATTGTTTCAGATCACTCTCCATAATCCATCATCAGCTAGATGAGAGAGTGCAGGATGCGTGCAAAATGTCATATCATACGCAGAGATGTGAACTATTTTATAGAATGCCTGAAAAAAAAATTTACACCCAGGCGTTGGTAGAAATTTCTACCTTCATTGGTCGAAATTTCTACCTTCATTGGTCAAAACTTTTGACCTTCATTGGTCGAAATTTCTACCTTCATTGATCAAATTTTTCGAACTTCATTGGTCAAAATTTCTACCTTTATTGGTCAAAATTTCTACCTTTATTGGTCAAAATTTTCTACCTTCATTGGTCGAAATTTTCTACCTTCATTGGTCAAAATTTTCTACCTTCATTGGTCGAAATTTTGACCAATTCTTGGCAGAACTTGCACCATGGCTGTGGAAGTTTTTTGACCTATGTATTGGTCAAAATTTTGACCAACCAAAAAATTGGTCAAATTTTTGATTGAAAAATTTTTGACCAATGGGTTGGTCAAATTTGGTCGAAAATTGGGTCAAAAATTTGACCAATAATGGTCAAAAAATGGTCTCAAGTGTACTAGTGATCAATAACATTATACAAAACCTTAGGAACATTAACAACAACAACTATCAAATTTGAAATTTAATAACTTGTAGGCCTCCAAACCACGAACCGCTTAGGTTGATGATGTACATCATTGTCCCAAACATGCGAACCAAATCCACATAGAAAAATATTGCAATGCAAATCAAAATACTACAATCTGTCCCTTTTGAGCAATAAGAAAGATCACTCTTAATTCATAAACCAACTATAACTCTCTCAAATCTTCATGCAAACCTTTGTAACTTGACTTGAATCAATTATAGACAATCCATAACACACTCATACCATCCGCAAACTTTGGTCTTCAATACACTTTCAACATTGAACAAATGAACTCATTGAACATCATTGACAAACAAAGAATGTGTAGATATCAATGTCAACACCTCTCAAATATGTGACAACACATCTCTTAAGAACATATTTTTGTATTCATCCAATATTACACATACCTTTACAGGTTACAACTCAACCTTCAACTTCAATCTTGCTCTAATTTGCCTTAGAACACTATCGTCGCATGTATACAATTCACAATTTGTATTGTACACTTAAACTTATCTATGTTGCTTTTGATTGAGTTGACATCTTGCACAAAATAAGTTACTTTTATCAATTCCCTTTATATGGAATGATCCTAGATCAACAATATATATGTATTCTGACATTGGTTTCATTATTATTTCACCATATTATAGCCACATGTTAGCGACAATAAATTCCTTAATCTAAATGTGCAGTTGACTTGATCCTAAAGTCTACATGTTACACTAAGAGTGGGAACACATCATACCTTACCCAGTGTGAACTTAATTGGTCCTAAACATCCTTCAAATTATTCCCCTATGTGGCACATGTCACCAATCTAGCATGCCTATTGGAAATGCCAACATAAATAATCAACTAACAATACGAGTATTCAACCAACTCTACTTTCTATCTACTAAAGCTCAAACTCTATTCAAATTATGAAACAAGGGGCGCATGCGCCAAAGTTTCTGCCTTCATGATTTTATGGTTGATTGAAGTAGATTTTGGTTAAAATATAATGTATTTAATTTAATAAAATAACAAATAAATAGTAATGCAAATTATAACATTATAGTGCTAAACTAAATTAAATTACGAGTATAGTTAGTATATTATTAAATTATATAACTGCAATGATGTATATTAATTAAAATAGTAAAAGAATATATAAATAAACATTATAGTATCATGCTAAATTAAAATTAGATGACATCCTAAAGAACATTTATCATACCAAAGATATTTATCAACTAATTATATATAAGATATAGATTAAAAAAAAATAAAAATTAAAGAGTTAAATTGATTAATTTTAATTATTAAATTGTTTGATATATCTTGTTTAAGCAATAAATTCATCCAATTGAAGAAGCTGGACAATATTCTTAAGTTTAAATCTAATGCATAAAAACAAATAAACATAAATTAATTTAAAAATAACATTTATGCTTTAAAAAAATCAAACACACTTATAATAAGTAAAGTTGATAATATACCAAGCTAAACAATTTGAACTTTATTTAAATTGATACAAAATTAATATTATGTATTTTAAAGTATAAATTAAAAATATCAATATAATAAAAATTATATATGTTAAATAAATGTATAGCCTAATAAAATTATATATAAAAAGAAAAAATAAAAGAAAATCTATTAAAAGCATTGGTTTAGATATGTAAAAATAAAAATAATTAAATTCTAATTTAAACTTATATACAAATTAAAATTAAAATAAATATGAAATTAAACTATATAAAAAATAATTTTTGAAAATTGACAATTTAAAAGAGTTAAAATGTCTATATTTGATTAAAATGTCTATATTTGAATAACATTTTGCAAATCACAAAGATAAACATCAATTAAAACTGATTGTTTTTTTTTTTTAAGTTTATCCACTTGTCACAAATTTGGAAAAGATAAAATTGAAATTAATGCATTCATTAATAGAGGTGTTAGAAAAATTATTATTTTAACAAAAAGTTTATCCACTTGTCACAAGAAAGGATAAAGTTGCAATTAATGTTTACATTAATAGAGGTGTTGGAAAAAATAGTTGTATTTTTGTTGAAGAAAATTGAATATTTTTTCATTGCCTTTTTCATCATGAGCCAATAAAATTATAAAAAAATTATATTTTTCAATTTTAAAAAAATATGCAAATTAATAAACCTTTTGCAAACATTACTATATCAATGAAATTTTTAGGTTATGGAACTTGTTGATTCTATTAGTTTCATGCCTTTGGAAGGAACTAATAACATACTTTAAATATTAAATTTAGTTGGAGGTTGTAGGCCATAACTATTTTATGCGATAAACTATCAAGCTCAGCTTCGTGACAATACAACTAAATGTATAGATGATATTTGAACAATAAACCTTACAAACCTACAAGCCAAATAAATAAAAGCAATAGATTTAAGAGCAATATGCTAATATTAACAAATATGGTCAAAACAATGTTAGAATCTATCCTATAGAAACGTGAGATTGAGAAGTTCACTATGTCCAATACAAAGAACTAATAATAAAAACTATCAATTCCACTAAAATCATTTCTAACATAATCTTGATTTCATCCTTTTAAAACTTTACACAACACAAAAGTAAATATCTTGTAAAATCATCAAAACTGTTCAACTTCACAAAAATCCATTAGCAACCATATCTACCATTTAAACCGACCACCATGTCTACAAAATTGAGCCTCTCACATATGAGCTAAGAAACCACCAATTGATATGGCCACTTTCTCATGCACATGAGCTCACCTGCGATGGGCCCAAGATAATTTTATCTGTACTGCTTTATAATATGGGATTAGACCAGTGATACTACTAGTGTCACGTGGAAAAGTAATCGCCATATAAATATGTGTCGATCTTCCGCGTATCCAGAAATAAAAGTATCTCTTTTACTCCGCCCCAAGTGGACTTCGTTCAACTGATGTTTTCTTTGAACTCCTTCGCTCTTATCTATTCTGCCAAACATATTCGAAGGTGGCCCAACGATCGCTTTCATGGTGCCTTATTGCATTGTTCAATGATATCCACTTTTACACGCAGAGTTTTATAGGTAAGCTTATCTAGAAGTCTCTGCTGAATTTCACAGTCAATAATTGGGTCATACCAGCCATAAGAACTGTACCCGTGTTTGCTGCATCCGTTGCAGGTAACATTTGAATATTTAATTAAATTTATACTAGCACTAGCACTAGGAATATAGGAATATTTATTTATTTATTTGTGTAATTATTATTATTTTTAAATCAAGTATATTTCAATTGAACTTAATCTATTTTGATTTTATATAACTTCGTTTAAGTTTTAAGTTTTCACTTAATTTAATTTAAAATAAAGTTAATGTACATCTATATTATAATACTAGCTTATATATATATTATATATTTATAATAAGCCGAGAGATATCCTTCTCGAGGTGCCTATTGCACTAAGTGAGATTATGAAAATAGGCGCCTCGAGAAGGATATCTCTCGGCTTATTATATATATATATATAATATATATAAGCTAGTAGCACTCACGATGCAAAATGAAAGACATTATTTTTTAAATTATAATTCATTATAGTTAAATATATTATGAAATTTTTGTATTAATAGATATTTAATATTATTATGATTTTAGTATATTTTTTATATATTAATTTTAAAAATTTGCATAGAGAAAAAATAATAATAGTAATTCAAAAAGATATTTTAAAATCATATAGATATTTATTTAATGTTATAAAAAGCGAAGAAATGTTATACATTGTATTGCTAAACAATTGAAGCACATTGAAGCAATATAGAAATTTTTGTACAAATATGTGTAATAAAAAAATACTTAATGATCATTGAAAGAAATGATGACAGTCCATCAAAAAACCTTAATAATTAAACAATTGAAGCATATTGAAGCAATATAGAAATTTTTCTACAAACATGTGTAATAAAAAAATACTTAATAATCATTGAAAGAAATGATGACATAGTCCATCACAAAACTTAATAATGTAATATTTAATAGCTATTATAAAATTGGGTATAATAAAAAATAGTATTGTTCAAAATGTTGACAATACATTGATAAATAATATGTAGAATATTTTTACTTTCTCAACCATGGATGGACTGGCAATAACTCTACATTTCCATGAAGAATTTTTCGTACTTTAATTGATAAAGTAGACTTTACGTGAAATAATGTAGGTATGCCATAATTTGCATGCAACAACCTAAAAGATGGAATGACTTGATGTATTGTGAACGTGATTGTGTAACCAAAATTAAGAGTAGCTATCAACCATTCTTCGAGTGGACCCTTGTGATAGCTAATTTTAGATTCACCTTTAAGAAATTTCATAAACTTTATACTGAGCTCATCAGAGAAAGTGTGCTTCCTTAAATTTACTGTTGGGGCAATGATAATTTGATAAATACATCCTGCAAGATAAAGATCACGAATCTCACGATACAAAGTGTCTGGCCATCTACAAAAGTCTACAACCTTGATCTGTAGGTGATGAAATTTGACATCTAAGTTCATCTTCACTTTTGTGGCATAATGGAAGTTGAAGTATAGAGCATAGTTATAAAATTTTAATTGATTGTTCCTTGGTCCATTGTTTATAATTCGACTAGTCATTCTATCCCTTATCCAATATCGAACACTCAACTCCTCTATACGAAGGATGACATTTTGTGGAAGTCTATGATGAAAGTCTCATAACCACCAGTAAGCCCATTCCAAACGTAATTTGTCTGACATCTTCGTAAGCTGCATGGAAATTATGAAAAAAAATTATATCATTAAAACATGATAAAGAATATGTTTTTTTTTTCAAAAAGGAAAGAAATGTTGAATCAAGGATAGTAACCATAATATTTAAACTAAGGTATTTTACATGAAATAAACATAAAATATATTTGATCAAATTCATAATTTGACACACATTTTTTAAATGTTAGTATTTTTTGTCTTGAAAAAAATTATTTGACATAGTGTGATACAAACTTATAAAGGCATAACAAAATAAGTGATCATTTTCTTTAATGTAAGGATACTAAAAAAAAATTACAAGGGTATATTAAAAGTCTATTTATATATTTATGGAAGTGAAAACATGTATTTGAAACATTTGAAATGTGATTTGTAGTAGTATACAAGTAAATGAAAACTTTATTTAAATACTGCAATCATACAATAGTATAGTAAATATAATAAAAATTGCAAAATATTAAAGTGGCAAATCAAAATTGTAATTGCATTGGACGAAGTATTAAAAATAAAAATATTACATCAATTCTCTTCGAACAACTTGAGTCTATTTTCTTCATCCTTGCGCTTGGCAACTTGTCTACCCTTTTTCATTTTCTCATAGCGATCATACATGAATGGAAGCATTATTCTTAGACACTGTAAAGATTTAACACGAGAAATTGCCACAAATGTCAATCCTGTTCTTTCTCTTGTTCCTATATCAATTGTTTCTTTTGGAAGAGTTAAACCCTGAGATTTATGTATAGTCAATGCCCATGCCAATCTTAAAGGCAATTGAAGTGTTGTACCCTTCTGTATTGGTGTTATTGGAATTGTTTTTGGATGATGGTCTTCAAATGGTAGTCGAGAATAGTTGTCAAACTCAACCATCACATATGTTGGAGGTTCAGGTGGAGTGTTGCCTTGTTTGTAGACTATATTTCGAACATGCCCCAAAGACCCATTTACAAGACCTACTTGTACCCATAGATTAGAAGTTAGCATGACCCTTGCATCCTTACAAAGTAGCAATTCCAAATCAAGCTCATCATTTGAATAATCTTCCAATGCATTACCATGTCTTGCTTTTATCGCAACACTACGTGCAACAAGATACTTCAATGAATGCAACATTTTTTTATTGTGACTATGAACATTTTCATTTGTTGAGAATAGATGGACGGAATTTTCAAACTATAAATTTGTTGGAAGATCTATGTTGATAGGGGTTCTTGTCATTAGCAACCTCCAATCATCAATCTGTGGGTTTGCATCTCTTACATTCATCAAAATTTGGCGAAATCTTTGTTGATCCTCATTCTCCCCATCTTGTCTGAATATCTTGTCCAAAGTAACAACAATCTTGAATTCTTGCCATAGCAACTTTGCCCTTCTATTACTGTCATATGTTGGTCTGTCACCAACTGGAGGAAGCTGGCCCAAATCTCCCACCAAAATTATAGATACACCTGAAATATAAGAATGAAAATACTTATGTCAAAATGATTAATTTGTAATTACATTTTAGTAACATAATAGTCTATATTTTATACATGCTACACTTGTTAATGAGGAAAAGTGAAGCCTTTTACCTCCAAAGCTAATATTTGCATTTTGTGGGAATGCTTGTCGAAGTCGAGAGTCAATGTTCTCTAGCATGTTTTGACCAATGAAGCTCATTTCATCAATCAAGATATACTTGATATGTGCCATTTCTTCTTGAAAACTGGTGAGTCTTGTTCCTTCTAATTGACAAAAACCTTGTATTGGTATTTTTAATTTTGAATGAACTGTAGAAGCTCCTATGTTGAATGTTGTGGCTCCTGTTGGTGCAAGTAATAGAAGGGGAGATAGAGAGGGCATTGCTACATTTTGAAGAGATTGACTAATTGCACCAATTAGATATGACTTTCCAGTGCCTGTTGTTCCTTGAATTATCATGAGCAATGGCTCCACATTCTGATTTCTATGATAGTGTGTCATAATAATGTCAACTGACTTTTTATGTTTGTCACCAAGGGTCATGTAGTTGATGCATTGGGGAATGTTATCATATATTAGACAACCATGATTCTTCACATTACCTATAAAATTGATTGTTGCAGTAGTGTACTCTTCTCCCTTATAATCAATAGACCAATTTGTATGTTTGTCAATGTCTCTTCTCCCCAACATGTCTATTTCTAAGCATTCTATGTTTTGACCACGATGCAACCTAGATATAATTTCCCATTCGTGTTCTGTTGTATTTCTTTGAACATTGTTATTGTCTTCAGTGTCATAATCACTTGGGTTTTCATCATTGTCTGTCACCACAGTATGTTGAACATGCCAAGGAATGTAATTAAATGTCTCCCAGTTTTTTATGATGGCATCATCATTATGACCAATATCTTGTTCTATATCACGGAATAGCTTGTAGAGCAATAATTTTGATAAACAGAAGTCAACCCATTTAGCTGATTCGCGTGAAGGTATAGATACAAATCTAGAAAAGACTCTGACTATTGTTGCTTTGTCCCTTGGCTCCCATTTATTCTCTCTTCTTCTTTTAGGATTATATATCCATGATCTTGCTGCATCAATTAATGTGACAGCTTCCATACATAGGGGCCTTCTTTTGTACCCATCAATGAAAGATTTTGTTTGCTCTTCAGTATTGTCTTCATCATTTCCATTTTCATTATTTATAGTTATAGGTTTGAAGACCTCATGGGACACATTTAGATTAACAAATCTTCTACTACACTCTACCAATGGAAGCTCTAATAGCATATGACATGTTTCTTGAGCACCAATGTCTCTTTCTATAATTGTCTCAGTTAGAAGTTTTCTATATGCACGTGTAGCTAAATCATCTGGGTTTTCCATGTTGGAGAGGCGCATCAACATTTGATGGTATGTTTCTGAGCTTTTCTCTGCTTTTGCTGCATATTTGGCAATGTATTTCACCACAGCATGTTTGGAAAGAATAGGTTGCCAATCTATATTCGCTCTCCATAGTTGTAGTATGTCGCAATTATGTGAGTTGACTCTTTCATCATTTCTAGCTGGTTCAAATTTCTTTTCACCTGTTTCTCTGTCTTCATATAATTTCGATCCCTCTAGGTTTAATGGCCAAGGTGCATTATACCTATAATAAATATAAGAGAGATATGTGGTTAGTCATGTGACGCTAGTGACCAATTTCTAATTTTGGTTTAAATATTGCAATGTAATGAAATGATTACCTACAAACCATATGCCCCCTTTTCTTCCGCAAACATGCACCCTCCTTACAAATTGTGTGTCTTTATACACAATTTAGGATCTCCTCATAGTCATGATCTAGATTGACCTCTGCAAGTTGTCTCGTGTTTTTGAGACATGGATGTTGTTGAAAATTCATGAAAGGCTACAATTCAAAATAAGTTGAATGAGAAAATAAGGTCATATCAAATTATACCATAGAATGCATATTTATAAACATACCTGTATATTTCGCTGGTGAGGATCTTGTCTAGGGTTCCATGCATGAACAATAGAATGAAAATATCTTTCAGCACTTTTGCGTTCATCCTCACTTGACCAGTCAATGTTCTCCATATGAATCCATGCACATGTGGGGACCCCCTATGTTGCCATTCATATCTACACCAAAAATCTTTGACATTCATTCCATTTTCTAGAATCTCTTTTCTAAACATAGAGTGTCTCACGTGCATATAGTGTGCCACAATGTGAGGATAATCAATTGTATTTTGCCTACGCCAATTTTGAGCTTCACATGGATCAGTTGGCATTGTTCCTGGCATTAGAGCATGTAAATCAGGCCAATACATATCTGCTGCACTCAATGTGAAAAATATTGTAGGACAACCAATTTGATGAAGCAAATCTGTCAATTCTGCATGAGATTTTGCCCAATATGACCTTGTTCCCCTTAGCGTTGTACCAAACTGCATCAATTTATCTGCCAATCTAGAGTGAGGTGTAGTTTCCATATGTTGCCGCAACTCATTGATGGTGATTGGCATGTCTTTAAAGTTTCTCTTTACAAACACAGAGGTTGAACTCTGTGCACGATGTCTCGTGATCATGTTATTCGTGAAATATCTAAATCTAGGATGTTTGCCAAAACGATGATCCCTATATCGCACAAGATGCTTTACAAATTCATGAAGATATACATGTCGCAATCGTGGTTCTAACCAATCATAGGTACCATTAGGAAATAGTGTTGGGAATGCCATATCCAATAATCTTGATGTGACATACTCATTAATAGGTGACACACCAATACTTGGCCAATCTATCAATGATGCTGGGTTTGCGTCGGGATTATTAACCCATGCACGGATAAGTTCCATTTCCTTTTGTGCATTAGGAGGTCTTGAAGCCATTGATGTTGTGTGCTCAATTACATTCCCTTCATCTGTCTCCATAACTGGACCCAGAAAAACAATATCATTTGCATCTGTATCAAACTCCATATTCACCGTCTTCAATCTATGAAAAACATTTTCATCTCTGTTTCTGGGCAGAACATTGAGAGCATTTTCATTAATTTGAACATCAGAGTAAAATTTATCATGCTCTACTTTGTATTTGAGTGCTTTGTATACACGATCTCTGTTCACAGTAAAGTTATATTGTGTCCCACGTTGATCTATCCTTCGAACAATAATAATTGGCAACTTATCTATTGTATGTGGCAATATGTTCGAAACATGATCTATGTTTTGTGGGAAACTTATTGTGTGTCCTCTATACCTAAATTGGCCACCAGTTGCATGTGTCACTTGCAATATGGGACTGACACGTGCAATTAACATTTCCTCAACTTGTGTCAAGTTTGCAAGCTCCTCTGGTTGAGGTCTTGGGTCCATATTATTTGAAGCTGAGAATCTGTTATTTCCTCTCTCTTGTCGGCATCTATTACACATTGGACCTTCAGAGGTGCGTGACACTTTCATTCCTAGATAGCATTCTTGACAAATATAACACATGTTTGGCATTCTTAAGCTATCCAATTTTTGGCGAAACTGCATTTGGAATCTATAGAAATTATCATCAAGTTTTCCATTCGGGTTTTGTGCATTTTCTACATTACCTTGTCTAGCTAAATTTATCCCAAGTTGAATTGTATGATGGGGTGATTCAGGAACACATTCAGTTGTCCTTGATACTTCATTTTGAAGATCCAATTGCATATTTGTAGTCAAGGGTTGACTATACCTCTCATTGAGCTGTAAATCCACTTGATGTCTTCCTTGTATCTTAGAATGTGATACTCCATCGGATGTTCTTTGATGACAACTTCTATTACTATTTTGTTGATATCTATTTTTAGATTCCAATTCTTGCACTGAAAGTTGTGCCCTTCGCCTGGCGTAGTTTTGTCTTGGAGTTCATTACTCCTCCTTCTTTGATCTTGTCTTTGATTTTTTGTCATTTGTTCTCTCCGACGTCTTTGATATTCCCTTTGATATTGTCTCTGATACGCTCTTTGTTGTTGTATTTGATATTGTCTCCTTTCCTCATCAGATTGAAAATTTGGTGTTGATAGACTCATAGCTATAAAGTGAATAAAATCTTCGATTAATGAGAAATATCTTGCAATTTATGTTCACAACAAATATCACGTATAAGAAATATGGTGATATTTATTTTATTATATAGAAACATACATTTATTTTATCTAAGAATCCATACCCTTTAAAGATGAAGTATATAGAAACAAAATTTCCTTAAACATTATAATTCCAAAATATTTGACTGGTTCACTATTTGAAAAGAGTAAGAATTTATTGCAATGAGTGTTTCTATTATTGATTTCAATGTTAGAATGTAAAAACACTACTCCATATTACACTATTTTCTCTTAGATCTTAATGCATTTTAGTTGAATTACTAATTTCATAATTTTAGGTCCAAAAAAATTTATTAAGTACTTATTCAAATTTTATATTTTCTTGAAATTGACAATTTCAAATAATAGAATATTTATTCATTTTACTAACTCTTTTAAATTTTATTTATTTAAAATAAATATAATATAGGAAAAATCTATTTGAAAACTTAATTGAAATTAAGATTTAGAAAATTAACTTTCACAATACATACAAAATATTAATATAATTTAAACATAGTGCCTAAGAATATATTATTATTAATTAAAAATTGTTTTAGGGGCACTATCCTTAAGTGGCACTACACTTAATATTAATATACTATATATTACTATATTATAAATTAAATCTAACTTGTAAGACAAACTATTAAAATTTGAAGTAAATCTAATATTTAAAATTTTAAAAAGAAAACTAAATTAATTTAATTTTAAAAAATTCAAATTAAATATCTATATGAAATTCAAAACTTTACTAAATATATCTAAATTTGAACCATATGTAATATTTCTAAAAAAACAACTAAATAATGTTATTAAAAATTCAATTTAAATATCTAAATGAAATTTAAAACTTCATCATTTATTAATCATTTACATGGAAATCAAAATTTGAAAAATCATAGGATTTTAAAAATAAAAAGGCTCCTATTTCATTATATTTCATATTTATTTTATTTGTGTAAAAAAACTAATCTCTTTGTTTCTAAAAAAATAACTAAATTTAAATATTTCTTGAAAAAAACTAAATCTAGTATTTCTAAAAATTTACTAAATCTAATCTTTCTAAAAAAAATCTAATCTTTCTAAAAAATAACTAAATCTAAGATTAAATTAAATGTACTCTTCAATCTATATAATCTATATGAGACTTCCTATGCTTGGCTAGGCATGATTTTTTCCTAGTTTTTGGAAGCATTAGCATGTTTTTTCATGGTCCTCAACATGATTAGTTTGAGGGATTCTGAGAAGGCCAGGGAATCCATTGGTTTTGCCTTTTCAATACAATGGATCAACAATCTTCTGGTTTATGTGAAGTGGTTTATTCAAGTTTCAACTTTGATTTAGTTTGGTTTCTTGCATGCATATGATCAATCATGATTGTCATTTTTCAAAATTTGTACTTCTTTAAGTCTCATTCATTGTAAATTTTCTTTGTTCAGTATATAGCTAAAAAATAGAAATATGTAAGTTTGAATCTTTACCAAAGTTTAGAATTAATCCAAATCATTGAGGGATTTGGTGAAAGGTTTATTTAGAACTTTCATGTAGCTTAAGAGTCGAATGTGTATAGGTTGATTTTGATCCTTTGAATTGGTGGTATAGCAATTGAAACAAAGCCAAAAGCTTTTTAAATGGTAAGTAATCTTCAGATGGCAATACGAATTGCTTTGAGTCAGTGTACTTTGTGCAGGACAATAGTTTGGAATTGAGACAACTAAATAGAAGGTATTTAAACCATATCATATGTAAGTGTTGTATTCACTGGCTATTCTATATGATTTCATGAAGGACGTTAATGTTCAGGTCATCCATCCTTATTCCTGTGTTGTATTTAGTCCCAATGGTTTTAAAAAAGTAGATATCAAACAAAAGGTTTCTTATCTCTTCTTTGGTAATTTGTGAAAAGGAAAATACTCAAATCCTATAGAAATCTGAAGAAGGTCACCACAGTCACATTTTATTTTTGTAATTGTGGACTGGATCACTTTTAAATCCAAAATGACTGAACCTGTCCAATAGATGAATACAGAACGTGCAACAGTGTTCTATCTATTTTGAAAACAAACAGTGGTAATAAAATGTAGGGAAAACAAATTCAATGTGGTAATAAGCAATAACAAATGATAAAATTAAACCTCAATTAAAATTGCAGTGTTATTCAAAAAAGACATCATGGAAATGGAAATAGTAGAGATGAAAAGCATACCTTTCTTAAAATTTGCAAAAAGAACAAAGTTAAAAGTTGTATGTTGTTTTTAGTCAGAGTCGCAAATTGTTATATAATGGGAGCTTAATCCGTTACAAACGTTTCAATATCTTGGAGTGGTCCATTCATTTCTTAACAGATTCATTATTATGTGTTAAATATAACTTTTAATAGATATGTCATGTACCTGCATGCAAGTTTTTTTAATTAATATATAATATATAAGTGCAATTGATGCATTTCTTTAATATATAATATATAAGTGCAATTGATGCATTTGTAAAGAAAGAAAGAAATCAAAACATGCAACTAAAACAACTGAAACACACACGAGTTTAACGAAAATGCACACAACTTCAATTCTCACCAGCGGAGCTGGATGTGGCAGAAACAATCAAATGAACGTCAAATTTATTTAAAATGCTAAAATGTTTACATTGAAATTTGCTCCCACTGTAGAAAGCCTCTCGACTTAATTATTATTTTAAAAAATTATTGATTTAAATATTTATTTATTTATATTATACTAACAAATTTATAGTTATTTAAAAAGTTGTGTATTTTTTGGTACACTTTTATCCACTACAAAACAATTATAATTTAATTTACTACATCTAAAAAATATTTATATTTCATTTATCTCTATTTGTTTAGGTTTCTACTAAGAAAGATATTTATTTTAATTTCTTAAAAAATGGATGATTAATATCTCTAAATATTATAATTTAAGCAGTATTTAGTAAATTATTTTAAAAGTATAATCTATTTGTAATATTATTTAAACTTTTGACATGTAGATGATTGTCAAATTTAACCAAGAAAAATAAAAGTTAACATTAACATGCTCACACCATCTCACTCCCCCATTCTGCCATTGTAGAATGCCTATCGACTGCCTATCGACATTAATAATTCAATTAATAGTACATATATATATTATCTCTAGTTAACGCCGATAGGCATTCTACAATGGAAGAATGGGGGAGTGAGATGGTGTCAAGCAAAAAGAGGACGTAATGAAGAAAGGCTTATGCTTTAGGTCTAGAGAACCATGGACATCACATCACAAGTGTAGCAAAAGTAATCAAATTAATAGAATAGAAGCCACATCCGAGAGAGAAACATAAGAGTTGCATAAGAAAGCAAGACATGATCCAAGAGATCTGAATAGTATCCAAGTACAAGATGAAGGAGAGAAGTGGTGGTATTTTGAAGAAATCCCACTTGATGTATAAATTTGAATAGAATTAGTAATCGATATTAGAGAAGAAGAGAAAATAAAATGGGATAAGAATTTTTTCACTTTCAGTTAGTATTCATACATATTTATTTTGGATTGACAAGTAAAAATAAGTTATTGATTATGAGAATTTGTAATAAGCATATGAATATAAATACTCAATTGTATTTATACTCAAAATTTTCTCAAAACTCCTTGAATGAAACTATAGAAAGATCATGCACTTCTAGAGGCCATGGGATCAGATAAAGTCTCTACAATGGATTGAACAGAGATAGATACTCCTAAAGGGATATCCTTAGTGACCTAGGATGAGATAAAGTCTCTCCCAAGGTTTATAGAGATGGGTAATCCTAAAAGGATACCCATAAAGGCCTTAGGATGAGATAATGTTCGTCTCTCTTAAGGATTAATAAAGAGGGGCACTCCTAAAGGGATATCCCTAATGACCTAGGATGAGATAATGTATCTTCTAAAGGATCAAAGAGATGAGTACGTCCTAAAGGGATACTCATAAAGACCTTAGGGTGAGATAAAGTCTCTCCTAAGGATTGTATAGATGGACAATCCTAAAGGGATATCCATGAGAGACCTTAAAAAGAGATAATTTCTCTACTAAGGATTAAATAGAGAGGGGTGTTCCTAAAGAGATATTCCTGGGGACCTGGGGAGCATTAAAGTCTCTCCTAGAGTTCATATGGATTATTCATCAGGAGTCATCATGGAGCAAGCAATAGAGAATGTGGCAACAAATCAAGATAAGTTTTATCTTTCTAAGTTCTTATTATATTAAATAATATGATACTTTCAAATATATATATATATATATATATACATATATATACATATATATACATATATACATATATATACATATATATATATATATATATATATATACATATATATACATATATATATATATATATACATATATATACATATACATATATATATACATATATATATATACATATATATATATACATATATATATACATATATATATATACATATATATATACATATACATATATATATATATACACATATACATATATCTATATATATGTATATATATATATACATATATAGATATATGTACATATATACATATGTATGTATATGTATATACATATATATGTATGTATATATACATACATATATATACATATACATATATATACATATCAATATACATATATATGTATATACATATACATGTATATGTATATGTATATGTATATGTATATGTATATGTATATATATGCATACATAAATACATATATATGTATATGTATATATATCCATACATATATACATGTATATGTATATACATATACATATACATATATATGTATATGTATATATATGTATACATATATATACATATACATATATGTGTGTGTGTGTGTATATGTATATGTATATGTATATGTATATATGTATATGTATATATATATATATATATATATATATATATGCATATGCATGTATGTATGTATGTATGTATGTATATGTATGTATGTATGTATGTGTGTGTGTGTATGTGTGTGTGTATTTCTAACTTTAATTATGATTCCAAGGACATTGAAGTATGTGCACAAGATCACACCTCTAATATTGAAGGATTTGGATTGCTTGAGGACAAGCAAATTTGGGAGGGACGAATTGTCATGTCCCCTATTTTGAACAAAATTTAATAATTAATTAGTAAATTTTTATCACCATATAAATAATAATTAAAAATGATTAAACTAGAATGTAATAATAATTTATTAATAGAATACATTACTAGAATAAAGGAATAATATAATAGTGAAACCTATTATTTTATAAAATAATAATGATAAATAATAAATATTAATCAACTATTAAACAATAATAAATAAAGATATTATTAGAAATTTGTTAATTATATATATATATATGCATAATATTATAATAATTCATATTCAACATAATTTACATTAAACATTAATAAATTTCATACCAAATATTAAATATGAATAGCATATCAATTACAACATATTGAAAGATATCTTATAAAAAAAACCTAACATATCAAGCATTATAATAGAATGATTTTTGGAGAAGACACCATCCTCCACATAGATATTAAAGGGAATGAACACCCAACAGTTTTGGGTGCATCCAGTGAACAAAACAATTAGACAAGGCATGAACAACATTGAAGTCACAAACATTAGTCATCTATACTCATACTCTACATTCTCTCTTGATAGGAAGATAAGAAGGGATTGGAAATAGACGTGTGCATCTTTGTTGCACATATATTGAGTGCAGTTACATAATTGCCCAAGGAGAAACAAACTAGCATGATACACATACCAATTAAGGAGAAATACCATTTCAACATAAATGTCATAAAAAAGAAATAGATGTGGAGTCACCAACGATTACTTCACAAGCCATACACACACACACACACACACACACACACACACACACATATGAATAAACAAATTAAATAACTTTGTACACGTGTGTAGCAAAGATTGTCTTATTGATTTGCTTTACTTTTCCAAAAAGAAAATGTGGATGTCACACTAAAAAAAAGATGTTAAGTGGATAGCGGATAGGATCAATTACATAATAAGGTTGGGGAAAAAGATAGAGGGATTTCAAATCTTGAATAAAGGGGACACTGGTGGCAAGGAAGGAAGAGGTGTTGAAAAGAGAAATTCAAGAAAGATTGAATCAAAACTACTTTACCAGGTTTTTCTTTGGGAATGCATATCTCTATTTTATTTTAGTTCCATGATAATTAAGTTGTTAATTTATCGAGCCATCAAAACTTGTTATATTTTATTTGGTTCTATTTAAAATTTATTTTCTTTTAAGATTGAAGCTAGTAGGAAATGGAGAAGTTGTTTTGCTTAAACATAACCTATGCTCTTTTTAAACTATCATCTCTTTTCCCCATTGTAGTAAAGAATATTGCATGGGATTCTTAATTAGATAGCGGGCTAAATCTTGCACATACGAACCACCCTATCAGTTGAACTAAAACTTCATAAAGAAACCAATAAATTGTGAGAATTATATATAGAAAACATCAGAGCTCTCGGAAGTATGGTTGATTATACTTAAAATCAATGGCAACAATATAGTGTAGATAGTAATATAGACAAAAGGAAGTGAAACCTCATTCTTGAAATCTGATTTCTACATTAATCTAAAACATTGCCAATGTATGGAAATGATCCAAATGTGCACTATGAATTCAACTACGTATATCCATGTGTTTTTTTTCTTGGGAGTTTTAATGTTACAGTTGACACAAAATTTTGCACCCCTACTTGAGGTATGACATTCAGGAAACCTTGTGTAACATGGAAATGACCTCCAAGTGTGGGACTTGTGCTCTATGGTCAAATCTCTAGAGGAGGCTAACTTCCTTACTATTAGGGTGCACCTAAACTACTGCTAGGAAGCAAAAGGGAGAAGGAAACTGAAAGAAATTGCAGAAAGGGAGAGGGTAGTGATGCACTAAAATAGAACTGTGGTTACAACTCTTCCCATAACTACACAAAACATCAATGAGATACTCTAATACACATATCTAAACTCTAATCTGCCTTCAAAGAACTCACATGCAAGTTGGAAACCAATTGGGTGCTAAAAGTAAGTAGAAGTTCACAACACAACACTTCATCAACAAATTGAACACAACATGCTAACCTTAGAAACTAGAAAAGAAACATTCACTATAAGGAAAATAGCATGGACGAGACAACAGAATGGAAAGAAGAGGTAAAACTGAGAAGTTTCATTAATAAAAAGGCAAAAGTTGGAGAGAACAACACTGCTACAAAATACAAGTAGAGAAGAACCCTGGAAAACATATTTACGGTTGCCTTTTAAAGAGTTTAGGCATAACCCTGATTTAACTATGGAGTTTAAACCCCAACCAAGGTGGAGTTGAGTTGTAGAGGAAGCAATAATTTAAGAGTCAGAATGAAATATAATCATGAAGTGTAATCTTCTGCTGGAAGTGGTAAGAAAGAACAAAACAAATGCACCTAGATGTAAAAATGATCAAATTACCAAAGGTTTGATCATTACATGCATTAAATAGGCATGGAGGGCATTGGTGTCATCCAAAAAATGCCCAAGAAGTCGCTTAGCATTGAAGAACATTCCCTAATAGTGTTTCATGGCCGCAAGAAGATGATTCATGTCATTGGAGAAAAATGTGGGGAGGGATAACATGATGTGATATCCACCTGCAAAACTTAGGGTTGATCGAAGGGGGAATCTAATTTCCCAAAAAATGAATGTTGGTTGACAATGTAGATCTTCCCTTTGATTTGAATGACCTAGATGTAACAAGGAAACTCCAAGATGCGCCAAATCCAATGACTCTCACATCTTCGCAAAGGAAAACAATGGAGATGCAAAATTACGAGAGCCATCAGATAAAGGGGACCCAACAAAAGGGAAAAAGATAACACAGGATGTCAGACCATCCATCGCATGGTGCAATTCTAGGCTCTAGAGCATCAAGAAAAAACTACATCATGAAGAAAAACAAGAATGAAGATGTGTGGAAGGATGATGTTGGACAACAAGAGAGTCAACTATTGAGCTGTCGTTTTGCATGATGCTTAATGGCAGGAATCCTTTCGAACTCCTCTCTTGAAAAGTCAATTTTGGGGATCAACTCCAAGGTTCTGGGTGATCTTGCAACCTACTGGAATCCGCTCAGTTGAAGATAAATATGAGTGTTCATGAGGAGGCCTTTGCTAGTTTGGATAACTTTGGATAAGATGTAGAATATATTCACTACTTCAAAATAAAACACACAAAACAACTATATTTTTGTATTTTTTTGTCTTTCAATGAATGCAATCTAACAATGAAACTAATACGAATTCCTAATTTAATAATGGGTTAGTAAAGCAAATAATGAAGATAAGGTGACAAGAAGTTTAAGAAAATAACATGAAAGCAAAAACAACACATCTGCAAGTTAAGCCTTTGAAGAAATTGGTGGGTAACCAATGAAAATAAGAGCAACGCTTCCTTAATTCCACTAATGCAATCATCGATGGGAATTTAGTAACCGTAAGATGTTTCACTTTTCATCAAATTTCAAGGCGACGAAAAGTGCACTCATGCGAGATGAAAAGCTATGCAAGAACAATATGACAATCTCTTCTCGAACTAGATATGTCAATGAAATTCGCAAAACTGTAGCAAACACCAAAATTAAAAGATTGCACAACCAGAAACAATGCAATAAAATTTTAGCTCAATCACATTCCATGAACATACATTCACAAAAATATGACAAAATTAGGCAAGAATCACTACACTCCAAATGCGAGCACCAAAAGCATATATTATTGCAAAATAATGACGACCTTGATTACATATTACAATCCTAAATTTATAAGAAATCATCTCCTCAATTTGTGTTGAGAGTGAGAGATATATTCATGCAATCATATGCTTCTAAATTAATAAAACATACTAATTATGTACAAATTGACTCTCTAACTGGTGCTTAGTAGGACTCCATCCATTTTTATATCATTAATTGATGCACGAGCCTTTACATGTCATAAAACAAAGAAATTATGAGAAAATAAGAGGAGGAGAGCCTTTAGTTGATATAGGATTATCTGGAAGTGCTGAAACTAGAAGCTCCAACTTTACTAGGTGTTTGTCAGAGTTAAACTGCTATCAGAATGCATTTCCAATGCATGGAAAGCTCTAATTAGAACTAGCAGTTATCTGTTGGCACACCTTTGGAGAAGTGCACCTAGCACACCAATGCATCTCTAACTTATTCAAAATATTCCAAAACACTTTTCAAAAAGTGCACTAGCGCACCTAGCGTACTTAGCGTAGCTATGTAGCAGTACACTTTGGAGGCCAAAAAAGAAAAATTTTACCGAGTGTCAAAAATGAAATTATGGCTTCTAGGTTTTTTTCCCCTTTATACTAGAGCTATCTATGTACTTGCCCTTGAATTTCTCAATTATCTAAGTGACTTGCGCTGCATCTGATAAATCTAAGGCATTGTACTTATCTTTTACTTTCTACTTGTAGTTATCTACTTCCATACGGGTTTCTACAAAATCCTCGAGTTTTATATCAGGCTCTAACAAAACTTCCTCTATTCTAAATGCCTGTTAAATATCCTCATCATTATAAACTTCATCAAAAAAGTTCCAGAATCTTTGAACTACCACCTCTATAGGTATTAATTTCTCCCATGCATCATCTTCAAAAATGTCCAAACATGCATCACGATAATGTTTCTCAGCTTCCAAAATTTGCTCTTGGGCTTGTTCCTTCAGCCTTAGTTGTATATACATCCATGAGCATCTAATACCTTTGGCCTTTGATCACCTGTAATGGTGCAGGAGCACGTCTGCGATAGGAAGTTTGGTGGCGACAGGAAGACAACTTGCAATATGACTAAAATGCAGGGTACAAAGCAAATATCAAAAAGTTTTGATTTTAAAATCTAAATTTTGAAATTTTTGTGTGTGTGAGTTTAGAGTTTTATGTTTAAAAACAATGTCCTATGATGTGGTGGCATAAATGGAGGAGTGAAATGATAAACTCTCCAAATATAGCCACTTAGGACCATGTGTGTTTGTTTTAGTGGAAGAATCTAATCATATCCTAAAAAAGGACAGATAGTTGGCAGCAGAAATATTCATAATTTTTGAAACAGTCTCCTATTCTTGGATAGGGACGTTTCATATTCCTTATTTAGGGAGTCAGTTTTTAGAGAGGAAGAGAGAGGAAGAAGACAAGTTTTTATTTTTGGGTTGAATTCGGTATGTTTGCAGAAATCAGTCTCAGTGCGTTTGTAATATCTCTCAAATGTACTATTGGATTTTGATGAGCTTTGGATATGTTGTTATAGGCCTAATTACGCCCATCTTCACTAGAGAGATCGAAGAGTTCTGATCTGGTTCAAAATTTATTCATGTCTGAGTGCAGGTCTATCTAGAGACAGCAAGAAGCAATATTTTGCAAAAAAATGTACTCTGATGCGTGGTCAATATCTCAAGTTTGAACCGTTAGATTTCTCTCAAATTTTTATATGTTGTTTGAAACCTAGTTATGCAAAATCTCAAAGGTTAGATTAGGGAAATATTTTTTGGTTCGAAAGTTATTCATGTTTGAGTGTAGATCTATCCAGAAGGCAGCAAGAATGTATTTTCTGGGCAATTTGTTTTAAAACTTTTGTTTAATGGATTAAGTGGATGGAAAAGTATATAGAATAGATTTAGAGAGTATATGCATTTTTAATGTGTATGAAGAAACTCAATTAATACATTGTGATGTTGGATTTTAGTGTGTGATCCTGAAGGTTGTAGATGCCCCTTGATACAACTCAGTTGAGTGTCTGATACCTCCTGAGTTTTTCAAGGTGTGGCTCTACATCATTTTTGGTATCAGAGCCTTTGAGAAGGTTTCCAGATTGATGAGTTTGAGCCTTTGAAGCAACCCTTCAATTTGAGTATATCCATGACAGGTTTTCAAATTGTAGCTATGCATCATAATGGAAGAAGAAGAAGCAAAAAGACAAAGCTATAGCCAAAGACATTCTATATTCCGAACAAAGTGCAAGTGCAAGAATAAGGTATGCAAAGTTATAGTTGATAGTGGTTCCTTTGAAAATATAATCTCAGTAGAAATGGTTGAGAAACTGAATCTTCCAAGAGTACCTCGTGATTTACCTTACAGAGCTTATGGGTTAGGAGATGAACAATGGATTGATGTCTTCGAAAAGTCATATGTTTCTTTTAATATTGGACCATATTTTGATACCATTGAATGTGATATTATGTCTTTAAAAGATTGTCACTTGATTTTGGAAAGAGCATGG
This sequence comes from Cupressus sempervirens, assembly GCA_028749045.1. Taxonomy (NCBI): domain Eukaryota; kingdom Viridiplantae; phylum Streptophyta; class Pinopsida; order Cupressales; family Cupressaceae; genus Cupressus; species Cupressus sempervirens. The sequence goes on along the minus strand of CM053791.1, from coordinate 462,153,946 downwards.
CAATATGACAGGTCAACCATATATGATTGTAGAGAAAACACATATATCATCAACAAGAATGGGAAGAAGATGCTTTTATTTCCATTGAAGGATGATACAACATGGAAGGAATCAAGAAGTATAGATCTTATTGATAGGATAGCATTTCCAATGCATGATGAAGTGAAAGAGGAAGTGAAAGAAGTTTTGGTAGAGGCAAATGAAACTACAGAGAAGGCAGCCATAAAGAGTGTAGATGTATGTGAAGTTGGTACAAAAATCTCAACAATGATAGATGTAAGTTGTCCTTTGGAAGGGAAAGAACCTGAAGAGCAGAAAGAAGATAAATTGCAGCAAGTAAATGTTGATGAGAAGAATAAAGAGGAAAGTCCTATGGAATTTGAGTGTGATAAAGTTATGGTTGGAACAATAATGTGTCCTTTGAAAATAGAGATGAGTACAATGCTGAAAGGTACTCCTATGAAAGAGAGTTTGGAGGAAAATAATGAAGCCTTCAAAATGCATAATGTAGTGAAATGTCAAGAGCAATGGCATGAGGATGGAGATAAAGATTGTGTAGCAGCAAGTTCTGAAGAAGAATCTGATTTATGGGAAGAGTTTACAGCCATCATGGGAGAATGGCAAAGGAATGGTGGTAGTATGGAGACTCATCATGAAGAACTTTCCAAAGAAGAGGTATCAGATGATGTTATGGACAAAGAAGATGAGGCTGAATATATTTATGACAGGGCAACAAATTATTTTCGGGACATAAAATTCAGAATAAAAATTCAAGTGTATGTAGTAATAATAAAAATTCAGAATGTGATGAAGTTACAAGTGTATGTAGCAGCCGTACAAATTCAGAATATGATGAAGTGGATGCATAGTGAGCAGCAAATAATTTTTATCTTACCAATGAAAAACAAACCAAAGGTAAAGATGAAGGAGAAAGAGAAAATTCAAATGATACAAGTTCAAGAAAGGCCAAGTTTTCTAATGGAGGAAAAGTACAAACCAAAAGTCAAGATGAAGGGATACATATATTTTTCTAATGCTTTGTTTTGTAGGTGTTTCCAAGGGACTTGGAAACTTTTGAAATTTGGGAGTATGGTGCAGGAGCACGTCTGCGATAGGAAGTTTGGTGGCGACAGGAAGACAACTTGCAATATGACTAAAATGCAGGGTACAAAGCAAATATCAGAAAGTTTTGATTTTAAAATCTAAATTTTGAAATGTTTGTGTGTGTGAGTTTAGAGTTTTATGTTTAAAAACAATGTCCTATGATGTGGTGGCATAAATGGAGGAGTGAAATGATAAACTCTCCAAATATAGCCACTTAGGACCATGTGTGTTTGTTTTAGTGGAAGAATCTAATCATATCCTAAAAAAGGACAAATAGTTGGCAGCAGGAATATTCATAATTTTTGAAACAATCTCCTATTCTTGGATAGGGACGTTTCATATTCCTTATTTAGGGAGTCAGTTTTTAGAGAGGAAGAGAGAGGAAGAAGACAAGTTTTTATTTTTGGGTTGAATTCGGTATGTTTGCAGAAATCAGTCTCAGTGCGTTTGTAATATCTCCCAAATGCACCGTTGGATTTTGATGAGCTTTGGATATGTTGTTATAGGCCTAATTACGCCCATCTTCACCAGAGCGATCGAAGAGTTTTGATCTGGTTCAAAAGTTATTCATGTCTGAGTTCAGGTCTATCCAGAGACAGCAAGAAGCAATATTTTGTAGAAAAATGTACTCTGATGCGTGGTCAATATCTCAAGTTTGAACCGTTAGATTTCTCTCAAATTTTTATATGTTGTTTGAAACCTAGTTATGCAAAATCTCAACGGTTCGATTGAGTAAATATTTTTTGGTTCGAAAGTTATTCATGTCTGAGTGAAGGTCTATCTAGGAGGCAGCAAGAATGTATTTTCTGGGCAATTTGTTTTAAAACTTTTGTTTAATGGATTAAGTGGATGGAAAAGTATATAGAATAGATTTAGAGAGTAGATGCATTTTTAATGTGTATGAAGAAACTCAATTAATACATTGTGATGTTGGATTTTAGTGTGTGATCCTGAAGGTTGTAGATGCCCCTTGATGCAACTCAGTTGAGTGTCTGATACCTCCTGAGTTTTCCAAGGTGTGGCTCTGCATCATGTAATACATGAAAACTTTTCCCCAGGTAACTTCAATCTTTCTCTTAATTTCATTAAAACACTATCATAGTGTGTAGACGATTCACAATTTGTATTGTACTACAAGTTATGTATGTTGCTCTTAATTTAGTCATCTTACACAAATTGTATCACTTTAGTCAATTCCCTTTATTTAGAATGATCCTAGATCAATAATATATATGTATTCCAACATTAATTACTTTTTTATATCACCCTATTATATCCACATGTTAGCTACAACAGGTTCTGTAATCTAAACATGTGTAGTCGAGTTGATCCTAAAGTCCACATGTTACACTAGGAGTGGGGACACATTATGCCTTACCCAATAATAACTTAGTGGTCCCAAACATACTTAAAATGCTTCTTCCATCTAGCACTCATTACCAATCTAGTATGTGTATTAAGAATGCCAAGATAAATAATCAACTAACACTATGAGTATTCAACCAACACTAACTTTCTATCTAAATTTTGGAATGATATACTTCAAATATGCAATTTAGTTCAAGATTGTAGGCCATAACTATTTCTTGCAACAAACTATCCAGATCAACTTTGTAATAGTATAACTAAGCATATAAATGGTCTTTGAATAATCACCCTCATAACCCTACAACTAATATTTTCTAAACTTTGCAAATATGACAAATAATTAGAAGCAATAGATTTGAGAACATGATAACATTAAGAAATATAGTCAAATAATGTTAGTCTATCATACACAAGCATGACATTGACAAGTACTTACAACAATACCTTGACATTAGTGACAACACTATGTCCAGTATAACATAGAACTAAGAATTTGTCACTATGTCCAATATAACATAGAACTAATAATTAAAAATATCAATTCCATTAAAAGTATTTTAACGTAACCCTAACTTCATCCTTGTTAAAACTTTAAACAACACGAAAAATATACCCTTAAACAAAAAATTGATTTAGAATAAAGTGCGATGAGTAGAAAGAGTGTAAGTAGCATAATTTCAAATTCTAAGGGTTCTTGTAATGACTCTTCATCACCATAATCTATGGATGGTGAGTCTAAGGATGATATTGATGGTGAAGAGTGTTGTGTTGGTGGTTCTCAATTTACTATTGGTGACTTTGTAGGACCATGTGGCTAGAAGAGGGTTTCTTTGGAGGTTGTGCTTGCCGAGGGATTTTTCTCTTGGATCCTTGTGAAGCTTAGGCTAATCTTCCTCTTGGATCTGTTTGTGGAGGACCAATTTATGGTCTTATTTTGGCAGGATTGTTATAGGTTGGAGGCATGGTTTCCTCTCTACTTACATGGAGAGAGTGAACAAGAGAAGAAATAAAACTAGGGTTTCTGAGAGTGTTCGTTAGGAAGGAGATTCTGAGGAAGATGGTGGCTACCCACTTCTTGTTTGGGTAGATTCACCTACTAAAATATCTTTGTTTGCTATCAAAAGTTTGGCTTTGGTGTAGGAATCCATATTTAAATGTGGGGTTTTGTTGTTTATAGAGGAGGGACCTTTTCTCTTCATTGTGTCTTCCAGTCCCATTAATGGTTTTGCAAGGTTTGTGTTGTGTCCTATTTTTTATTTCCATGGGGCCTTCCCATATTTTGCTTGTTTTCTTGCTTTTCTCTAGTTGGTTTATAAAGAAGTGATGGTGTGAAAATTCTTGGAGAGTTTTTCACAAAAATTCTTGGGGTTTTCACCCCTTTCTTGGTCTCTACAGTTCTTCTATTCATGACTAGTGTGTGGGGTAGGAAACCAACTCAGATAGCTAGATGGGTGGTTGGTGTTAGAATGATTTAGAATATTTGAGAGGGGGTTGAATCGTATCTATAAGGTCCTAATGTACTCATTGAACTTTTGATCACTTCAAACACTTCAGATCTAAACATCCAATAGCTTGGTCTCTGTAGTAAACAATCAGTAACATAAACTTACAATCCATTGTCCTAATAATTATCAAACTTATAGAATGTAAAACATCTCAAATGACATCCACACAAGTATGACACCAGGATTTAACATGGAACCCCAATTTGGGAAAAGCCACCAGTAACATGGACATCACCAATTTTTCACTCCTCTGAAGTCAGCTCTGTTATGAGCTAACATTGTTAAAGGTTACAAAACACACTATTAGATGTGACCCTGTTAGAGGATTTAATCACCCTGTTAGGAATGGCCTTGTTAGAGGACTTTAGAACACTCTATTAGAATGCCACCTTGAATAAAGAATTTATATATGACTGTTAGGTCAACCTTGATTGAAGGATTTTAATATAATTCAATGGTTAGAAACTAACAACATGTTTGATCTAACAAATAAAACTCACTTTGTAAATATAGATCACAATTTGGTTCATTTGTTGATCCATTAACTAGCCTCCATTGTCATCTTTGTCTTTGATTTGCTTGGCACTCCTTCAAGAAATCACACTTCAACTCTTCACAACTCTTCTTGCCCTCCTACTCAAGTTTGCCAATCAATAACATCAACAACTACTCCAACCTCTCTTTAGGTTGGTCCTTGTAACTCCTTAAATAGGTAATTCTAATCTTTTGTTGCTTAAACACCACCGTAGATCTTAGGTTTGGTCAGATTCATCATATCCTTCCATCATTTTGTTTCATCTTTTCCCTTCTATAAGATTCTCCAAATTTTGCCTTGAATTCTTGAATAGGAAGTTCAAACACAATTTCCCTTGAATTAAATGTTCCAAGTCATCCATCATTATCTTCCACATGCTTTACATATTCTAAGAATTCAATTATGTTGGCTGAAAATCATGATTTCCTCATCTTTTATCAAATTTTGTCCCTCAACCAACACTGTGTTCTGACACTCGGTCATCAATAGGTTACTTGGTCGCACAAACTATCCTATTCAGTGCTTATACTGACACTCGATCGATACTAATGCTCGATCGACACAATATTTTCTCAGCTTATGTTCGCCCTCAATTGACACTAGCATTGCTCGACATAAACTTCAAGTTCCATAATCTTCAACTCTTTTTCTTAATCAAACCTATGCATTTTTTCATTCTTTCATCACTTCTAAGCTTCAATACACCTATCTTCTTCACTTATATTATGATTAAACAATCACTTTATTTTGTCAAAGTCTAACTAATCAAGTGCCCATTGTTGTTCTTTTCATAACTCTACCTTTCATCTAGGTCCTTTTGTTATGTCCATCTTCACAAATCCTCTTCATCAATCATCTTGATATGGCACTCAAATCAGATAGCATTGTCTTATCAATACGGGTTGACATCAATGACAACATAATAATTGTCTCAATTGGAGTTTCCAATAGTTGCTTCCCTCGTCTTAGCTTGGTATCTCATTGTTGTTGCATGCTATTACAGTGGCACAGAAAGACATTTTGAGATGACCTTACCATTTGTTGTTTTGTTTGGTCTTGGCCCAACTTTGAACGGGGGTGGGTTGCAGTTGTTCGGTGATTTTGCCTCTTCTTTGATTTGTCCCCATTCCTCACTAGAAACGAGCATGGTGGTATTTAAAAGAAAATTAAAGTTATTTCCTCAAGTAGTTACCCTATTTGGTTCCTCCAGACCCAAATAGGGAAGAACATGGAATGGTTGCAGTGGGTTTAGTACATTTAGATGGCTTCTTCTTTCACAATTCTTATGGAGGTGGATGAGTCTCCTATTGAGGTGGTGACTACCATTGTGAAGCTAGAATGGGTCATCTCTCCTATTCAAGTGGAGGCTTTAGGTGCAAACCCTCTCGAGCTTCAGAGAATGGTTGATGGTTCTCCTATTGTGCTGGAGATTTCCTGAGCTCTTTGTTATGAAAAGGTTGATGGTTGGTCATTTCATGGCTTCTTTGAGGTGAGAAGGGAGACTGTAGTTGATGCTCGGAATGATATCCAAATTATTGTTGTGTACAAGAAGATCTTTGTCAGGCTTGCCCTCTCCAAAGGTTTTTTTGAGCTTTCTTTTGTGGGGTAGTTGGCAGTGTGTTGTCAGTTTCCTCTCTTTTAACTATAATGATAGTGTCTTTAATTTCTTTCCTTATTGTAATCAAGTGATTGTTAGAAGTTTGAAAGGACTCACTTTGGTCCCTCATTTTTGTTTCGGTTAAGGCTTGCAGCTTTTGTGGGGGCTTTGATGATCTTTGAGAATGTTGGCCATGTTTGGTGACTTAGTCGCTTCCAGACATCTATTTTTGACAGAGGTGGATCTGAGTATTGTTTCATCTAGGCTTGTGGCACTATTTATTGTTAATGTTCTATTAATGTATCATTAATGTGTTGTTAATGAGTTGTTAATAGGTTGTTAATGTACTATTAATGCATTAATTAATGGTGTATAGTGTTAGCCTTTGAGCTTGCTCTCTAATTGTTCCACAAATCAACACCATCCTACCACTTTTCTAATCAAAAACTATAGATACCACAAAAGCTTATATCTTATAAAATCATCAAAAACTTTTCCTAAAACTCATTAACTACCATATCTACCTTGCGATATTGCTATCAAGATTAATTGTGTGATTTTGACTCAAACTCATTGATGCATGTTTCATGAATAGTGATTCAACATGAATCCATCTCTCATGAGAATAAATGGAACACTTAGCACTCATTGGATCTAGGTGATGCTCACAAGGGTGAAGCACCGAGACTTCCCAGGAGGTCACCCATCCCAATACTACTCTAGCCTAAGCACGCTTAATTATGGAGTTTCATCCATGGTTAAAGCCAAAGCTTGCAACCCCATTTGCAAAACCTTCACCAAGTGTTGTGCCTAATGAACCATTCATTAGAAAGCCACTTTAGCTCATCAATTGATAAGTAGGAGATAATAAAGCCCCTTACATTCATCAATTGATAAGTAGTTATAATGTCCCATTTTTATTATTATTTGGGAGGAATTAATTATAAGGTTATCAATTAAATATATATATATATATATATATTACAAGGTAACTTTATAAATTAAATTAAAAAAAGCTTCTAGAGGTTGCTGGAAGAAGCGGAGGAAAAATTAAAAAGGGAGGCCGACCTATCAAAGAAAATAGAATAAATAGGCATTGAGGGCTCATTGCCTATCATCGAGATTTATTATTGATTTTTCTTATGTGCGTTGTAGAGCCTAGGGTTTTTGCAAATAGTCACAATTGGCCATTGAGAACGAAAACTCTCAATTGGTACGCAATTTTGAGGGTGTGAGAGATCACCTGAATTATTGCAACTATGGGAAGGATATTTCAGTCCTTTCATTTGTGCTTAATTGCTGATTTGGAGTTTCCAGTGGAGTTGCACTTTCACCGTATCATCTACAGCATTCAATCTCTGCCATTTGATCAATCCAAGTTCTTCATTTCAATCCGTAGTTGCAACAAGTTCTCAATTGTATACAGCCAGTTAGGGTTTCTCTGTAATGTGCTATGTCATAATGTTTTGGTGCTCAAATTTGCCATATCATTTGTAAAACATTTGGTTTTCATTGAATGAATACATTGGCACTACTATTTCTTTAATTTCAGCAATATATTTTAGCAGTGTGTTAAAATCTAGAGTTTGTTTAGTGGCCTATTGGTACGGGTCATTACAGTAGTAGATAATTTCCATAGCAAGTCAAATTGTGATATTGCAATCACGATTTAATTGTGTGAGTTTGAGTCAAACTCATTGACCCATGTTTCATGAGTAGTGATTCAACATGAATCCATCTCTCATGAGAATAAATGGAACACTTAGCACTCATTGGATCTAGGTGTTGCTCACAGGAGTGAAGCACCGAGACTTCCCAAGAGGTCACCCATAGTAGTACTACTCCAGCCTGAGCGCGTTGAACTACAGAGCTCCGTTCATGGTTAAGCCCAAAGCTTGCAACTCCATTTGCAAAACCTTCACCAAGTGTTGTGCCTTATGAACCATTCATTAGAAAGCCCCTTAAGCTCATCAATTGATAAGTAGGAGATAATTTCCACTGCAAGTCAAATTGTGATATTGCTATCAAGACTTAATTGTGTGATTTTGAGTCAAACTCATTGACCCATGTTTCATGAGTAGTGATTTGACATGAATCCATCTCTCATGAGAATAAATGGAACACTTGGCACGCATTGGATCTAGGTGATGCTCACAGGGGTGAAGCATCGGGACTTCCCAGGAGGTCACTAATCCTAGTACTACTCCAACCTGAGTGCGCTTAACTATGGAGTTTTGTCCACGGTTAAACCCAAAGCTTGCAACCCCATTTGATTTGTTGTGGAAATTATCTCCTACTTATCAATTGATGAGCTTAAGGGGCTTTCTAATGAATGGTTCATAAGGCACAACACTTGGTGAAGGTTGCAAATGGGGTTGCAAGCTTTGGGTTTAACCATGGATGAAACTTTGTAGTTAAGCGTGCTCAAGCTGGAGTAGTACTGGGATGGGTGACCTCCCAAGAAGTCCCGGTGCTTCACCCCTGTGAGCATCACCTAGATCCAATGAGTGCTAAAGTGTTCCATTTATTCTCATGAGAGATGGATTCGTGTTGAATCACTACTCATGAAACATGGGCACAACACTGGGTGAAGGTTTTGCAAATGGGGTTGTAAGCTTTAGGTTTAACCATGGACGAAACTCCGTAGTTAAGCACGCTCAGGTTGGAGTAATACTCGGATGGGTGACCTCCTAGGAAGTCCTAGTGCTTCACCCCTGTGAGCATCACCTAGATCCAATGAGTGCTAAGTGTTCCATTTATTCTCATGAGAGATGGATTCATGTTGAATCACTACTCATGAAACATGGGTCAATGAGTTTGACTCAAAATCACACAATTAAATCTTGATAGCAATATCACAATTTGACTTGCAATGGAAATTACCTCCTACTTATCAATTAATGAGCTTAAGGGTCTTTCTAATGAATGGTTCATAAGGCACAACACTTGGTGAAGGTTTTGCAAATGGCGTTGCAAGCTTTGGGCTTAAGCATGAACGAAGCTCTATAGTTCAACGTGCTCAGGTTGGAGTAGTACTAGTATGGGTGACCTCTTGGGAAGTCCTGGTGCTTCACCTCTGTGAGCATCACCTAGATCCAATGAGTGCTTAGTGTTCCATTTAGTCTTATGAGAGATGGATTAATGTTGAATCACTACTCATGAAACATGGGTCAATGAGTTTGACTCAAAATCATACAATTAAATCGTGATTGCAATATCACAATTTAACTTCTTGTAGAAATTATCTCCTACTTACCATATCTACCATTGAAATCCCCCATCATGTGTACAAAATTAAGCCTCTCACAAATGACCTAAGAAACCACCAATTGATCTGGCCACTTTCTCATGCACATGAGCTGACGTGAGATGGGCCCAAGACAATTTTATCTGAAGTGCTTTATAATAAGGGATTAGACCGTTGAAAGTATTAGCACAATGTGAAAAATTAAAAACGACATAAAAAATGTGTCGATCTTCCGCGTCTCCAGAAAAAATAAAAGCATCTCTGCTATTCCACTCGAAGGGGCCCTTTCTTCAGCTGATGACGGTTACGTTTTTAAAATTCCCTCGCTCTTATCTACTCCGCCAACTTATTCGAAGGTAGCCCATCCATCGCTTTCATGGCCTCCTTCAATGATATCCACTTTTACACGCAGAGTTTTATAGGTAACCTTATCTAGAAGTCCCCGTTGAATTTGGCGGTCAATAATTGGGCCATATTATATGCTGCCAAATTTGATGATGTTGGGCCATCCCCAACAGGGCAGAGATAAGGACTACCATGAATATAGAATGAATAATTGGAGAATTTTTTTTAAAATAATGTATAGTTACTTGGAAGTCATTCCAACCCACAATTATATATGCAAGTCATCAGACTTTTTTTTTATCTTCCCACATTTTAAAGATTATGGGCATCACACATTTTAAAGATTATGGGCATCTGGTTTTGGTTAAATACGGAGGATTGTTTCTGTGGGTGTTTATGTTTAGAAAAGAAGATTAGATTTGTTTAAGTGGGTGCATTGTTTCGGAGTATTTCCAGGATTCTTCATGTGGGTGTTTGGTTTTAAAATCGAATCCCAGTGATTTGAATTAATTTGATTTCAGATTTCTGGTTATGAAAATACCATTGTGTAACTTTGTAAATTTGAGTCCCTATCTTCTTGGGTAAGAAAAATAACATTGTGTAACTTGAAGTTTTGGGGTTTTTTTTATGGACCATGTCCCGGGATCTCTTAAAATTGTGTGGGATTTGAGTTTGAATCACTTTATCTGTAAGTGGAAATCCACGGCGAAAGACTGAATTGGGTCTGGGCCAGGCACTTGCTACTTATTTTTATTGGGTTTAATATTTCGTTTCATTTATAGCTAGGCATGGAGTTGCAGAGTTGTATTGCAGTCAGATCTGAACCAGGGTTTTCAACAAAAATCAACACTGAATTTCTGAACAAAAATTTAGTGAAAATGGATCTGAAGATAAAATTTCAGGGATCTAACTCAGAGCCGTCATTAGATTCATCGGTATGGGGAGAGCTTCCAGAGGATTTAACATTGAATCTGCTCGCCCATCTGCCCCTGCAAAGCCTTGTTCGTTTTCACACCGTCTCGAAGAAATGGAGCAGCCTTTTGTCTAGCCCTTACTTTATGAAATTGTGGAATGATGCACGTTGGCATCAGCCATGGCTGCTTATGTGCACACCTAAACCAGAAATTCCCTGCCTTATGTATTCCTTTGCCACCAATACATGGCAGAGCTTGTCTCTCTCTTTTCTGCCAGAAGCCAAATACGGCATAAATTGTAGTGGCTCCGCAAGGGGTTTGCTGTTAGTAGAAATCCCTAGTTTTTCTTTTTCTCTATATTCTGGCTTGCTCTATGTATGCAATCCGCTCACAAAATCATGTACTGAAATTCCCATCAACGCTTGTATCACCACCGTTATGGCAAAGGGCATAACGGAGTCTGAAAATGTGGGGTACTCTGTTTTGGCGGTGGGGAAAACCAGGGAAAATTTGTGTGTTGTAGAGGTATATGAGTCCTCTAAAAAGTCATGGCGGATTGCGGGGAGCCTTCCTGATGAGTTTTGCATAAAGAGTCAGGACATGGTTTTCTCCAATGGTTTTCTGCTTTCTCTCGCTGTGAAACCCCGTGGGGTCATGGTTTTTGATATCCAACATGGGCTTTGGAGTATAGTTGAAATGCCCGTGCATGGGGATTTTGTGAAGGGTGTGAGGCATATGATAGTGGCTTGTGGATCCAAGGTTTTTTTGGTGGAAGGCATTGAGAAAGAGTATAGTGTAGAGAGTATCATCATATCTGAGATTCAGATGGATGGAGACCTCATTTCTTCAGTGACATCAACAGAAGTAACAACGAGAACAATGGCATCAGCAACATGGAAGGAGATTGGTAGAATGCCAGAGGTGTTTCTTATGGACTTGTTCAAGACTTCGTGTTCACTATGGTTTGAATGTGTTGGGGTTGGAGATTGTTTGTGTTTCAGAGCCCATGGAAGTGTAGAAGTAGTTGTTTATAATGTAAATAGATCCACTTGGGCTTGGCTTCCCAAGTGTGATAACAGATACAAAGGTCATAAGCATATGTTCATGAGAAGCTTGGCCTTTCAACCATAGAGCCACTTATCTGTGGGTAAGAAAATTTTGGTTTTTCCTTTTGGCCTCTTCATTTTACTTTGTTGGTCAGTCTATTAGTTAAATGCAAATTACAATTGTTGAGCAATTTAAAGTTTTGGTATAGTTACCCAACATTGTAACTACTTATTAGAAAGCTATTCCTGCAATCTTATTATCAGTTATTCTTAATGAATTACTAGGGGTTATCTTCGACAAAAAGAATCTGTCTTTGTAAAAAAATCTAGTTTTTAATTTCATGTGCTCTGAAATTCTTGCATACAGAGCTTTTCTTACATTTATCAGTTCATATCATGTACTGTGGACATCTTACATTATTTCCACATTATTGTAACCTCTCACAGCAATAAAGCAATAGACCGTAAAACGAGCAATTTGAAGTACTGAAATCTTTATTTTGTATAGGTAGTTTAGCCCGTAATATGAGTCCACTTGTAGAATTTGAAGGTTATGAGAAAATTTATTTATTGCATATAGTCAAATCAAAATTCACTGTTTATCTCTTGGTCTTGCTTTTGATGAAGTAGTACCGTGACCAATATTAATAACTAAGTGTTTCAATTGAAACAAACAATTTAGATATTTACATAATTTTAAATGGATAAGAATTGTAATAGAATATTATGGATTAGGGGAAATATTGTATATTATTTAATTAGTTTTATATTAGATTTTTTACATGTACATAAATTTATGTAGGTTTTTTAAGGTGTCTCTATCATTAGATAAAACATTTTTTATGATTCTAGTTATTTTGGTATTTCATCTTTATTTTTATTAAAAGAATTTCGTTGTTTATTGCATATGGTATTAGTATCTATTTGTGTATAATGAATTCATAGGTTTCATAGCATTTTAATTGCATTTCTCTGGGATCAAATTTGATTTTGTTTTAAGTGCTATTTAAGACTCTTGAAGAATTGATCAATAATTCTTATATTTTTTATTAAGTAAAACAGGTTTTTTAAGGGGTTCTTGAAACCCACCAGTTAACAATAAAAAACTACTGCAAGTTTAGGTCTAGCAACCAAACAATAGGCCAAAGGCGACCATCAGACGTAAACAAAAAACACCATGCCAAAAGCCAGGGAACAAACAAAAAACTAGGAGCAACGATCAGGGCACTAATTCTTTTGCCAACTCCGCTTTCTTGAGCTCTAACTCTTCCATGGCTTCAACCTCATCGGTCTTTGAATGACTATCGTCCAAGGATACCTCCTCTTCCCTCTTCCTCTTTTCCGCTCTCCTTTTGCTTGAGCTCTCTCCCTACAAAGAAACATCCTTATCAACTGCCCTGGTTTTCTTTGTCCTTTTCCTCCTTCCCCTTTTTGCTTTCCTCCATCATCACGTGCAGCTGAATGATGTTATCATTAAGACCTTTTATTATGTTAAGGCTCTGGTTAACCGAGCTATGGAGAGAGCTCTCCATCCTTTCCACTCTTTTCTCAATCTCAAAAACCCTTCCATCTAGCTTACCAATTTTGACATTCTTGTCCCCCACTTCTGGCTTTTCCTACCCTTGTATCCTAAACTTAATCTCTTCGATTTCATGAAAGATCCATTTAATGGACCGGAAATTGTCCACCAAACTGTTGTGGACATTGTTAAGGAGGTTCATCCCCATTTCTCGCGTGTTGTCACTAAGAATCACCAAAGTCGGGTCTATGAGCTCTTCCAACTATATTTTTCCATCCCTTCCCTCCAAAACCTTCGGGTGGATTTCTTCTCTAACTAGACCCATTTTCACAGTGCTGGCATGAAAGTTCCTCCAAGCAGTTTTCCTTCCCTTTGCATCAAGTGTTACAATAGTATTAGCCAAACCCTCTTCCTCTTTTCTCTCTTCTCGAGCTTCAATTATGCTCTCCTTACCCTTACCGAGAGCCTTCTTAGCATCCTTCTCACCTCCCCTTTTCCTTTTGACCGAGTTGTCCTCCTTCTTGGTTACTTGATCCTTATTGGTTCCCTCCTCTCTCACATTGCCCTCCTTCTCCGAGTTCATCCCCTCTTCCTCATCATTATAATCTTCCTCCAAGTTTCCCTCCTGCTTTATCCTTCTCTCCATTCCTTTCCCTGGTTTTGTTTTCTTCTTCCTATCCATATCCTTCATGATTTTAGCCACCTCATCTTCGTCTTCCAAGTGCAAACCATCACTATCCTCCGTATCCGATTGGAGGTGGGAGCTCTCCGTCTCCTCAGAAGAATCCACCTTCTGGGAAACAACCCTTCTGCGAGTTTGAGCTTAATGCTCATATATGAGTAATAACAAACCCTCATGGAAGGCAAGATTAGTGTACACTTTCTTCTTATAATCCATAATACTCTTATTTGCAAAGAAATACAGGTAGAAGGTGATGGAAAATTTTGTTCCATACCTAAAGTGGTTTAGGATAATGAAATGGTGGGTTCGAATCCTATCAAACCTAGTGTGGAGCGTAATGTAGGATATAATTGCCCTTAGGATAAACCTCCACAATTTCTTAATAGATGTGAGCTCATAGTAGGCACCAGTCTTCACTATAGTCTTCATCTCTTTCGTGTCCTTTGCAAATTCTTTCATCGGATTCAGGGATATTTTCTTATCCCTATAGAATTTTATGCCCTGATTGAGGGAGTTAATGACCTCGGCAATAACCCTTTCATTCACCTAGAAGTTGACCCCATCTACCTTCACCTTCCCATCTCTCCATGACTTCACCATAAGGTCAGTTATCTTCGGATCCTAGCCATTAATTTTTTCAATGAAGGATGAGATGTCACCTTCCCTTAGCTTCTCCCATACCTTCGAATACTTCTTCCACTTCTCAACTTTGCCCTTCGGCTCTCTACGATGCTTCTCCCCAACCATTATGTTGCAGAAAGAAAAAGAAAAACATTGTGTTCTCCAGACACCATGACTCGAAACAATCATTGATCTCCCACAACTTGTTCTTGCCTCAAACCTCGATAAAGCAATAGAAATAGTAATTACTAGTTGCCCATAAAATCGCCCATAAAACATGCCAAAAAGCCCCCCAATTATGATGCCTCTGAATTGGCCCGTGCCAAGCTCTCATCACTTTACAAGTTTGATTGGCAACATTAACTACCATAATTACACTTTATGTTGCTCGTCCTCCCTTGGATTCTCTCCAGCTCAATTATGCTTTTAACGGTCATCGGAAATCCCTCTCCATTTGGCCATATGTGTGATGTGTCCCTCCTTACTGCCTTATTAGTCATCCAATTAGCAGCCATGTTTCCCTCACGATAAACATGTGACACAAACCCTTTCGAAGGAAAGAAAGATATTTTTCGATTCCTCCATCATATTCTTAATACTTCCTGATAGAGGGTGTTCTCCCCTAAGACATTTAATAATATTATTTGAATCCCCCTCCAACCATAGGAATTTGGCCCCTACCTCTTTAGCCAACTTAGTAGTTTGAAGAGCAGCATCACTTCCGCATAATGATTTGTTTGGTGTCCCAGGGGGAAAGTTACCACCACAATACCAAATCCATGACTGTTTCTGATCACCCCTCTGCATCTTGCTACTCTTGGGTTGCCTTTGGTCGCACCATTAAAGTTGGCTTTATACATCCACTTGGGCTTCGCTTCCCAAGTGTGATAACAGATACAAAGGTCATAAGCATATGTTCATGAGAAGCTTGGCCTTTCAACCATAGATCCACTTATCTGTGGGTACAAAAAAATTTGGTTTTTCCTTTTGGCCTCTTCATTTTACTTTGTTGGTCAGTCTATTAGTTAAATGCAAATTACAATTGTTGAGAAATTTAAAGTTTTGGTATAGTTACCCAACATTGTAACTACTTATTAGAAAGCTATTCCTGCAATCTTATTATCAGTTGTTCTTAATGAATTACTAGGGGTTATCTTCGACAAAAAGAATCTGTCTTTGTAAAAAAATCTAGTTTTTAATTTCATGTGCTCTGAAATTCTTGCATAGAGAGCTTTTCTTACATTTATCAATTCATATCATGTACTGTGGACATCTTACATTATTTCCACATTATTAACCCCTCACAGCAATAAAGCAATAGACCGTAAAACGAGCAATTTCAAGTACTGAAATCTTTATTTTGTATAGGTAGTTTAGCCCGTAATATGAGTCCACTTGTAGAATTTGAAGGTTATGAGAAAATTTATTTATTGCATATAGTCAAATCAAACTTCACTGTTTATCTCTTGTTCTTGCTTTTGATGAAGTAGTACCGTGACCACTATTAATAACTAAGTGTTTCAATTGAAACAAACAATTTAGATATTTACATAATTTTAAATGGATAAGAATTGTAATAGAATATTATGGATTAAAAAAAAACAAATTAGTGAATTTTTTTTGGGAAATATTGTATATTATTTAATTAGTTTTATATTAGATTTTTTACATGTACATAAATTTATGTAGGTTTTTTAAGGTGTCTCTATCATTAGATAAAACATTTTTTATGATTCTAGTTATTTTAGTATTTCATCTTTATTTTTATGAAAAGAATTTCATTGTTTATTGCATATGGTATTAGTATCTATTTGTGTATAATGAATTCATAAGTTTCATAGCATTTTAATTGCATTTTTCTAGGATGAAATTTGATTTTTTTTTAAGTGCTTTTTAAGACTCTTGAAGAATTGATCAATAATTCTTATATTTTTTATTAAGTAAAACAAGTTTTTTAAGGGGTTCTTGAAACCCACCAGTTAACAATAAAAAATTACTGAAAGTTTAGGTCTAGCAACCAAACAATAGGCCAAACGCGACCATCAGACGTAAACAAAAAACACCATGCCAAAAGCCAGGGAACAAACAAAAAACTAGGAGCAACGATCAGGGCACTAATTCTTTTGCCAACTCCGCTTTCTTGAGCTCCAACTCTTCCATGGCTTCAACCTCATTGGTCTTTGAATGACTATCGTCCAAGGAGACCTCCTCTTCCCTCTTCCTCTTTTCCGCTCTCCTTTTGCTTGAGCTCTCTCCCTACAAAGAAACATCCTTATCAGCTGCCCTGGTTTTCTTTGTCCTTTTCCTCCTTCCCTTTTTTGCTTTCCTCCATCATCACGTGCAGCTGAATGATGTTATCATTAAGACCTTTTATTATGTTAAGGCTCTGGTTATTCGAGCGATGGAGAGAGCTCTCCATCCTTTCCACTCTTTTCTCAATCTCAAAAACCCTTCCATCTAGCTTACCAATTTTGACATTCTTGTCCCCCACTTCTGGCTTTTCCTGCCCTTGTATCCTAAACTTAATCTCTTCAATTTCATGAAATATCCATTTAATGAACCGGAAATTGTCCACCAAACTGTTGTGGACATTGTTAAGGAGGTTCATCCCCATTTCCCTCGTGTTGTCACTAAGAATCACCAAAGTCGGGTCTATGAGCTCTTCCAACTATATTTTGTCATCCCTTCCCTCCAAAACCTTCGGGTGGATATCTTCTCTAACTAGACCCATTTTCACAGTGCTGGCATGAAATTTCCTCCAAGTAGTTTTCCTTCCCTTTGCATGAAGTGTTTCAGTAGTATTAGCCAAACCCTCTTCCTCTTTTCTCTCTTCCCGAGCTTCAATTATGCTCTCCTTACCCTTACCGAGAGCCTTCTTAGCATCCTTCTCACCTCCCCTTTTCCTTTTGACCGAGTTGTCCTCCTTCATGGTTACTTGATCCTTATTGGTTCCCTCCTCTCTCACATTGCCCTCCTTCTCCGAGTTCATCCCCTCTTCCTCATCATTATAATCTTCCTCCAAGTTTCCCTCCTGCTTTATCCTTCTCTACATTCCTTTCCCTGGTTTCGTTTTCTTCTTCCTATCCATATCCTTCATGATTTTAGCCACCTCCTCTTCATCTTCCAAGTGCAAACGAGCACTATCCTCCGTATCCGATTGGAGGTGGGAGCTCTCTGTCTCTTCAGAAGAATCCACCTTCTGGGAAACAACCCTTCTGCGAGTTTGAGCTTAATGCTCATATATGAGTAATAACAAACCCTCATGAAAGGCAAGATTAGCGTACACTTTCTTCTTATAATCCATAATACTCTTATTTGCAGAGAAATACAGGTAGAAGGGGATGGAAATTTTTGTTCCATACCTAAAGTGGTTTAGGATAATGAAATGGTGGATTTGAATCCTATCAAACCTAGTGTGGAGCGTAATGTAGGATATAATTGCCCTTAGGATAAACCTCCACAATTTCTTAATAGATGTGAGCTCATAGTAGGCACCAGTCTTCACTATAGTCTTCATCTCCTTCACGTCCTTTGCAAATTCTTTCACCGGATTCAGGGATATTTTCTTATCTCTATAGAATTTTATGCCCTGATTGAGGGAGTTAATGACCTCGACAATAACCCTTTCATTCACCTAGAAGTTGACCCCATCTACCTTCACCTTCCCATCTCTCCATGACTTCACCATAAGGTCAGTTATCTCCAGATCCTAGCCATGAATTTTTTCAATGAAGGATGAGATGCCACCTTCCCTTAGCTTCTCCCACACCTTCAAACACTTCTTCCACTTCTCAACTTCGCCCTTCAGCTCTCTACGATGCCTCTCCCCAACCATTATGTTGCAGAAAGAAAAAGAAAAACATTGTGTTCTCTAGACACCATGACTTGAAACCTAATTGATCTCCCAAAACTTGTTCTTGCCTCAAACCTCGATAAAGCAATAGAAATAGTAATTACTAGTTGCCCATAAAATCGCCCATAAAACATGCCAAAAAGCCCCCCAATTATGATGCCTCTGAATTGGCCCATGCCAAGCTCTCATCACTTTACAAGTTTGATTGACAACATTAACTAATATAATTACACTTTATTTTGCTTGTCCTCCGTTGGATTCTCTCCAGCTCAATTATGCTTTTAACGATCGTCAGAAATCCATCTCCATTTGGCCATATGTGTGATGTGTCCCTCCTTACTACCTTATTAGTCATCCAATTAGCAGCCATGTTTCCCTCATGATAAACATGTGACACAAACCCTTTAGAAGGAAAGAAAGATATTTTTCGATTCCTCCATCATATTCTTAATACTTCCTGACAGAGGGTGTTCGCCCCTAAGACATTTAATAATATTATTTGAATCCCCCTCCAACCATAGGAATTTGGCCCCTACCTCTTTAGCCAACTTAGTAGTTTGAAGAGCAGCACTCACTTCCGCATAATGATTTGTTTGGTGTCCCAGGGGGAAAGTTACTACCACAATACCAAATCCATGACTGTTTTTTATCACCCCTTTGCATCCTGCTACTCCCGGGTTGCCTTTGGTCGCACCATTAAAGTTGGCTTTATGCCATCCTTCCAGGGGTAAAGACCAGTGACACTCCTTTCTTCTTGTCTATCACTGTTGCTACTAGTTTCACCTACAAATGGGTTAGATCCTTTAATAAACATATAGAATTCCATGAGGGCATTTTGATTTCACCAGACACAATTCTAGCAAGATGGCTAGCATCCCTAAAGATACAGTTATTGCACTCTTTCCAGATACCCCATCCAAAATGAGGCAAGGCCCATTTACTTATAGTTTGTAGTCTAGATTTCTACCAAGAATTTTCCCATGGCCTGAAGAATTCAATAGTCGAGTTAGGAGCACACCAACTCCCAAAGGCTTGACTGAAAAAAGATCAAACCTCTCTTGTGAAGAAGCAATGTATAAATAGATGATCCATGATCTCAGCCTGGTTTTTGCAAAGGACACGTCTATAAGGAATAGGAAGACCCCTTTTACTCAAGTTTTCTATAGTCATGTTAAGACTTCAAAGATTTCTAGATTCACAAATTCCTTCTTTTTAGAGAGTTTTTTTACCGAGCTTTTGTACAATTCTTTATTTTCTTAAATGGATCTCATACTTGGAAATTGATAAGTTCAAGTGATATGATACAATTTGGTGTTAACAAGAAAAAAAAATAGAGTTTGTTTGGAGATTTAAATATTTTTACATGAAATTTCATGGAATTGCCACATTTTTTTTCATTGCTACATAGGCAAAATATTTGCACAAAGGATTCTATTAATTTGCATGGCGTAGTTTGTAATGATTTAGAAATTCTATTATAAAAAATATTTTTATTAATTTCGATTGGTCATAGGACTACCCAAGGTTGATGTCAATACTTGTGTGTGGTTGCCCACACATAGATTGGTGGGTGTTGTTGGGGCTTGACCTTTGGTCACACCATCCCTAAAAGGACTAAATTTGTGTATGGTGTTGGAAGCTACCATGCCCATAATTTTAGAACCAAAACACACCAATTTTTTTGTTTACACTTCTTATAACTTTACTATATAAGAATCTATGACTTTTTAACTTTTCTTCTTACTCCTTTTTACAGCAATAGATTTCAATAGAGCTCCAACTCTATGCTTAAAACCTACATTTCTTAAACGTATTAATACATCAAACATAAATAAATTTGAAACTTTATCTTCAAGCTTCTAACAATAATGCAATACATAATAAACAAACAACCTTTTCTCATTCTTCCACCATATTCACAATAATGCAATCATACATTAAAATAAGGAGATACAACTTAATGCAACTATTATATTGTTCTTGCTTATAGTTACAACATACTACAAGGATTCATCACATATTCAAGTACTTTATACAACTTGTTTCTTGACACAAATATACAAAGGAACTCTCTTTACAATACTTAGTGAATCATACACAAAACTTGTGAGATATGCACAAAACTCTCTCTCTCTCTCTCTCTCACACACACACACACACATGGCTTCCAATGCATCAAATCTACAATAAAACATGACTAACTATAAAGGGTCACCTCCTAACCTAGGCCTCCAAGAGATCACCCCCAACCTTGGATAAACAAGGCCAAAAGGGTTCTAATCAAACATGAACCACAAATGCGACAACACAACAAATACAACATTAAACTCACATCCTTTTTAGCTTCACAAATAGGTCACCCAAGAATTCATAAAAGAGGGTGAAGATGAACCTATCCAAAGAGGAGACTCCATACAAATAACAAAAACAAACCAATAATTTCATGCCTTCACAAGGCTTCAAAAACATATTTTTTCTTTACAACTCTCTCCCCTTATAACCACAAACTACAATAATCACAAGTATGGTCACATGGAGTTCATACTCCATGCAAATCCTCTCTTCTCCAAGAGAAGGGGCTCTACACTTCAATTAAAGGCCCAACTAACCCCTTCACCCACAAGGCCACTACTTCCCTCCCAAGGGTGAATGATGCCTTGCACACCCAAAAACAACATACAAGCAAAAAGAAGAAGACAGAAATACAAAACCCACATATCCATTACACACAAAACTTCAACCATCCAAACTACATAACATGAAATGCATTATTTTTCCCACATATATAGAACTTTAACAATCTAAGCTACATAATATGAAATGAATCCATTTCTCCTTCATGGCAAGAACACCAACCTTGATCCTATGCAATGGTAATGAGGGTTGTAGAAAAGCTTTCCCCTTTTTTTCCTTAGGTTTTCCAAATCTCCTAAGAAAACACTAAGTATCTCTAAAACTAGAGAGTGAGTGAACAACCACTAAGTCTCACAAAACCCACTAAAAAGGCCTCCTAAAAATCCTACCCAACCATTGGTCATAAATGTGAAATGACTACATATCCTTGTCCTTCCTCTTTGTCCCCTCTCATTAATGAGAGGTAAACTAGGAGTGTGGGGTAAGTAAAAAGCATATGGTCTTCTCTATATTTTCCACTTTTGAAAGGTACAAGCTAATCTCCCACGAAAAACTACCAAAGACAAAAGAAACTCAAACTTTTTTTTTCTAGATTTACAGAAATATAGTGACTTTTTTCCAAAAAAATTGTTGTTTTTTACTACAAACTATGCCAATGAAGATCAAACGCTGAAATTTTCGAAAAAATCCATGACATTTTCGACCTTTTGAAATTTGGTCAACTATACATTTTCGTGGGAGGATAGTCACGTCCCTTTTGAAATGTGGTACTTTTGGAGTGCCATAAATGTGATCTAGACATCCTAATGACCAAAATTTAACCCCTAGCCCATAGTACATCCAATAGGTAGTCAATTTTGACTCAAATGACACACTATGGTCACTTTTAACCCCTCAAAAGTCCACTTGAAGTTTACCTACAATTTCATGTTGATGGGACCTCACTCCAGCATCTCTAAGCAAGTGGATTTATTTAGGTAACCTATTAGGTCTACCCAAGGTCAAGTATCCCTTTCCAAACCCTAAGTAGACATGTCACTGCCACATAAACAATACAAGTGTCAAGTGACACTACAAAATACACTTCACAATTTATAAGTGACATGTCATTTACATAATGGAGTTTAATCTAATAATATTCATCCAAGTTACATTTACAAATAAAATACATTAAAATGAGGTTTTAATCTTTTCATTAGATTAAACATTGACTTCACAATTTCCACATATGTCTAACCTCGATTCTCTAATTTACATTTCATGGTCAATTCCCTACACACTAAATATAAATATTAGTAGTCCAAGAAAATATACTTATAAGATCAATATTATACAATGAAATTAACATTAACATAATTAGTATTATAGTAACCTAAATCAACTTCCATAATCCAATTCTTATGTAAGGTAATTGCAACATTTAAACATCATATACTAAATCATCGACATAAATCTCAGTTTTAAAATAAAATCTATATTTCAGTTCCATAATTCAATTAACATCATCAACATGAACATCTAAACATATAAACATCGACACTTATAGAATAGGTCCTAATCATCCTCATCATAAGTGTTAAATCAAACATAAATTTAAATTTTACATTGTAGTTCAATTTTTACATGTATGTAAGGATATAATCATCGTACACCATCCTACAATCATCAATCTCCAATTTAACACACAATTCACTTGTTTCCATATATGTAGGTATCAACATATGCAAATTTAATGTTAGACCCCTATATCTCTTATAACCCTAATAACCTTTCAATTTTGAAGCATTCAATTATTATTTTCAGAATTATTCCATCCAAAACCTACTTCTTCACATCATAGAAACTATTCAGTTTATTTAACTATAATGTAATAATAGAATTATCCAATTATCACCATGAGATGAATCAAATTCAGATAAGGTGCATAACCATAAACACAACTTAAATTAGTAAATCATAGTTGTATGTATAACTAGGTTCATATAATGTCAGTAATTATCCATAACATGAAAAACACCACACCTTATGCTTTCATTCCTAGCCAATGCAGTCCTAAATCTATGAATCATTGATATATTTGTTTAACATCTCCCAACATGCTACCTACATAATGAGTTATTTCTAACCTCCAACACTTCTCATCCAAGTACATGGATCATCTATAATTTCCTACTTATTTTTGTCATGACTAAGAAACCATATGCATACAAAACTTTGTGAGAATCAACATCATTTAGGAACTTTAGCATTTGATTACCATTTCCACTTTACCAATTCATAACTCACACAATAGAATAAATTGTCACCTTCCCAAGGAAACTTCCACATGAAGCTACATGCACTTATACATGACTTCAAGCATTTTAGCATCTAATTTCCCTCATGGTCACTTCTCCTTATAATACTAATTCAATTGTAATCTTTTGATAAATTGCATAAAGATAATTATCTAACTGCATCACCAAAATAGCCACATAGTCCAACTATTCCTAATGCATGCATACACTTAGGAGGAGAACATGACATTTAGCATATAATATTGGAATTAAATCGACTCACAACCATTCTTGTCCTACAACTCAATTCAAAATTTCTTGAAATGGTTTCTTCTTACAACGCTTATAGAGATGAGTATAGGGGGGAATTCATTTAGTCACACAATGTCCAATAGCCTTTAGCCTCCTCCCATAACCTAATTCAATATAAATAACTTAATAAGATTCGATAGTCATATTGCATCCTCATAGTCACCTCATAAATTAACAAACCATAGTTTATGAAGTAATCATAACCTCATCTTCATCATAACAACAATGTCAAGCTCAAGTCAGTTAGAGTCTAGATTTGTAATGCCCCAACATAATGTAACCACTAGGAGGTCTATCATGAAAATAAAATAAGCACAATAAAAACTTGTTTTATGGCCTTACCAATTTCTAGCGAGGGAAGGAATACCAATTACAATCATGGAAATCAAGAATCCTCAAACACCTAGTAGCTACTATTCTTAAATTAAGTTAAGATCAAATTAACACTATGCCAAAGATATATGAGCATGCATAATTCCTATGAAATCTTACAAGAAACTATAACAAGGTGTATATCTCTCTCTTCTAACCCATTATGATCTTTTATAGGAAACGTATTTGAAAAGTTTTAAAAAAAATTTAGTCACCAAGAGGAGGGGTCTCATAGAAGCAACAACTTGAATATGGTTGTTGTTGCCACATTCACTAACCCACAAGACCTTAGTATCTACTCACTTACAAACCGATTTACTTTGAACCTTTCCTTTACCATCCTTACATTAGTAGTTTTATGAAAAAGGGAATAATTTGGACATGATATTTTTATTTAAGCAAACCACCATGATTTATAAAGCTAGTTACATTTCATTCATTAATTGGGTAATTTTATTGCATTAAGTTGCATTAAGTTGTAGTTTAAAGAATCGAAGTTGCATCGATTTGAATTTCATTATATTTCTTTTAAGTAAATGACATTAATTAATTTATCATTTATATTGCATTAAGTTGCACATAATTCTTTAGATTGCATCAATAATTTTAACTTGCATTTAGTTCATTAATTCATCTAAGTTGCACTTCATCAATTTGTATTACATTTAATAAATAATTTGATTGCATAAATCATTTAGAAAATCATTAAGTTCATTACATCATTAATTGCATTGCACTAAATAATTTCATATCACATGGCATTCAATATCATTAAAATCAACATATCTGACATCAAAATCATTAACATCAATGCATAAAATGGTACATAGAATCATCAATCATTTTGCATAAATAGAAAAGCAAAACCATTTGCATATATCATTCATATAGCTACATTTAAATTCATAAAAGTTCATATTAAAAGCATGCATCATACTTAAGAATCATATAATCATCATGGAATCATTTCACAAACATAAAAATGCCATAGAACGATGCACATGCATTTATTTGCATTTCATAAAGGTACACATGCATTTATCTATGTAAAATAATATCATACATAATAGGCATCTACATAAAATAACATCATGTAAGAATCTAAGAAAAATAAATGCATCCATTACATCATGCATAGAAAAACACAAAAACAAACATGCACATAGGAATTAAGGGTATATAGAGTTGCATATGATCAAAATGTAAAGTACATTGTATCAAGGAAATAATCAATCAAAGTATGAGAGTTCATAATCAAATGAACAATCAAGAGCATGGATCAATATAAAATGTTTCATTAAAAGTATAGATTAAATATACAAGTACATCATGGTACACTAAATCAGAAGGTGGAATATTGTTGGAAACAATTGCTTAATTGTATATTATCTTTGATGTTACACAAAATGTCATATCATTGTTAGTCAGTGTATGTCGAGCTCACTTGGGCATTGAAAGCAGTACCCTATGTCTACTGAGCATTCCAAAGTTTGCCTATTTTAGAAGATAGTGTCTATCGAGTTCACTTGGGTGACAAAGTAAAGTTTGCAAAAGTTGAGTGTTAACCGAGGTTGCTCAGTTAATGAATAAAAGGTTGGATGGAACCAGTGTTAACCAAGCTTACTCGGTTACCAAAGCAACTTTGTGCATATGCAGTGTTAACCAAGTTCGCTTGGTTAACATAGGAAAATCTCTTTGAGTTAGTATCTACTAAGCAGGGTCAGCTAACAAAGGATTTTCTTGTTTTGGAATATTGAGTTCAATTGAATTGTTTGTTGGTTCTAGCCGACTAATAAGATGAATATCAATTATTCAAAGTTGTATTCAAGATGACTTGACAATGTGTAAGATATAAATTTAAGGTCAAGTTGACAATTGAATATATGGAACATAATTGAAGGTTTGATGATGTTGAGAGGAAGCAAATTAGAAGGATAAGAAAAATATCCTTGTTGAGATGAAAAGATATATTCTATCAGAAAGGATCAAGTATACAAGCCAAAATTAAGATCTATAATTAGCAATTCAATTGCATCAAAAATTAGGTCATCTCATTATTACTCTCTAGCCATTGTAGCAGTGATCTAAATCTCTTAACAAAGTTGGCTTAACAACTATTTGTAAATCCTCTAACAAGGTGGAATTTCTATTGAATTTTCTAAAGACCTCTAACAAGGCCACTCCTAACAGGATGATTAAATCCTCTAACAAGGTCACACCTAATAGTGTGTTTTGTAACCTTTAATAGAGTTAGCTCCTAATAGGGCTCACTTTAGAAGAGTGAAAATCAATAACTAGTTGCAGTTGGTGATTTTTCCCAAATTGGTTTTCCATGTTAAATCTTGGTGTCAATTGTGTTCATGTTATTTCTTTAATGTGTATGCAACTAAGTTATAGTAATATCAATCACAAATAATAACTTAATATTTTCACATTAAGCATTTGCCAAGTTATTTCAGTGTTTACCGAGTTACATCAATTTGTCTGTGTGTTTGTCGAGTTTCAATAGAGTTTAGTTTTCACAGAGTTCAATTTATATTGACATCCAAGGGATCTGGAATTTATTTATGTGGTAATTGATTCACCTCTCCCATCTCAATTACTCCTCTTATATTTCCAACAGAATATATCAATGCATATCAACTTTGGACACTAGACACACCACTTATCCCATTAGACCCAACAAACCTACTCAGATCTAGTCATGTAACCTAAATCATAGTAGCCACATTTGTGCTTGGTTGAGTTAGAGGTTATAGAGGTCTTGGGGAAATCACTACCATAATAGTCTATATCATCATGGAAAAATGATCTAATCTACTATCAATGTGTGAGACCTTATCATCTAAGGTATACTTTTGTGCCTACATATAGGGTATAATATGAGGATCCTTAACATGAGGAATTTGAATCAGAGGAAGTTTTATTACCTTCTACTAAACTTTTGGAGCCTATAGTTAAACTTGTGGCTATGTAATCTAAACCTATTTTGATCTAACTCACCTCTTTCATCTAATCCCCACATAGGTAGTTCTAATCTAAACTTGGACCTCTTCCCAACTCACATACCCCTCATATTCACTCTTTCACCCCACATCTATACACCACCAACACCTTTATTATAATCACTACCACCACTACTCATGCTAGCCACATCAACACCTAACACCCCAGGCATTGTGCCATAACTGTTAGAATATATAGTCCACCAATATAACTGAGAGGGCATGTGAGGGTGAATCAATTATCTAAATATTAAAACAATTATCAACCTTATTAAACCTTAACGATATGAGAAATATAATTAGAAACCATAACAAGATACTCATACACAATAACACCATATATGTTGATTAGGGAAACCCTTGATCAGAGGGAAAATCCTAGTGGGGATGGTAGCCACAAGATGATATACTAATATAAATATTCATTGTTAGAGGATGGACCCTATTATTGGTCTATGAAAACATTCAGTACATATTAGTCCATGTTAGGAGACTATGAGTCACTATTAGGAGTTGTAGAAGGCAAATGGACCCAATGTCCAAACAACTTTAGGGGCAAGACCAATGAATCCACTATCCAAATGATCTCTATCTTATTCCTTGTAGAATAATAGAAATAAACTAAAATTCTTCTTCCTCTTGCTCCATCCTATCAACCAGACTTTTGCTCCTTCTAATCTCAATACCAGATCACAAACTTTGCATCCAATAATCCCTTAGATCACATACTCACATTTTTCAAACACTCTTCTCTTGCTTGCACTTCCTTGAACAATTTGCATCCAATTTCAATTCACACTTCTCAAACAAGGAAAATATTTTCCTTTATACCAAGTCCTCAAAATAATTCCTTGAGTCAGCCTTAAGGCTTTCCCAATAAATTATAATAGGACTACATTAAGATGATTAAATTTTCACAATCACATAACATTGTTGGCTGATAGTTTATACAACTTCTCACACATGCAACTTCAAGACTTACACACTTGCTGCAATCATCATTAGATTGTCTTATATCACTGTATAACTTCGTGTATCCCAATTATATCCTTGTTAAGAGATAAAATACAATCATCAGAAACTATTTATTGGGTACTTTTTTTATGTACTACTCTTTGTAAATCACATATATCTTTTGTATCTCTTCAACTTAATTTACATGCACTTAACCTTGTCATCAGGACACACTGTGGAACATGTCCTTAACCGCGCATCACCTAACCATCAAAATGATGTTCGTACAATCATGAACTATGTTTGGTACTCTTCACAGAATTATTGCTATGTTGACATTAGTGACAAACATAGTCATGAATGCAATATGTCAATATTGCACCACATGCTCTATAATTCTTAGGATACTCCTCCAAAGGAATACCATCAACATTCATGCTAACAATCTCCCCCTTTAGCATTGATGGAAATATAGATGAACAACATCTAGGTTCCAAGAATACCAAACAATACTTTGCTCTTTCTATAGTTGTTCTCATCTTTCCAAATCCTCTATAATACTGCTTTGTTCTACATCCCTTAGGATTGGCATTAGTTGTTCACACACTAAACAACTCTCAACTTCTCCCCCATACATCATAGCTCTTCATGTTGTATATCTATCCCATAGAAATATTCCTTCTCCTTACTTACATAAATCTTTCTACATCTCCCAAATAAACATATGCTCATCTATCTCTTCCCCATTCATCTAGATGATTTTGTTACATTTCTCTCCCATATTTCACACTTCTCTCCATCATATCTAGGATATATGTTTTTCATGCATTCTCTCCCCCATTGACATCAATGACAAAGGCCTCATTATGGAAATCCTCTGCTCGAAGTCTTCAACCAGCTCAAGTGTCCAAAGACACTATTCAAGACCAATTACCAAGAGTCCTTAATGACTCTATTCATCAAAAATACTCCCCCATATAGGAAGCATCAACATTCAATCCATTCAAACAATAGTGTTTTTGTTAGAAATGGGAATTACTGAGAGGTGTGGTGAATCAACAATCTACAAAATTTAGTCACCAACTAGATATTATTTGTTACTTTAAACCATACATAACAAACTAATAAAGTAATGCTTAACAGTAACAATAACCATGCACAAAGATAACTCATAACACCATATTTTGTTAACAAGGGAAACCTTGGCCAAGGGAAAACCCCAGTGGGGATGATACCCATTAGATAATATATTGATATATAAGTTCCTTGTTAGAGGATAGAACTTGTTAGGAGTCCATGAGAAAATTAGTATAGAGAGTCCATGTTAGGAGACTTTGAATCTTTGTTAGGAGATTCCAACCTTGTTAGGAGTTGTAGTAGATGCAAGATGATCCCACTACCCAAACATGCACTTCCAATCACAAGAAGAGCTCACTGCCCAAACAAGTAATCAGATTTTTGGAATATAGGTACTGTAACTTCTTCCTTAGTTTGATCTTAGAACACAAAATCAACTTCGCATATATCGCTTTCATATAAAGTTCACATATCATAACTTGTACAACTTACACCTTCTTATTGCAAGATCTCCTTTGCATAAATACCATGCCTTTTCACAAATTGTTGCTAGGTCAGCTAAGACCAAAATACACTTTTCCAAGTTAGAGTAAACATCTAAGATGTTGGCCCTAATTGGTCAATTAATTATTTTGTAAAGAAAATAATTCCTTTCCTTTAATTTCGTTGTCCTATTACATTGCTAAAACATAAATAACTCTTTTTCATATAGTCCATATGGACTTCTGAGGTTATACACGTCATCATCAAAATGTATACTATCTCCATCTAACTTCTCTAGTCATAATATGACATCAACAACAAGTTACATACAAAAAAATACACTATTGTATACCAAATTCATACTCAGACAATTTTTGAGTAACAAAAGCTAAGTATCTTTATTCCTAAGGTTTCCTGTAAGCATGTACATAATGTGTTGCCATAAATGAAAACAATTGCATATCTCCATTAGCTAATTGTCAACAATCTCCTCCTTTGACATTGATGGCAACGATATAGAGAATATTGGCTAAGTATCAAAAACTTAAAATAAATAACACATTAACATTACATCTATTACAATTTGTCCATCTTACATATGTTCCCCCTTACACTATGATTTCATAATTTACAATATTATTTTCTCCTTTTTACATGATTTACAATATTTTCTCCTTTTTACTCATTTTACAATTTTCTTATGCACTTCTCCCCCTTTGACATTAATGACAAAGGTTAAAATGTCAAAAATTGTCCAAAAATTGTCCATCTGCTATCAAAATATTTGTAAACATCTTGCTTAAATTGATAGTATCTTCATGCAATCATCAAAATTCACCTTCATTAGCAACATCTAAATTTATCTTCTCTATCTTTGGCTTCTAGTGTTGTCAAGCTTTTCCTGCTAATTGGTTAGAAGTTGTTACCTTTTCTGTCTATTTAACTTCTTGTTCTTCTTCTTCTTCTTCACTAGACTTGACAATTGTCAACAATGTCTTTTGTCTCTTTCCTAGTCTAGTGGCTGATTGTTTGACCCTTTTTGTCTTGGTGGTCATAGCTTCCAATAATCTCTCTAATTTCCTCTTCGGCTCACTTGGCTGAACATCTAACACTGCTACATAAGGGATGCTCTATTCTGAAGATGTCTTTTTAATAGACACTGACAAAGGTTGCACATTCAATATACCTTGCTTCATAGTTTGCCTGACTACTTGTGACTCACTCTCAATCATACCAACCCCTAATAAGGCTTTCTTCATTATAGTTTCTATCTTCATGTGAGATGCTTTCACCAAGGATGCCTGATGAGATGACTGGGTAATCTCAACATAAGTTCCAAATCTATATTCAACTTGGTCCTTCTCTGATTTCAATAATAAATCAATGTATCCAACTATTGTTTTATCAATCAATTCAAAACCTAAGGGATCAAGAAATGTTTCTTGAGGTTCTATTGCTTGAATATAAGTAAAATCTGTATGAACCATAACACAAATATCTTGCTTGAATCTTTCTACAATTTCAAGTGCAATTCTAAATCTTTGCCTCATTTCACTCTGAAATGTTTTCATAATCAAATTCTCACTATCCAATGTTTTATCTGTTGAATTTCTTGTACATACATCTGTGATTTTCTCCATTGTACACCTTTCACTGCTTATAATCTCTATGATTGACAAATATGGAAATATTTTAAGTACATAAAAAAATAAATGATTGATTAGTGACTAAAATCTAAACACACCATTCTTAGTCCTTTTGATCTTCTCTAGGTTCTCAAGAAGTTTCATTCTTAGAATTTCACTAAGATTAACTTGTTCCTTCTCAACACATATCTTGTAGGTTGCATAGATGAATCTGGCTAACAATTCATCAATCTTTGAACTTGCACATATAGAGTAGGCAATGATTCTACTCAAGAATCTTACATCATCTTGTTTAAAGGTGTTGATCACCATGTCCTTTCCATTATAGAATGCTTTGGTGTAGCTCTCAACTTTCTTCTTAACCAATTTCTCACCTATAGGTACACTGCCTTGTTTACTAAGACCAATAACCTCATGAATAATGTCGGCTGACATATCAACTAAACTATCTTCCATCCATAGTTTCCCATCATGTATTCTACTTAGTATGATTTGTGTCAAATCATTTGTGTCCAATTCTTGGTAAAAATGATATTTGAACAGGTCTAGTTCCTTCAAGTGTTCAAATATGGGTTTCATAGTCATATCATGATTAAAGACTAATGCCATATCCTTTCTCATATACTCACTCCCAATAGATTCAAACTTATTGGTAAGATAACTTCCTATATCTTCCAAATATACTACATTGTTCAGAGTAATGAATAATGTTGAATTAGGGTTTTCTTCTATGGGTTTCATGAAAACAACCTTCAATTTCAGTCTCTCCTCATTCTCAACATTGTGAACTACTGACATATCCATGATTCTATCAAATATGAACTTTTATCAAATAAATTTTGTGGAAAAATGATAAAATACCTTTTTCAAAAATAGCATTTTCTTCAAAATCGCCTTGTCAAGTTGCTTCTGTAATGGTCACCCTTGGATGTCCCAAAAAAACTAAACCAAATTGCTGAAAGGAATTATGTCAAACAGTTTGCATTCAACTTCTTAAAACCCCTTATAACTCCGGAAATCAAACGTTTTTATGGAATTGGTATCATATAACATAAACAAGAAAGAAACTATAATAATATGCAAAGTGGAAATGAATTGCTGCTAATAAAATGTTATTTTCAGAATTCATAAAACCAAATACATGGCAGATGTATCAACTCACTAATTACTTCAGCAATATTGTCATAATACTCCAGCCCATGCTTACGAACTTGCTGCTACAATACTTTGTCCTCCAATCAGTCCACTACCTTCATAATACCATTCCCTCCAAGCGGCATAAGCGACGGACAAGTAGTGAAGAAGATATGAGCAAAATATCAAATCTGCCTGTAGCCGGAAATGCAACTAAACTGCCTGATAATGAAGCCAATAAGAAAGAATTCCAAAGGCCAAACCCCAAGGGAATGACGTCTAAAATGTTACAAGAGAGGATAGACGTCCTCAAATGCCAAGAACGGAGCTACAACTCACACACCAATTTCTTCTCATATTCAACCTGTCTAATGAAGCCACAAATGCTTCCTTTTATTCTATTCCCACGGGTCCCCTCAACTCATATGGGCAATGTGGGATAAAAGATGTGTAATATAAAACATATATTAAAATACCCCTTATGTCTCCCTTGGGTACACATCACCATAAAATAAATATTAAAGTAACACTTTAATATTTTACAATTAAATTAGACGTTACTTTAATAAAACTTCAGGCATTAAAATGTATTAGCAATCGGACTCCGAATAATGCGAGTGATAGCTCATCGAAAAGCTCTCACCGAGGAGTATCGAATCCAATCACCAAAATTGACCTGCACTGTGTCCTGCCGACTTACTAAAAATAGTAAGTATGCCTGAAACTGAGTAAATCAACTTCGTTTTGGCCCAAACTGGAAATGACTAGGCCAAAACACTCCAAGATCCCATTAAACCCTTCGTTAGCCCTCGGGACCATGTAGAAAAAGGCTAACGCGCACACACTTGGTCAACTGCTAAAATGGGGACATTACAGTCCGCCCCCCTTGAAATTGCTTGTCCTCAAGCAATCTCAGTCCAGCCTGCTGAATAACCTGCTCACTCTCCCATGTAGAATCTTCCTCCGGCAGGTCTTTCCATTTGACCAAATACTCCTTCACTATCCTGTTTCTAAGCTTCCTCTCTCTGGTATCCACAATAGCCTCAGGTACTAACACAAGCTTCCACTCCTCATCCAAAGGGGGTAAATCTGCAGAAGGCACTACACTCTGACCAATGGCTTTCTTAAGCCTAGACACATGAAACACATTGTGCACTCAATTGCCCTCTGGAAGCTCAAGCTCATAGGCGACTTTGCCCACTTTGCGAATCACCCTGTAGGGACCATAAAATCTAGGTTTCAACTTTTCAGCTCCGCTCTTCTTGAGCGATGACTGTCTATATGGTTGTAGCCTCAAGTAAACCATATCCCCTACCTCGAAGCTACGCTCTATTCGGTGCTGATCAGCATACAATTTCTGTTGATTCTGGGCCTGTTGTATATTCTCTTTGAGCACTTTCAGGATGTCCTGACTATCCTGCAATAAGTTTTTGGCTTTGGGCACTCTACTGTCCCCCAAAATTAAATCCATGAAGCTAGGTGCTTCATAACCATAGAGTGCCATGAAAGGAGTCATCTTGATGGACATATGATAAGTGGTGTTATAACAATACTCTCCCATATGCAACCATCTGATCCAAGCCTTTTGTTGTGTAGTTACATAGTTCCTCAAATATCCTTCCGCCCATTTATTCACAATCTCTGTTTGCCCATCTGTTTGCAGATGATAACTAGTGCTAGGTGTAAGATCTGTACCACACAACCTAAACAACTCTTGCCAAAAAACACTCATAAACTTACTATCCCGGTCGCTGACAATGAATCTGGGCAGCCCATGTAACCTGAATATCTCTTTAAAGAAAAGATCTGCCACCTGTGTTGTTGTGTAAGTGGACGGAATAGCAAAGAAGTGAGCAAACTTCGTCAAGCGGTCCACCACCACATAGATGCAATCCCTTCCCTGCACTCGTGGTAAACCAGTGATGAAGTCCATCGAAATACTTTCCCATTTCCTATCAGGAATGGGCAAGGGCTGTAATAAACCTGCAGGAAATGTGTGTTCTCCCTTATTCTGTTGACCAACCATACACTTCCTGACATACCTCTGAACATCATCCTTGAGCCCTTTCCATGAAAACCACTCTCGGATCTGCCTGTAGGTCTTGAAGACCCCCGGATGTCCTGCTGTGGGTGCATCATGAAATGCCTTCAATATCGCCTCTCTCAAATGTGATGATGGAATCAAATAAACCCTGTCCTGAACTCTGATCAATCCATCTATCACCTCATAGCGATCATCCTGTATGGTACCTGAAATCAATCCAGAAGCCCAAGCATCTCCGACATACTCTGCTATAATCCGATCTCTCCAATCTCCTGAAATCTTTGCCAAAGCACATAAGTGAGGTCTCTGAGATAAGGCATCAGCCACCACATTTTTCTTACCTTTGACAAACTCTATGTCAAAGTCATAAGCCTACAATTTAGTCACCCATTTTTGTTGCCGGTCATTAAGATCACGTTGGCTCATGAAGTATTTAATACTATTGTGATCAGTCTTGATCACAAAACGTCCACCTACCAAATATGATTGAAATTTGGCCAATGCATGCATTATGACCAACATCTCCCGGTCATAGACAGAATAACTTTTCTCAACTCCTCGGAGCTTCCTACTCTCGAATGCAATGGGATGCTTCTCCTGCATCAATACTACTCCAATCCCATCACCTGATGCATCACAATGAAGCTCAAAAGGCTTTGTGAAATTTGGTAGAGCTAGAACTGGACATGAAGACATTTCCTGCTTGAAATGCTCAAAACACCTCTATGCTGCCCCTGTCCACACGAAGGCTCCTTTCCTGGTAAGATCTTTCAAGGGTGTAGCAATCTCTTAGAATCCCTTAACAAACCTTCTATAAAAACCACATAAACCAAAGAATCCCTTAAGCTGTGTAAGGTTTGTGGGAGTAGGCCACTCTACAATAGCTCTAATCTTTTCAGGATCAACCTGAACGCCATCTGCACTAATGATATGCCCCAGGTAAAGGAGCTCAGTCATGCCAAACTCACATTTAGATTCCTTGGCATACAATGACTCTCTCTCCAGAATAGATAACACCTCCTCCAGATGATGTAAGTGCTCCTCCCAGGTCTTACTGAAGACCAAGATGTCATCAAAGAAGATTAAGACAAATCTCCTCAGCTGCTTCCTGAATACCTGGTTCATACAACTTTGAAATGTAGCAGGTGCATTGGTTAGACCAAATGGCATAACCATGAACTCAAAGTGGCCATAGTGACATCGGAAGGCTGTTTTCTCAATTTCCTTTGCTCTCATCCTGATTTGATGGTATCCGGATTGCAAATCAATTTTGGTGAAGAAGCATGCCCCATGCAACTCATCAATCAACTCATCAATCCTAGGAATGGGATACCTATTTTTAATTGTTTTCTTATTCAGTGCCCTGTAATCGATGCACATGCGCATTGTCCCATCCTTCTTCTTTACCAATACTACTACTGAAGCAAAATGGCTCTTACTGGGCCTGATATGCCCCATCTCCAACAAATCCTTAATCGCCTTCTCTATCTCATCCTTGTGTTTCTTAGGATGACGATAGGGAGTAATCATAACTGGTTTGGCTCCCTCCTCGAGCTCAATAACATGTTCCATCCCTCTGTCAGGAGGAACCCCATGAGGAATATCGCTAAATACTTTAGCGTGTCTATCAAGTATCTTCTGGACATCTAGTGGATGACTCTTTTCTTGTGGCTCTGGTGAAGTTGGCATAATGTGGCACTCTGTCGCCCACTCTATGTCATCATGACGAAAAAGTCTCTGCATTCTCCTCAAGGACACTATTCTGCAACCTCCATCTGAAAGCCCTCTAAGTACCACAGTTCTCCCCTCATGCTGGAATCTCATCTCCAATTTTGCTAGATTGAGTGTGAACTCAACTAGTGAAGCCATCCATGTCATGCCGAGGATGACATCATAATCTCCCATGTCCACAACATAGAACTCATCTTCCAACTCGTAGCCATCTCCAAACCTGATGCGAAGATTAGATATCTTCCGAGTGCATAATAACTTATCACCGTTAGCCACCATGACTCTAAACCCATCATGCTCCTCTGTCTGTAACCCTCTCCTAGCTACCAACTGTGCATCTATGAAGTTATGTGTAGCCCCAGTGTCAATAAGAGATATCACTTTCTACCCCTGGATAGTACCCCTGACCTTAAATGTGATTGCCTTTTGGGCCCCTGTCAAGCGTGCCAACGATCTATCATCCTTAGGAATGTTGCTCTCCTCTATAGTGTTACCCTCATCTGAATCGGAGTGCTGATCCTCCCCTTCTGACTCTAACTCTTCTGCTGAAAAATACTCCATTTGATTTGCCTTAGCCTTGAGAGAACATTTATGAGATAAGTCCCAAGGCTCTCTACAATGGAAGCACAGCTTCTTCTTTCGAAGTTCATTCAAGGTTTCATTGTCTAGTCCTTTTGATCCTTCTTTGGGTTTGCTATACTCTTTTTGAAATGATTTTTTGTCTTTGTCCTTGCGGTAGGAAGAATCTGTTGAATGGTTTTTTCCTTTGTATACCGAAGGGGCTAAATCTCGTGCCTTTTTAGTTGCTTCAGCTAACGTGAGTGGATCATGTCCCTTCACCCAACCTCGTAATGGATCAGCAAGACCATCACAAAATAACACCACCAATCTCCTAGGAGAGATATCAGTAACAAGTACAGACAAGTGCTGAAACTCGGCAATGTAAGCATCCACAGAACCTGACTATTTTAACTGTGCTAGCTCCTTGAAATGTAACTTGGGATCCTTAGTGTCAAATCTCCCAATCAATGTTTCGGTGAATTCCTCATAGGATGTAATCTGATTATGCCCCAAAGTCACCATGCCATGATGCCACCATTCATGTGCAACGCCATCCAAGTGCATAGCCGCATACTTGATAGCCTCCTCCTCAGGCATAGGATTAAGCTACAAGTATGTATCTACCTTCTGCACCCAAGCTCGTGCAATCATCTTCCCTGAAGCATCATAATAAGGTAAAGAAAGTTTTCCAACTTTCTTCCTCAGCTCAAAGTTTTGATTCCTCCCTCCTGCTTTAGGCATGTGTCTCATCCTCAAGTCCATATAATCTCTAAGAGAAATATCCGCCTGAAACTCTGGTCCACTAGCCTCCCAGTCCCTCCTGAACTGATCCTGTAACTCGGTAATCTGCGGTTCGTTTACTGGATGAACCGGATCTCTGGGTGGAAAAGTGGGTAGAAGAGGTCTCGAGCTCACAGTCCGTGCTGGGCGTGCAACGTGTCTAAAGTTATCAGCCTCATTCCCATTGTTTTCGTGTCCATTATTACCATTAATGTTATTCTTAGGACCATTGTTGTTGCCTTGGCCTTCATGGTTATTATTTCCCCCGTTGTTATTGTTTCCCTCGTTGTTATTGTTTCTGTTGTTGGCATCACCTGGATTAATATTGACACCCATCTGTCTAGCCATGAGCTGCAACATCATGTCCATTCGCCTATTCTGCTCCTGCTGCATACGCTGCCCCTGCTCTAATGTATCCAGTAACTGTCGGAACAGTACCTCCCCTTGATCTGGACCAGCATTTCTGCCTCCGCCTAATCCTGTATTCCTGTCATCTCGATCACCCATATTATTGTCCTGATCACAGAATATCTCCTCTGTGTCTGTATGGTTGAATTCAATGTCCCCCTGCACGGATGTACTAGACTGTTTGCTTTGCAAGTCTGAAATCCTATTTTGTCTTGCTCTGGTATCGCGGAAATTATAAGACCCCTGTCGCATGCTCAAACATAAATGCTTAGCCTGTGTTTTTTTTTACTTACTTTTTCCCTCTATCCGGCTGTTCCAAATTCCCTATAAGACCTCCATAGGATGGCAGGACTTATAGCTCTGATACCACTGTAATGGTCACCCTTAGATGTCCCAAAAAAACTAAACCAAATTGCTGAAAGGAATTATGTCAAACAGTTTGCATTCAACTTCTTAAAACCCCTTATAACTCCGGAAATCAAACGTTTTTATGGAATTGGTATCATATAACATAAACAAGAAAGAAACTATAATAATATGCAAAGTGGAAATGAATTGCTGCTAATAAAATGTTATTTTCAGAATTCATAAAACCAAATACATGGCAGATTTATCAACTCACTAATTACTTCAGCAATATTGTCATAATACTCCAGCCCATGCTTACGAACTTGCTGCTACAATACTTTGTCCTCCAATCAGTCCACTACCTTCATAATACCATTCCCTCCAAGTGGCATAAGCGACGAACAAGTAGTGAAGAAGATATGAGCAAAATATCAAATCTGCCTGTAGCCGAAAATGCAACTAAACTGCCTGATAATGAAGCCAATAAGAAAGAATTCCAAAGGCCAAACCCCAAGGGAATGACATCTAGAATGTTACAAGAGAGGATAGACGTCCTCAAATGCCAAGAACGGAGCTGCAACTCACACACCAATTTCTTCTCATATTCAACATGTCTAATGAAGCCACAAATGCTTCCTTTTATTCTATTCCCACGGGTCCCCTCAACTCATATGGGCAATGTGGGATAAAAGATGTGTAATATAAAACATATATTAAAATACCCCTTATGTCTCCCTTGGGTACACATCACCATAAAATAAATATTAAAGTAACACTTTAATATTTTACAATTAAATTAGACGTTACTTTAATAAAACTTCAGGCATTAAAATGTATTAGCAATCAGACTCCGAATAATGCGAGTGATAGCTCATCGAAAAGCTCTCACCGAGGAGTATCGAATCCAATCACCAAAATTGACCTGCACTGTGTCCTGCCGACTTACTAAAAATAGTAAGTATGCCTGAAACTGAGTAAATCAACTTCATTTTGGCCCAAACTGGAAATGACTAGGCCAAAACACTCCAAGATCCCATTAAACCCTTCGTTAGCCCTCGGGACCATGTAGAACAAGGCTAACGCGCACACACTTGGTCAACTGCTAAAATGGGGACATTACAGCTTCTGAGTGCTCTATGCTCTTGATGTAATCACAATGAAGTGGTAATCAAGTTTGTACTCCATTTATTCCTTCAACTTGAGCTTGCATTAATTGTGTACTTTACAAACACAAAAAATTTTCAATTGCATTTTGAAATCAAATAACTACTCAAGATCTTCTATCTGATCTTTAGATGCTACCCAAGTTTTACTATAGCTTCCTCCCATCATGAAAATGCTCCAAAAACTTTGCTCCATGAAATTCTTAGTAAGAACATAGTTTTCATCTTCTTCTACAAAATTGGCTTACTCTATAATAATAGTAACTCTTAATTTCTTTGTAACTAATTTAGATAAGCTCCAAATTACAAGTGAGCTTAGATACGGTCTAAACTTATCTTGATACACCTTTCCTAACTTTGCTACCTCTAGTTCGATCTCTAGATGAAGTTTGCAAATTCTGGTGTTGTGAACAAGCTTAATTCAACTTAATTGAATCAAACTCAATAACTGACTTCGATCTTCTTGTCTCATCATCCTCTAGCTTTTCATTTGAGATGTCTAATCCTTTCACAAATGCCTCATTGAGTTCTTCTCGAAGTTTACTGACTATATTTCTTTGTTCCTCATTGTCCTTCTTAGTTCCAGAGCTCCTCTCATAATTCCTTCTATCATTTCTAATGTTTCTTCCACCATTCTTTCTATTTTTGAAGTTGCTTCCATTGTTCCTTCAATCTCTAAAGTTTTTGTCCATTTTGCAATACTTTGTTGTATGTCTGAAGTTGTTGCATAATTAAGATACTAGAGTTTTGCTTCTAGGGTTCTACTAATCATCAGGTGCATGAAAATTCTGAGCAATGTGTCCAAAATTCTTATATTTATAACACATGATCTATCTTCTATCTTCATAAGGTCTTCCTTCTCTTGATGTCCTTTCATTTGATCTTCTTCTATCTACAGGGTTAACATTTCTAGACATTCTACTATTCCTTCTATCATTATCATATTTAGATCTCCTACAATCAATTGCTTTATGACCCAT
This sequence comes from Cupressus sempervirens, assembly GCA_028749045.1. Lineage (NCBI taxonomy): Eukaryota > Viridiplantae > Streptophyta > Pinopsida > Cupressales > Cupressaceae > Cupressus > Cupressus sempervirens. The sequence goes on along the minus strand of CM053791.1, from coordinate 462,113,702 downwards.
ACCATGACAATTTTGACAATAAAAATCCTTAACATGACTAAATGACATATTTGTACAATCTCTTTTCATATGACCTATTTCATTACATGGAAAAACACTTACCTCTAAATTCATACTTGGTTTCCTAAGGAGATTCCACTTTCTTTGGTTCATCCAATATCTCAACTTCCTTGCCTTGTTCAACTTCTTTAGCTTTATCAGAAGATTGACTATTTTCAATCTTATCATCAAATTTATCTTCTTCTTTTCTGGATCTGATCTAATCCCTAGTTTCTTTGCAGACATGTTAAATAGATAACCAAGACCAATCTTATCATAAGTAGGTCTCTGTATTGACATTGAATCATCAAGCTTTTCTCTGCTAGAATAAAGCTTCTCAAATTGTTGCTTTCACTAAGTTAATTCACCTTTCACAATAGTGTTGTATTTATGAAGTTCTTTGTGATCTTCTTTCAATGTTTCAAATTCAAATGTCTTCTTTGCTAGACTTGCTCTAAGATATGCATTGTTAGTCTTCAAATCATAGTCAAATTTTCTAGGATCACTCCTCAAAGTTAACTTCAAATTCATAATCTTCAATTCATGCTTCAAGATCTTGTACTCTATCTTCAATTTTGAATAATCATCATCACTAGTTTCAGATTCAGTAGATTTAGGCTTGAATTTGAGATGTTCAATCTTTTCCTTCAATTGTCTAATGTATACTTTGGAATCTTCATATATGTCCTTCAGCTTATCTCTTTCTTCAGTAAGGAGATCATTTTTTTCAAGTAACTCTTCAAGGTTCTTTGTCAACTATTCCATATCCATAGGGATCTTACTCAAGTTGTTAAGCCTCTTCGAGTAACTATGCTCTGATACCAATTGTTAGAAATAGGAATTACTAAGGGTGTGGGGAATGAATCAGTAATCTACAAACTTTAGTCACCAACTGGATATCATTTGTTACTTTAAACCATACATAATAAATTAATAAAGAAATGTTGAACAATAACAGCCACCATGCACAAAGATAACTCATAACACCATATTTTGTTAACTAGTGAACTTATTGCTGGGAAATGCTACCTTCTTTTTCTTAGCCATGATACATTCTTTGCAAACAATATTAGTAGGCTTCATTATCTTAGGAAAATCTCTAACTACAAATGTGATGCTAACCTTCACAATATTATCAAAGTTTATATGACAAAATCTTATATGCCATAACCATATTCTATCCATTTTTGAAACCAAACATGTCATCTCAGTGGGATTCAATTGAAATATTTTACCTTTGGATCTTGTACTTGTTCCAATTAACTTACCATCTTTATCTTTGATAATGCAAGTCTATCTTGTGAATTACAACTGATAACCTTTATCCACCAACTGTCCAACACTCAACAAGTTATGCTTTAAACCATCAACAAAGTAGACATCATCAGTGTTAGTCTTTCCATCAAGAGTGGTAGATCCCATCCCTATAATGTGACAAGCTACATTGTTACCAAATATAACAATGCCTCCATCATAATTCCTAAATTTAACATTTTTTTCATATCCCCAATCATGTGATGCGAACATCAACTATCTATTATCTAATCAGATTTCTTTTCAACTTGAGAAACTAGAGATTTTTCTTCACTAATGTATATGTCAAGTGCATCTTCTTTAATGGCTACAAATCACATCTCATCATCACTTTCACTTTGAACTCTTTCTTCAAACTCTTCATCTTTATTTGCATATAAAAAAATTCTATGTCTTCTAGGCTTAAACTTTCCTTTATACTTTTTCTCTCTTTTAGGACATTTAGATGCATTATGACCAAATTAATTACAAGTACAACATTTAGAGATATTCTTACCATTTGGTTCTCTTCTTACAAGAAAGGCTATACTTTCTTCAATCTTTCTATCTTCATCAAATCTAGTTTTATAGCTGCTAGAGAAATCTCCATGAGTGATTGCACTCCTAGATAAGAATGGACAAACACTTAAGACACTAAAAGTTGTCTCCACTCCTCTTAACTCTCCAGATTATCTCAAACCAACTTTTATTGCTTCCAATATTCCAAGAAAAGTTTCCTTGGTGAACTTATCAGTATAGTGTATCAAAAGCTCAATCAACTATGCTACTTGCTTGAATGATGGTGTCAAAGTTTTCAAGATCTTCCGTATGACCTCATCTTCTACCTTGGATTCACCATATGATTTGATTCTTTTAATAGTCTCAAATATCCTACCAACATAGCTTCTTACATATTCATCTTCCATCATTTTAGCATCTTGAAACAAACATATCCAATTATGCAATCTTATTCTTTTTGTATGTGTATCCCCTTCAAAAGTAGATTCTAATGCTTTCCAATCTCATGAGATGTTTGTAGTGGCTTTACCTGACTGTATTCATTCTCATGAAGAGTTATTAGTAAGGCTTATTTGGCACTCATATTGCACATGAACAAATATGTTTCTTCTTCACATTATTCCTCAAGATTGTCTTCTTCCACTAAGTTTTTTTGTCATTTGTCAAAAGCCAATATCCTGGACCTCTACATAGAAGATGAGTCTTCATCTTCTCTTTCAAGTTTTCATAGTTAACTCCATAAAACTTAGTACTATCTATTCTGAAATCACTCACCATTGATCTCCCAAAGTTGTTAAGATTTCCATTTAAGGACCCGAAGCTCTGACACCAATTGTTAGAATATATAGTCCACCAATATAACTGAGAGGGGGTGGGGGGAGTTAGTTATCCAACTATTAAAACAATTATCAACCTTATTACACATTAACAATATCAACAATATAATCAATAACCATAACAACATACTCATACACAATAACATTGGATATGTTAACTAGGGTAACCCTTGATTTGAGGGAAAACCCCAGTGGTGATGGCACCCACAAGATGATGTATTAATATAAATATTCCTTGTTAGAGGATGGACCCTAATAGGAGTCTATGAAAATATTCAGTACATGCCAGTCCATGTTAGGAAATTTTGAATCCCTATTGGGAGATTCCAACCTTTTTAGGAGTTGTATCGACCCTATTAGGAGTTGTAGAAGGAAGATGGACCCATTGTTCGAATAGCTTCAGGGGAAGGACCAATGAACCCACTATCCAAATGATCTCTATATTATTCCTTGTAGAATAGAAATTAACTAAGCTTCTCCTTCCTCTTGCTATGTCCTGTCAACCAGACTTCTTCTCCTTTTGATCTCGATACCAGATCACAACCTTCACATCCAATAATCACTTGGATTGATTAATCACATTTTTCTAAACACTTTGCTCTTGTTCACACTTCCTTGAACACTTTGCATCCAATTTCAATTCACTCTTCTCAAACAAGGAAAATATTTTCCTTTATACCAAGTCCTCAAAAAAAATCATGAGTTAGCCTTAACGCTTTCCTAATTAATTATAATAGGACCACATTAAGATGATTAAATATTTTGTGATCACATAACACTTTCAGCTCACAGTCTATACTACTTCTCACACGTGTGACTTCAAGACTTGCGTACTTGCTAACATCATCATCAGACTATCCTCTATTACTATATAACTTTGTGTACCCTAATTATATCCTTGTTGAAAGATAACATATAATCATCAGAAACCTTTTCTCAGGTACTTTATTTCTATACTACTCTTTGTAAATCATGTATATCTTTTGTATCTCCTTGAATTAAGTTACGCGTACTTAACCTCATCATTAGGAGATGGTCTGGAAGATGTCCTTAACTGTGCATCACCTAACCATCAAAATGATGTCTGTATGATCATGATCTTTGTCTATTACTCTACTAGTCTTCACATAATTACTACTATGTTGGCATTAATGAAAAATATAGTAATGAATGCAACATATCAATATTGCCACATGCTCTCCAAATCTTAGGATACTCCATCAAAATTCATGTTAATAATAACATGATCCTCTTGATGGAAAAATCACTACTCCTCCCCTCCCATACATCAATTAAAGAATGACATATCTACCTAAAGGAACAACTAGAGCATGATCTCTACCAACAAGAATAATTTTTGCACCAATATTTATCCCTCTACCTCTCTCTATAGCCCTACCACCTCTCCCCTACATTCTCCTCCTCTAAAACCTACCTCTTCCATGACCACCCTATCCTCTAACATTATCCTCATTGTCATAATCATAATCATCATAATCTAATAAGAGTCCATCTATATCAAGAATTGACTTAGAAGGTTATGTATATAGAGGAAATATATGATCTAGGAACCACCAACTATACTTGGTAGTCATGACTACATATGTAACATTTAGTTGAGATCATGTCATTATGGACAAGTCAACATCACTAAAATAGAATCTCTAGTGAAACTAAACTCAATCTAGGGTCCTTGTAGAGATCACTTTGTGTGTGCATGTGCATATATCTTTCTTTTGACCAAACTATCTTAGGACTTTCATGAAACATAACCTCTCAATCATTGGTGGAGTTAAACCATATAGAACTGTTTGGGCATGAATATGTAAACTATCTTCTCATCATACTTCACTCCTCAGAATGCTTGTAAGGATGCAAAAATACCTCATTGGGGTAATCTAACATGCACCTCCAAAATGTTGGCTTGCCCAACCAAGAATGGACAATAACTACCTCATACACATATATGTAGAGAAAGGCAGGAGGTCAATGCTCAATACTACTAGGCCACATGATGGGAAGGTTCTCCCATGCCCATACCTATATTATAACTTCTCTTGTCAACAAAGTTTCAATGTTCCTGTAAATTGCATGTTCATGTAGATCATGATAACTAAGCCAAAATACACAATCCTCATGAAACTCTCTAGGGTTGCATGATCATGTCCTTGAGAATCTGACCCCAGCCAATGATAAATCCACAATCTCTCCTACCTAGTAGTAAGAATGGACACCAATCAAGTCAGTGAGTAGCATTAGAAGTGGATCATAAGCTATCATTTTTTTTCCAATGAATACTATCATCTCTAATGGTTTTCTCCCAAATACTCATCTACATTTGGCTCCATCATACACTTCATCATAATATACAAGCTCTCTAAATGTGGAAATTTTCAAAATTTGATACACATCTTTTGACGTAATCATCTTACCCAATGGTAAAGGGAATGTATTATGGTTTGAGTGTCATCGCTTGGAAACAACTATGAGTAAACCCTTGCTCACCTAGAATATACGCATATCTAGTAAGAACCCAAATTCACAACATGTAATTACATGTTTATCATAGGGTGATGGTCAATAATAAGCTTGAACAACCAAGGACATAAATTGCAAACATAGAGCCTAATGGAGCCCTCAAAATTTTCTACCCTGTATTAAGGCAAGTAAAGATTTTCACAATTTAAGGGAGAGTGAATTAGTTGCTTATGAAATGATGATATTTCACTATTTCATACACACACACACACACACACACACACACACACACACACATGACTATGTGAAACTATAATTTCACAAGTAAGATAATATAGGCCACTAAAATAGGGAATTTTTGTGAAATCACTGGTATAAAACTTGAGAATTTTGAAATGGTGAAGTCTTGTGCAAAAAAGAGATTGATCATAGTTTCAAAACATATGGGTCTAGAAGGATGTGAAATAGAAAAATTTTGTATTATCTTGAAAAGTGAAAATCAAAAATTAAATGTCTAGTCGGATCTAACAATATTAGAACAATAATAAATGTCAAACATGTATGGAATGTCTTTGAAAAGAATTTTGAATTAAGTGATCAATAAATGCATCCACTATATTACACAAACAGTCTAGGTTGATATCATGTGAAGCACGGAGATCAAAGATTTATCATCTCCATATCACATTTTTTATTAAGAAATTTGTAGAGATGGGACTACCAACATTTAGCAAAGGAAGCACCAAAACCAATTGTGCAACCTAATTTAACCCAAGAATAGGAGGAATAATTGGATGTGATTCACAACATGTATGCAATTACATGGTATTTGAGGACTAACTATGCAAGTTAAGCAAGCAATTATCATGAACTAGAGTTGGAGGTCAACAGGGTCAAATTGTAATAGATGTTGGTAGAATTTCAAGAACAATAGGGAAACAATCGACACATGGACGACCTTCTTGAGATGCCTCAAGGAATCTGACTAGTTTAATTATGGAAATGATAGGGTTTTTATTTTAGTTTATTACTATACATATTTGTGTCTAGTATTAATTAATTTTTAGCTAGTTATAGAACAATGCAACAGTTTGAAGCATGTTTGCATGCTTTCATTTTCTATAAGAAGAATACTACAACCATTAAAAAATCTAATATACAGAAAAATATTACGATAGAATAGATATCAAGAAAAATATTTTTTGCAATTTTTGAATAGGTATTGCAATTGAAAACAACTCAATTATACTTCATCTTTGAATCAATAAAAAGATCCTATTTTTGTTTCAATTTAAAAAGACATTCAAATAAATTGCATTCAATAATTGTCCTCTTTGATTAACAGGGTTGTTGATAGATTGAACTTGATATATGCTCTTGATTATCAAATTTTGCATGCAATGCATCCTTTTTTTTAATTGGTCTTCTTTGGTTGAAGTTAAACATAGTTAGACTAGAGTTTGATATTTAAAGTTTTGTATCCAATAGTTGATGGTAGTGGAAACTATCTCCATAGAGTTTGAAAATAATAAATTGGCATAATTTTGACTTGTTTACCCATTATTAGATGTGGGGATGGTCTTCATTGTTTCCCTAAATTGATATACTCTTGTAGCCTAATAATTCTCACTCATACTTCCAAATTATTTTTAAAGTATTGCAAATAATTCAATTTTGGTTTTAATTTATCTTTAGAACCTCTTACTATCTTAGGATAAATCACCAAGTGTTCTATAAGCTATCTTCTATAAAAAGTCTTGAATCATTGTTGATGGTCAAGGTATAGGTCCACCCACCTAGGCCCTATAGAACCTGAAATGTAGGGGAGATTGGTCTTAGTGGATCATTCTCACCGATTTGTCAAATTTAGATGGAAGACCCCAACATTGAGTAGGAAATCTCATAAGATTTCCAACTCATTAATTTGAGCACCAACGAAGCCTAAAACCTCAAACTTGTGTTGCAAACAAGACATGATCAATTAGTTGGCATCATCTAAGTGGTTATCATAAATCAATCTAATTGTCCCATACTAATTAGTTACTTGCACATAATTTTCTTGGCTCTAGATCTTGAGGAAGGAAAATGATTAATTTATATATTCTATCAACCTATCATATTAATCATTTAAACATCACAAACATGATTAACACTAGATTCAACAACTCAATTTTAAAACACAATCATATGACTGACTAGGGTTTTATCTTTAACATATTTGAATTTGGCTCACATTGGCATGATTAGACTCAAAATCACTATGATGACTAAATCATACAGTTAAACATTCAAAAGCATGACCAATAATGAAAAAAATGCATTAAAGTCTAATTTATACTCATCTAGATGCCATTTTTATGTCTAAGGGCTATTTCAGGTACTCAAGAACTTTTTTAATTGAAATACACCATTTTACACATTATATATGCTATTAAACTCTAGCTTAGGCATCAAAACCCTATTAGGCACCAAATCAAGACAACCTATGTGATAAATGTTTTGCAATTATTGCAAATTTTTCAAGGAATTTGCAAGGCATCATTTCATTTCTAGGTGGATATTAAAACTATGTTAAGCACTATAACATGTCTACTAGGAGTTATTTCAATTATACCAAGTGCTATTTTGTTTCAAACCTAGTGTTTATAGGCACTATTTTGGGCTACATGTGTTTTGTTTTACATTGTGTAGGAACTATTTTACATTCTTAAGTGCTAAAACAAATATACTAGGGAATAAAAAAATTAAATTTGCAAAAAGGAATCATTATACACCTGAAGATTCAAAGTTCTACCTACAAATTATAAAACCAGAAAATGAGGAAGGCTTAGACAACTCACTAGAGGTTCCTAGTTTGTCATATACTAGAATATCCTCCCTCACTCAAAATAATGCTCTTACATTAGGTCCACTATCTTGAAATATCACCGAGAAATAAAAGCTCAAGGGAGTGAAAGTGAAGGATCAAAAATAAAAATAACAAGTGAAAACAAGGGTTTTAAGCATTTTAAACCTACTTTTTGACCTTATGGAGCATTTTTGTCACATTGTTTTACCCCTTAGCACCTATTAATTGAATTTTTTTTGAACAAGGGCATCTTTCATCAACAAATTTCATCATATTTACTTGAACAAGTTATCAAATGAACATATTTTTGTGACACAATTAAAAATAAAATTGAAATTGAAAAAGTTTTGGAAAATTATCACATATTATTCCAATTTCATTTTTGAGGGGGCATGATATTCACAGAACATTAAAAAAATAATGAAATCAAGAAAATTAGAGAACTTTAAAAAAAAAGGGACATTGCACATAAATTTTCAAAATAATCAATGAAGCATTTTAATCAATCTAGTCAGTCAATTAGTCATCACATCAAGGTTTTATCATCAAAACAACTTGTTAATTATTAATTAGATCACTTATCAAGTTTGAATTAGATCACAAAATCAAACATCAAACATTATTAGAGCCAATGTTCTTCACACATCAACTCAAAGAGGGGCATTTATATACACCAATTATCAAGATTGAATTAGATCAAAGAATAAAACATCAAACATTCTTTGAGCCAATGCACTTTGCACTTTGATTCAAAGAGAGGAAAAAATCAATCAAGAAACTATAAGAAAAGTCAAAATAAATCAAAACTAAAGCCAATTGGATTAATAAATCAAAAGATCAAATAATTACGCAATTAATTTAATTAATTTTATGGTTTCTGTTACCTCTGGTTTTACCGCCAAGGATTTAAATTTGAATGCGTGGCTCGTGCAATGGTTAGTCTCGAATTAGTATTTAATGCTACGACCCGCGAGATTCTGGCCGTTAGATCTAAGCAGACCAACGGTTGGCGCCATCGCGCTATAAGGGAAATGCACGATATTTATCATAGCGCGATGACGCCCTAACGACACATTGCAGGGGTGGGTCCGGCGTTCGGCGGGTCAGAAAAGTTCTTTGATGCCTTGGCGCTATGTCGCTATCGCATATCTGCCGAAAAATCTCCATAGCGACATAGCGCCCAACGAAAATAGTCATGGCGGTGAATTTTGACAACCGGCAGAATCAGGTGTTGCGGCGACGAATCAGGAGAAACCACGTGTGCCAGGTTAGAGTTCCTGTCGGCATGGCTAACACAGTCGAGGCTTACGTTCACCACCGTCGGATCAGCTCGGATCAACGGTAAGTGCCATCGCACTATGGTGGAGTTGCGTGAGGGTTATGACAGCGACATCGCGCCCTGGTGACACGTGTCAGGTGGGGCCGTGTCTCAAAATGATGCCAAGTGTATCGACATGGAGGGCGGAAGCATGAGGTACGACGAGTCCTCACGATCGTCGGATTTGGTCGCATCAACGGATGGCGCCATCTTGCTATGGCGAAGATGTGCAGATTTTATCATGGCGACATAGCGACCATCTGCCATGTGGATCGACATGGGCCAAGTCTCACCAAGGATTGCTAGGTGTCATTCAGGGTTCGGTCGCATATCGTAGAGTACGGCAGGTCGGAAGCTTCATGGCGGCAGGAAAACAGGTTTCACGGCCCAGAGGTTTCAAAAAATGATGAGGCGCCATGGCGCCAATGGAAAACCAATGCATTTTCCGATGGCGACATAGCGCCCAAACAGAAAGTTCACCGTGGCGAGGAAGGATCGGGTAGATGGGTCCCGTCGGTACTCTGCAATGCAATTTGTCAGCCCGGCATCAAGATAGCAAATCAAATGGGGACACACGTAGATCTCAGGGCACGCTGTCAGTGGGTGCTATGGCGCTATGGGAATTTGGCCTCGATTTCCGCATAGTGACATGGCGCCTAGCTGACACGTGGTCGCTCTGCAGATTAGGTCTTGGGTTGCCAGCTAGTCTTCATCGAACCAAATAAGGAGGTGCCATGTGTATGAGTCGGTGCACAACGTACAGCGGGCCCAGTAGTTCCAGAAGAAATGGCGAGTCCTCACAATCGTCGGATCCGCAGAGATCTATGATTGGCGTTGTCTCGCTATCGAGAGCTGCCTAGGAGTTAACATCGGCGACATAGCACCTGTGGGCCACATGTCTTGGCGGGGCCACATTCCATGCTGTCGGTGCAGTTAGATTTAAGTGACCAATAGACCAACGAGGAGACGCCACGTATCAACGGGCCCGGCGAATCACGAGAAAAGGAGGGTCGCAGGAGGGAGAGTTTTGTGATTGTCGGATTGGAAAGGATCGACGGCAGGCGCCATCTCGCCATGGCGAAGCTGCAAGTTTTTTAGCATAGCGACTTGGCACCCTTTTGCCACGTGTTAGTGGGGTCAAGTCTCGCCAGGATGCGTCGCTGAGGTGGTGCCAAACAGGATGGGCCCAGTCGCGGATTGGAGGGTCCACGGCGAATCAAGAATTGCCACATATGCCAGGTCAGGGCACAGACATGTCGTGGGACCAGGTTCTTGACGCAACTAGGACATTGCAGGGGCAAATTCTACACCGTCAGATCTGTGAAGATTAGCGGCGAGCACTATCTTTCCATGGAGAAGCCGCGCAAATTTTATGATAGCGAGTTAGCGCCTGTGCACCGCGTGTCCTCGTGGGCCTGGATTTGGAAGCATAGTAAGTAAGACAGTTAACGGATGATGGTCATTGCGATCATTGCAGTCGACGTAGCAGTTAGCGCGCGGTTACGATTAGATGGTAAGGTGGCGCAGTCAGGTTGAAACCCTTAGGCACTATGGCGCTATCGAGATCTTCGAAGACTTTTTCGATAGCGACATAGCGCCCAGTCTCACGAAAAGGGTGGTAAGCGCCCAGTCAAACGTAAAGAGACTGCCAGGGTGGCGAGATCGAAGGTGTGATTGGCCTGCATGGCCCAGTTGGCTCATCGAGCCTGTTGACTGATCGATTCGATGGATGCACGAATCATGAATGATGAGAAATCCGAGTTTTGCCACAATCTAATGGTGTGATTAATTGCCACCAACTCGAAATGAATGCTAAGCGCAGAAAGACACTCCATCCATCCGGTCGATCCATCTACCATGTCAGGGAATGTTGTGGCACTGTTCCTGTCTTCTCCAGGCTCTTTCTCAGAGGGATATCAGATTTCTTGGTATGCAGGCCATGTTCAATCAGATCTTTGATTGGATTCTCAGGATGGAAAGTTAATGCCAGTAGGTGAGAAGTGAATGTAATGCAGAAATCTTCAGTTATGCCTAATCTATAAAGGCAATTTGGTGACTTGTTCTTAGGGTCGACTCTCCCTGATTTTCTCTGCTACTTCTTGCAGACTTACAGTGTAAAAATCCCTTTGTCTCTGAGCTAGATAAGCATCCTGTATCATCTCTTTCAGCCATCAACGTGTATGTGTATCGTTTTGCCTCTCGTTGATGCATTGTTGAGATCAGTGGTCTGCATACTGTATCTATCTTTGGCCTATTGAATAATATACAAGTGAAATCTTATGTTCCTGGTGTTATTCAGTTGGTCTCCTGATCTGCATGTGGCTGTTGGTTGATATAAGTCTGAATGAATGTATGACCTTGAATGTTACCCTAGTTCCGTAGTGCATATATGGGCAGGAAAATGAGTCTGAACACTCTGTTTTGGTGCATCACCGCCTTAGATTAGACTAGGTAGATTTTCTTTAATGCTCTCTTTCTCCCTTTCCCTTCTGAGAATAGATAGGTGCGCCCTGACAGTAAGAGGAAGTCGGCCTTCTCCGGAGACTCAACCTCGCAGTTCAAGTCCCACAGCTTGGAGGTTGTTTCCATGTTTCACTAGGTTGTCCTCGCACATAGGCCTTGGACAAGGGTGCAAACCTAAGTGACAACAGTTTCATCAAATAATTGATCCTAAATTCAACTCCTTCAGGGGTACGCATGACTAAAATAAATCATTTAATTCTATATAGGGATCCATAGGATTCTTATCATCTTTATTTCAATTTAATGTATCTAATTTTGTTGTATTTTCTTAAAATTGAAGGTATTTTATATGCACACCTACTTATCACTTATAAAGAACAAAAATATTCTAAGATAATTTCATATATGGTCAAGCTTCACTTTTAGAATTTCTTTGAGAGAGCTACATGACTTGCAATCATTTGAGACAACTATGATTCTCGATTTGATTTATTGTATAATTAGAAAGATAATTAATAGCCACATTCACTTCTATATAGACATGTCTGATAGTAAAATTATTGATCTCATTCAAAAAGAAAAGGACACCACCAACCCACATGTTGAGATTCCATCTAGGTGAACTATGCATTGCCATTAGGAAATATGTTTTTGGTGATGTCTATGTGATCAAATTTTTAATTTTTACTTCCTATATAAGTTCAATCCTTCAAAAAATATAGTGAACTCAACTTCATTGTTAATGATAAATCTGTTGGCAAGTTGGCTGGGGTAAGTAATGTAATGTTGTCATTTATGAAAACACCATGAAAGATTAAGTTTTCTTATATTGAAGATATAGTTTTGATGTGTTAGAGTGACAAAATTGCCTAAATATAATAGAGGAAAATAGAGTGCAGCTAGGTTGTTGTCAGTGAGCTTAATTAGAAGAAGATACAAGGTTGAAATTTTGGAATTTGGTCGAATGAGGAGTATACTTGATATATATAAGTTTTATTATGTTGGTACGATAATTGACACATATTTTGGATGGATAATTAGAGTACAGCATGTTATCATAGAAGTGAAGCACATAGGATAGATTGGTTATTTTGGCTAAGGCATTGAACTGAGTTGTCAATTCAGAAACTTAGGAATGAAGGTATGATATCCTAGATGTCAAAACTTATGTAGAATGTTTTAATAATATGTTTTGGTAATGAGTTGATTGGTAATTTAGGATGAGTGATTGAAAATTTAAGGAAAATGGTATCAAGGCAAAATATTTTGCTATGAAAATTTGCCATTGATTATGATAGATTATGTTTGTGACATGTGAGCTTTCTTTATGTTGGATATGATGGGATAGTAATTTTGGCTAAGGAATTGAATTAACTTGTCAATTCAAGGACTAAGGAATAAATGAAGAAGATCCTAGATGTTAACCCTTACTTAGCAGACTTTAATAATATATTTTGGTAATGTATTGATTGATACTTCAGACTAGCCGATTAAAGAGTTAAGAAAAAGGGTATAAAGGAAAAATATTTTTTATGCAAATTTGCCAATGATTATGATATATTATGTTTGTGATATGTGAGATTTGTTTATGTTGACTATATTGTGTTTTGATGATCTGAGCAAATCATAGATTGTAATACAGGCAATGATCATATACAATGAATAATAAAGACTAATCAGCTATTTGAGATAGTAGTATAATCAAGATTTTGTTATTCATTTATAGTAGTTGTAAAGTTTTATATTGTTTTAGATCCATGAGATCATTTTTTTAACACAACTCCTAATTGGTTTGGGACCTCTAATAAGGTCAAAGTCATCTAACAAAGACATATAAACTATATGTCTGTAATAGACTCCTAACAAGGTCAAAACCTTTTACAAGGTACTTTAGATTAGTGGATAATTTTGTGGGTACTATTCCCACCGGGGTTTTCCCGTAGCTGGGGTTTCCCTAGTTAACAAAATATAGTGTTATGAGTTTCATTGTGGTATTCTTATTACTATTTAGTTCATTTTTTTATGCAAGTTTATGGTTTATTTATGATATCTGTGATTAGGGAAAAAAGTATTGGAACACTGATTTCCTCCTCCCCTCATGATGCAAGAGCATCCTGGGTGTAAGAGCAATCTTGTATCACCCAAAAATATTTTATTTTCAATCATTTCTATTTTAATAAGGACTAGTAGACAGGGTGGTGACTGTTTATGGGAACTTTTTATTTTTACTAAGTTTGTCATATGAGCTCAGAATGTTCTCATTTTCTATATAAAGGTTCATTTTAGAGTTATAAGCCTACCATAAAATTCACATTGCTTTAGCTTAAGTATCAAAGAAGTTATTGCGGATTTTCAGTGGGAAACTTTGCTGAAAAATCTTTAGGCTCACCATTGAAGGCCTTAGAGTGCTCGTATGAGGTCCAAAAACTCAACAAAAGAGTGTTTTTGCAATTTTGAGCTTGTAGATCAAGAGTTGGCATTTCTGAAAAGTAGTTATAATAGCCAATTGGAGCAACAATTTGAGAGTTATGGCCTTCGAAAGTTGGTCTGCCAAAATTTTTAAAATAATTTGTCAAAGATATACTTAGCCAACTTTATATGTATTGTTAGGGTCTGTCGGCCCTAGGTATTAAGTTTGAGTATCTAGAACCTTCTCAAGTGGCATACAATTCCCTATTTAAAAAATGCTTGAACATTGTCTAGGAAAACTCTGGGTGTTAGTTCATAGCTTAGTCTTGCTGATTACTGTAATGAAGCCACCCATGTGGATTAGCATATTGTACTTGTGAATTTTGTAATTCAACATTTGTGGTGCAAATAAGAAGTCCATATTTTGTCTTAGCAATTGATGTTGTTTATTTATTTTTGTTATGGTTTATGGTATTAAGGGGAGCACCCCTCACCAAGTGGTATCAGAGCAAGAGTTCTTGAATGTGTGGATAGATTGCCAACTATAAGGCACTTCACACCTGGACCATGGTTTGGACTGAGTGTGTAGAGAGATTGTTGATTGTGAGGTAGTTTACACCAGGGTTTTAGCGGAAGCACAAAAAATGCCTCCACAAAGAGAGCGTGGTGGAAGAGCTATAGGAGTTACACTTGAGGGTTTTAGAGCCCTCCAAAGACTAATGCAAGCATTGGTAGAACAAATGCATAGAAGAATAAATCTTCTTGTAAGAGATGAAAGCGAGGATGAGGACAAAGTAGGAGAAAATGCCAAAGTAGAGGTGGTTCTAAACCCAAAGAAAGAGAGGTTTTTTAAGGCCATCTCCAAGATTGGAAAAAGACCTAAGTTTGAAGTTCCCACATTTTTAGAAAATCTTAACCTAGAGGAGATGATCGATTGGATCAATGAACTAGAGGAGTACATTGAGAATGAAGATATTGATGATCCTGATAGGGTCAAGTTGCTAAGACAAAACTAAAGGGACATGCAAAGATTTGGTGGCAGGAGGTTTTGTTGGAGAAAAATAGAAAGTGAAAGGACAAAATCACTAGATGGGAGTGGATGATAGCTAAACTGAAGCAACAATTCATTCTTGTGAATTATGAGCTTGATTTGTTGAAGAAAATGCAAGGGTTGAAGCAAGCAAGAAAATCTGTTTAAGAGTTAAGCCATGTAGAAGCTGATACAGAGAAAGTGGCATGTTATCTTAATGGGTTAAGGCCAAGTATTCAGGATGAGTTGAGTCTGGTTTGAATGAAAAGTATTGAGGAGGCATACCATTTTCCCCTAAGAGTTGAGGAAAAATTGAGCAAGAAGTTTGACGACAAGAATAGTGGAAGATCTAGCGGATGATCTTATGGTGGCCATAATGATGATCAGAAGAACAAGGATGAGGTTGGGAGTAGTAGTCAGAACCAGGGGGGAAAAAATTCCAATCATTTCCATGATAAAAATAATAGAGATTAGAGAGGAAGAGGTAGAGGACAAGGATCTAGAAGAGGAAGCTTCTGTGGGAAATGTCTTCACTGTAGAGAAGAAGGGCATACAACATTTGAATGTTCCCAATGCCAAGGATAGATCAAAGAATAGAAGGCCAGGCCAAATTTGCACATGTTGATGAAGATGCTAGATCGTCACATTTTAAAAATTCTGAAAGAGGAGAAGTCCTAGTTAACAGAAGAGTCTTTTTGAATTGTGAGAATGAACTTGATCAAAGAAGGAGATTGTTTCACACAAGGTGCAGATGTAAAGATAAGTTTTGTGATGTGATCATTGATGGTGAAAGTATTGACAATCTGGTGTCAAAAATGATGGTCACCAAGTTGAAGTTGAAGAGACAGAAACACCCATGTTCATATCATATTGCTTGGGTGCAAGATGACCACAAGGTCATGGACAATGAGCATTGCTAAGTGAAGTTCAATATTGGAAGCTACTAGGATGAGATACTATGTGATATCATACCTATGGACATATGTCATATGTTTTTGGGTAGGCCGTGGCAGTTTGATAGGCATGTTGTACACGATGGGTGAGCAAATACGTATACTTTAACCAAGGATGGAGTGAAACATAAGTTGAAGACATTGAAGGATATAGAAGAAAAGGTATGTAGTGCTACCAGAATATGTTTTCTGATGAAAAAGAGTTTCTGAAAGGTATGAAGCATGAGCATATGTGTTTTGATATAATTTCAAAAGATAGTAAAGAAGAAGTAGAGGAGGTGCCTACAGAAGTTGTAGATATGTTGGGAGAGTTTTCTAATATTATATTAGATAGTGTATCTGATGGATTGCCCCCAATGAGGGAGATTAGTCACTAGATGTATTTGTTTCTAGGAACTAGTTTGCTAAACAAGACATCACATAAAATGCAATAGAAAGTGAAGAGTTGAATAGGAAAGTTCATGAGTTGTTGCAGAAGGAGTTGATTCGAGAGAGTCTAAGTCCATGTGTTCTACCAGTCATAAAGAGCACAAAAGAAGAATGGAGAATGGAGGATGTGCATAGATTCTTGCACTATCAACAAGATCACAATCAAGTACA
The DNA here is from genome assembly GCA_028749045.1 of Cupressus sempervirens. NCBI lineage: Eukaryota > Viridiplantae > Streptophyta > Pinopsida > Cupressales > Cupressaceae > Cupressus > Cupressus sempervirens. The sequence goes on along the minus strand of CM053791.1, from coordinate 462,096,916 downwards.
TATTTCCATTACCAAGGATGGATGATATTATGGACTGTTTGAGTGGAGCTAAGTATTTCACATTGAGTATTTCACAAAGATAGGTCTAAAGAGTGGATACCTTCAAATTCATATCAGTGAAGGTGATGAATGGAAGACTAGTTTCAAGACCAAAGAAGGATTGTACAAGTGGTTAGTCATGCCTTTTGGGCTAACCAATGCACTGAGCACTTTCGTGTGGCTCATGAACGAGGTATTGGAGTTTTTGGGTAAGTTTGTCATTGTTTACCTAGATGATATTTTGACTTTAGTAAGACATTGGAGGAGCATTTGATCCATATTCACAAGGTGTTTGATAAGTTGAGGGAAGAAAAGTTGTTGACAAACCTAAAGAAGGAGTTGGTGTACCTTAGATTTGTAGTCTCAATAGAAGGTTTGAAAATGGACCGAGAGAAAGTGAAGGCTATCCTTGAATGACCTATTCCAAGGAGTGTGATAGAGGTAAGATATTTTCATGGATTGGATAGTTTTTAGAAAAAGTTCATAAGAGGTTTTACGAGTATTTGTGGACCCTTGACTGAAACAATGAGAGGGGATACGAAAGAATTTAAGTGGACTATAGGAGTCAATAAAAGTTTTAATTTGTTGAAACAGAAAGTTACTGAGCAACCTATTTTAGCACTTTCAAATTTTAACAAGGTGTTTCAAGTAGACTATGATGCTAGCGATACTACAATAGGAGCTTTTATGATCCAAGAAGGTAGACTTGTTGCTTATTTTAGTGTGAAGTTGAATGATGCAAAAAGAAAATATTTTGTTTATGATTAGAAATTTTATGCTATAGTTCAAGCATTGAAGAAGTGGAGACATTATCTTCTTCCTAAGGAGTTTGTTTTGTATATTGATCATCAATTTTTGCAATATTTGAATAGCCAAGGAAAATTAAACTAAAGACATTTGAAGTGGATTGAGTTTTTGCAAAGTTATACATTTTTTTGAAATACAAGAGCAGGAAGTCTAACAAAGTTGAAGATGCTCTTAGTAGAAGACAACTTTTGCTGACAGAAATGCAGATACATGTGGTTGGGTTCAAGGAACTCAGTACTTTGTATCCAAATGATCCTAATTTTGGTGAAGTGTGGAAGTCTTGTATAGAACCTATTACACTTGGTAGGACCAAGTGGATGAATATCATGATCCAAGATAGTATGTTTTTCAAAGGAAGCCAGTTGTGCATTCCAAGAAGTTCAATGAGATAGAATCTCATCAAGGAGAAGCACAACAGAGGATTGGCTAGAAATTTTGGTAGAGATAAGACCATTTCTTTGGTTATTGAGAATTATTAGTGGCCATAGTTGCAGCAAGATGTGAAGAATTTTGTACAAAGTTGCAAAGTATGTCAAATGGAAAAAGGAGTGAAGCAGAATACATGGTTGTATCAGCCATTACCTGCACTAGAGAAGCCATTGGAGGATGTCAACATGGATTTTTTTCTTGGATTACCAAGGACTCAATGAGGGAATGATTCTATTTTTGTGGTGGTTGACAAGTTCTTAAAGATGGAAAATTTTATTCCTTGCAAGAAGACTAGTGATGTTGTTCATGTAGCAGAATTGTTTTTTAGAGAAGTGGTGAGACTACATGGTCTACTAAAGAGTATAGTTTCAGATTGAGCTACCAAATTTGTTGGGTATTTATAGCATACATTGTGGAAGTAGTTAAAGATAGATTTGAAGTTTAGTCCATCACACAATCCATAGACTAATGGATAGACAGAAGTTGTGAATCACAGTTTGGGAAAATTGCTGATATGTTTGGTTGGAGACAAGCCAAAAGGATGGGGTATGATTTCACCACAGGAAAAATTTTCATATAATAATTTTGTCAATAGGAGTAATGGTGAATCAACATTCTATATTGTATATGGGAGTAGTCCCAAAAATGCTTCTAAATTGAGGCAGTTGGATAAAGCAGAGATACGTAGTGTTGAAGTAGAAGAATTTGTTAAACATTTGAAGAACATCCATGAGGAGGTGAGGAAACACATCATAAAGATGAATACACAACATAAGGCTAAGGAATATGTGAAAAGGAGGTATAAAGAATTCTAGATTAGAGATGAAGTCATGGTTCACTTGAGAAACGAGCATTTTCCATTGGGTACATATAATAAGTTGAAGATGAAGAAGTTTGGACCGTGCAAGATAGTGAAAAGGCATGATTCTAGAAATGCTTATGAAGTGGAGTTTCTTGTTGAATTGAATATTTAACCAATATTTAATATTTTAGATTTGACAAATTATTATGAAGGAGGTGATGGAGATGAAGTTGCAGAAGTGCGGTAGAGTATTCCAATAGCTAGTTTGGCTATAAAGGAGATTGAGGAGATACTGGATAGTCGTATTGGCAAAAGTACCAGGAACAGAACTTATGAGGAATATTTGGCCAAATGGAAAGTGAGGCCCATGGAAGATTTATCATGGCTAGCAAAGGAAGAGGTTAACCAACTTGGTTTTCCTTTGAACACCTAAGACATGACGGAGTCACTTCTCAAATTACCCCAGGTGTTTGATGCAGGAGCATCCTCGGTGTAAGAGCAATCTTGCATCAGCCAAAAATATTTTATTTTTAGTCTTTTCTATTTTAATAAGTAGTAGACAAGGTGGTTACTTATTATGGGAACTTGCTATTTTTAGTAAGTTTTTCATATGAGCTCAAAATGTTCTCATTATCTACATGAAGGTTCATTTTAGAGTTATAGGCCTACCATAAAAGTCTCATTGCTCCAGATTAAGTATCAAAGAAGTTATTGCAGATTTTCGATGGGAAAATTTGTAGAAAAATCTTTAGGCTCATTGTTGGAGGCCTTAGAGTGCTTGAATGAGATCTACAAACTCAACAAAAGAGTGCTTTTGCAATTTTGAGCCTGTAGATCAGAAGCTAGCATTTTCGAAAAGTGGTTATAATAGCTAATCAGAGCAATGGTTCAAGAGTTATGGCCTTCGAAAGTTGAGCTACTAAAATTTCTAAAATAATTTGTCAAAGATTTATTTAGCCAACTCTATATGTATTGTTAGGGTCTGTCAGCCCTAGGTATTAAGTTTGAGCATCTAGAACCTTCCTGGATGGCATAAAACTGCCTATTTAAAAAATGCACGAACATTGGCTAGGACAGCTCTGGGTGGTAGTTCACAACTTAGTCTTGCAGATTACTATATTGAAGGTGCCCATGTGGGTTAACATATTGTATTTGTGAATTTTTTAATTCCACATTTGTGTCGCAAATAAGAAGTCCATATTTTTCTCTTGCAATTTCTATTGTTTCTTTGTTTTTGTTATGGTTTATGGTATTAAGGGGGGCACCCTTCATCACCTCAGTATTCCCTATTTGTAAAAATTGGTATTAGAGCTTAGTTACTCAAATGAAGTCTAACAACTTGAGAGAGATTACTCTGAATTTAAAATATTTGCAAAGAAACTATAAATCATCTCTTGAGGAGTTGGATCAAACTAATAATGAAAGAGATAGATTGAAGATTAAGCTTAGAGATGCTCAAAATTACATCAAGAAATTGAATGGTTAGATTAAAAATTCAATCCAAGAGGAAATAGTTAATAGATCAAGTCAAAGATTTAGGTTGATTTGTCAAGATAAAGAAGGATAATGAAATACTAAAGGATTTAATTGAGATCACATCATTTAAGATGAGTATGATGTCAAAAAGTCAAAAAAGAAGAAGCAGATCTAAAGACTGAGGTCACAAATATAAAGTCACAACTTACCAAGGTAACATCCATACTTAAAGATACAAAATTTAAGTACACTCAACTTGAGAAGTATAAAAACATTAATAAAGGAGAACTTGTTCAAACCAAGCAACATCTTGAGAAGTTATATTCAATCATAGATAAACTTGATGAGCAATTTGTTGGACCAAACTACATTGACATAATTAACCAGGCATAATGGTGACCAAAGAAATCGTGCATCAAGTAAGTGATGAAGTGTTGTCATTGATTGTTAATCAGTTAACAAGTAGAGTTGAAGTATTGCAAGTGCATCCGCCAGTAGACTAGCGTATTAGTCTCGATGAAAGAAAGAAGAAAGACATGGACGTTTGATGGTTATATCCCAGTCACCATCGATGTGATGAAACCAGAGAAGGTCTAAAAGTAACATTACATGCACATAGAGAGAATTTACAAAATATGCCTAAAGCACACAAGAACTTGGGTCTAAAAGTAGATGTGAAGATGGACATACATGCCTACATGTATACACAACTACAAATAGGTAGTCACAGGTGTATTGTGACTATGCTCACTATGTGGTTTAAATTTCAATTTTATAGTTTGAGCGGGATAACTGTTAGGGTTTTTATCCATAAATAGTGAGAGTGATTTAAGTTCACTCATACTTCATTTCTAAGTTGTCGCAATCATTGTTGGTTTTGATGTAACTGGGTTGAATAGAGATATGTGAAGGAAGACTAAAAAAATTATGAAGAAAGAGTAACAACAAATTAACGTGAAAGCATGAGAAGGAGGAAGAGGAAGTGAACATAGCAAGTTCACTAAGGTAGAAAAAAGGAAGGAGATCAGAGCATTTTTCGAGGAGTTTTCATAGAGGATCTAACAGGTAAGGTGTACCAAGCATTTAGATCTAATCTGTAGCTTTCTTTTTAACCATTGCAACTATTATAAACCTTTGACATGGTAGACTTGTAATAAGTCTTTTACATCCTCTAACATGATATCTCTCAAAAAGAGATCAAAATCCTCTAGCGAGGTAGAATGATAGGCCATTGTAATCCTAGCAGACTATATGTGTTCTTAATAGGATGCAGTCTCAAACAAAACAAATGTTAGCCTTTAATAGAGAACCCTTTTACTTGTAAGGAAAGGCTAGTGGGTATATTACTCGCATTGTGGTTTTCACCCTCACACCAAAGGTTCCACATTAAAATATATGTTAAATTGATGTATGCATCCTTGTGTAATCTTGTATGGTTTCACTACATAGCTTTTATCATTACCTTAACAATAAAGGTGTTAGTGACAATGTTTTTATTTAAGATAGTTACTTTAACCCATATAATTTTTAGAATTGGGTGTACTCATTCACCACCCCTCTTAGTACTAGTTGAGACCAAGAATTGGCATTAGAGCCTAGACTCTAATAGTTACAAGCATAACACTTGAGGGAAGATTGGATGACAACCATGATAGGGATTGGTTATGTGGAAGGTGAATCATCTAAAGGATAAGCGATAACAATTGAACATGGACATGAACATGAACCTAATCAATCATCTTTATGGACACAAATAACATGAATATAAGAAGCCTAATGAAATAACAAGAATGAGGACAAATGAGAGGACTAACATAATAGCTAGCATACCTTTGGAAATGAATAATATTGGGGTAAAAGCACTAATCCTTGTCACCTTTTATAAAAAGGATCCCAAAATGCAAATTGTTCAAATGTAATGATATAAAAAATGGTATTTGTGTTTAGAAATTGAAGATGATGTAAATTGATGAAATGTGTGAAATTGGATGAAACTTATGCCTATAATTTTTAAAAGAAATTTGGGTAAGAATTTATTCATAATAAAAAATTGAATTTATTTTTTAAAATACAAAAAATATAGGGTGTAGTTCCTATCAAAAAAGTATATGAAAATCATCATTTTTGCTCTGATTTGAAAATATATTATAGATGACATGTATAGCTAGGGGGAAAAAAATGTTATTTCTTGATGTATATTTTCTTTGTTATAAGTACTTGAGGTTGACCTTATCAGAAACCAACACTTTTCTCATCTTGTCAAAACTTCCCTATCAAATGTACACCTTTTTTAAAACAAATTACATATTCTTGAATAAAACTCTCTCCTCTAGGGATAAATAGAAATTTTAGTTTTTTTATATATGATTTACTATTTTTTTCCTTTTATGAGGGAGCATCTTCTAAAATGTTAAAATATCTACTTATAATATTTTGAAATTATAACATATTACAACTAATCAAAAACTCTATAAAATTTACATAATGATGATATTGACTTTGAGATCTATAAAAGGACATTTTTAGTTTTTGAAAAAAGTTGAGTTTTGATAGAGAAATGAAATTTCACCAAAATAGTTTTAGAGGTCCTAAAAGGTGACACATATATGTTCTTTTACCTATCACCAATAATGGAGTTATGTGTTATAAATGCAACAAATTTGGATACATTACCAGAGATTGTAGATTAATAAGTTTTGACCAAGGTATGGAAATACAATTATTACTTGCTATATTTGAAATAACCTAGAACATATAAGTAGATTACAAAGATTTAATGGATTTATGAACACTATGATAACACCTAATATGACAATGAATATTTTTGGTGGAAGAAGGAATGATAAAGCTAAAAAAACACATTTGAGAGTATTGATAAGACATTTGTAAGAGAAGAAAGCATGGAATACATAAAGGTATAGAATGAAAAGTTATAGGATAGCACAAAGCTCAAGGTAGATGCAATGTCCAACACCAAATCTTCTACTTCGACCTAAATTAGCTACTATAGCTAAAGGGGGGAGAACTTCTGTTGGAAATATAGATGAAGTAACTGAGAGGGGGGTGAATCAATTACCACAAAAACAAATCCATAGATCCCTTAGATGTCTTATAAAACTAGTTACTGTTGTCACTCAGTAGCCACACAGAAAAATATTGTAACTCGGCAGATGTATTGTTTGCTTATTATTGATCTTTAAGAATTCACAAAGATTTACCATGCATGCATAAAAATAACATGAAAACAAGAGACACCAAATTTAACGTGGAAACTCAATATGGGAAAAACCACCAAGTAACTAGCTACTGATTTTCACTCTTCTGAAGTGAGCCCTATTAGGAGCCAACCCTGTTAAAGGTTACAAAACACACTGTTAGGTGTGACCTTGTTAAATGATTTAATCACCCTAGTAGGAGTGGCCTTGCTAGAGGACTTTAGAATAATTTAAATAGAATTTTCCACCTTGTTAGAGGATTTATAAAATGGCTATTAGACCAACTCTGTTAAGAGATTTAGGAATCACTGCTACAATGATAAGAAAGTAATAATGAAGTGACTTGAATGAGATGCAATTAAACTTTGATGATACAGATCTCAGTTCTGCTTCACTAGATCCTCTCTGATCGAATACAACTTTTCTACTCCTCAAGGATATCTGATCCTTCTTCAAAATTCACTCACACTTTCCTCTTCACACAATCAAATCACTTGCATGCTCGTTCATTACAATTTAGAGTTCACAACTTGACCTTTTATTTATACCTTACAAATTATCAAGTCGGTTCATTTACAAGTTACATTTACCAATAATCATTACATCGGTTGGCTACAAACATTTCATGAAATAATTAAACTTAATTTCCCAAAACAATGAAATCCTTCATTGGCTGACCCTACTCGGTAAACACTACTTCAGAAATGATTTCTAGTGTTAAACAACTGAAGCTCAGTAAACACTATGAATTCTACAAAATCCTATGGAGACTGAGTGAACTTGGCAGACACTAACTTCCCTTCGCTGACCTTGTGAGCTCGATAGAAACTGTTTCCATAGAGTAACTTCCAAGAATGCTTGGTAGACTCTATAATTCGCTTTATTGACCAACTAAGCTCGGTAGACTCTAGAATTGCTTTGCTGACCAAATGAGCTCGGTAGACTCTGTCTGATAATTGATATGACATTTGTGTAACATCAAAGACAACACACAATTGAACAATTGTATCCAACAATCTCCCTCTTTGACATTGATGGCAACACAACATGTCATAGCAGAATGAAATTTGAGAACAAGTCTTTTTCTGATAGAACATTTCTCCCTCTTAGATTATATGTCACAAACTTCTCAAATACAATAATCTCCCTCTGTGAACGAATTACATAGCTTCTTTTCAAACAACAAACTCTTCACAGAAAAATTCAAATTTTAGAAAGATATGACAGTATACTCTCCCTCTTTGACAATACATGCCAAAGACAACACATACCAAATGAGTAACAATGTACCTTAAGTACTGATTCATATGCAATGTTTCCATGACTATGTTGCATCAATTGATAGATCTTCAACTTGGTACCTATTGATGCATCATTAAAACTTCATTTTAGTGAGCTTCAGATAGGGGAATGACCCCTAACTTACCTCTTAGATACAAGAATGCATCCTTGGGTATGGCTTGGTGAATATGTCAGCAATTTGTTCTTTTGTATGGACATATTCCAATCTGATCTCCTTATCCTACACCAATTCTTTGACAAAATGATATTTTATTGCAATGTGCTTGGTTTTTGAATGCATCACTAGATTTTTAGATATGTTGATTGCACTTGTATTATCACAAAATATAACAATAGGTTCTTTGATTTCCATCTTCATGCCTTCCAATAATTGTTTGAACCAAACAATATTAGAACAGTTTGATGTTGCTACAACATACTTTGCTTCAGCTGTAGATTGGGATGTACAATTCTATTTTTTGCTTGTCCAAGAAACCAACCTCTTTCCAAGAAAGAATGATCCTCCACTTATACTCTTTCTGTCATTAATGTATCCTACCCAATCTAAATCAGTAAGCACTTTCAAGTCTAGATTACCTTCAAATTTGTACCACAATCCATAATCTTCAATACCTTTCAAATATCTCATGATTCTTTTGATTGCCATCATGTGATTTTCTCTTGGTTTTGCTGAAAATCTTGCTATAATACCAACTGCAAGAGCAATATCTGGCCTTGTATGAACTACATACTACAACTTTCCAATCATTGATCTATATAATGTCTGATCTACCTCTTTTGATTCATCATCCTTGATAAGCTTTAGTCCAGTACACATGGGAGTCCCAACTGGTTTGCAATCTTCCATACCAAATTTTTTGAGTATCTCCTTGATGTATTTAGATTGAGTGATGTAGATATTATTCTTACTTTGCTGAATTTGAAGACCAACAAAGAATTTAATCTCACCAAACATTGACATCTCAAATTCCTTGTTCATTTTCTCTAAAAATTATTTGCATAGATCATCATTCCCTGTAAACAAAGTATCACCCACAAATATTTCTACCAAAACAATCTTGTTATCTAGTCCTTCCTTGATATACAAGCTACAATCTAAATGAGATAGTTATGCAATCTTTCATACCATGCTCTAGGGGCTTCTTTCAGACCATACAATGCTTTGTGTAATTTGCAAACCATGTCTTTCTTGTCTGGATCAAAAAAACCTTCAGGTTGCTCAATGTAGACTTCTTCATCTAGAATACCATTGAGAAATGCAGATTTGACATCCATCTGATATACCTTAAATCCTTTGTGTGCAACATATGCAAGTAAGGTCTTGACACCTTCTAGTCTTGCAACAAGAGAAAAAGTCTCTCCATAGTCTATTCCTTCTTCTTGAGAGTAGCCTTTACATACTAGTTTAGCTTTATTCCTGGATACCTTACCATCCTCATTCAACTTATTTTTGAATACCCACTTAGTTCCAATCACATTTTTTGTCTTTAGGCCTAGGTACAAGAGTCCACATTTTGTTCTTCTCTATTTGCTCTATCTTTTCATTCATAGCCTCAATCCAACTTTCATTTTCTAATGCATCTTTGACATTTCTAGGTTCAAAATTAGCAAGTAAAAAAGTACCTTTTAGCTTACTTCTTGTCATAGTACCTTCAAATTTTTCTCCAATAATTTGATCTGGTGCATGATATCTCCTGACATACTTGGCTAATATAGGTTCCTTGCCTTTTGAACGAATTGCATTGTCATCCTCTTGCACTTCAACTTCTGGTTCTAGCTTATTTGATTGTTGCTCGGGTCCTTCAAACTCAGTAGGCATTGGCTCAATAGCATCTAAATGTGACTCAAGTTCTTGCAACTTAGTTTGAACTTCTTGCAACTCAGTGACTGAAGACTTGGGAGTATAAGTTTCCTTATTGACAGATGTATCTGGAACTGTATCAAGTTCAATGAAAATAAATCTCCAATAATCTTCTAGTTCCTTTTTGCTTTCTTCTTCAGTCTTTTCAGCAAACTCATCAACTTTCACATGTGCACTTTCTATGACTTTGTGAGTAGACAAATTCAAACATCTATATACTTTACTCTTGCAAGAATATCCCAAAAATATTCCTTCATACCTTTCACATCAAATTTACCGTTTCTAGATTCTTTCAAAATATAACATTTGCTTCCAAATACTTTTAGGTAGCTTACATTGGGTTTATAGCCATACCATAACTCATAGGGAGTTTTGAATGAGTCCTTCTTCAGCTGTACTTGGTTCAAGGTATGAACTGTAGTGCTGATAGCTTCCTTCCAATATTTGATAGCAATGTTCTTTTCAATCATTAAAGTTCTTGCATAGTCCATGATAGATCTGTTCCTCCTTTCAGCTATTTCATTCTGCTTGGGAGTACCAAGTGTTGATACCTATCTTTTGATTCCTCTTTCAATGCAATAGTTATTGAACTCATGGGAGATGAATTCATCGCCTCTGTCTGACCTCAAGCATTTCAATCTTTTCCCTATTTCCTTCTCTACTCTGGCCAAATACCATTTGAACTTCTCAAATGCTTTTGATTTCTCTCTCAGATACATGACAGTCATCATTCTAGAGTAATCATCAAAAAAAATAATGAAGAACTTTTCTCCAGTATAGCTCTCAATTCCAATAGGTCGACACAAATCAGTATGCACAATTTTCAAAACTTCTTCAAACTAACAACTCTTACTTTTAAAGCTAGTCTTTCCCATCTTACCAATCTGACAATTCTTGCATAGACCAACCTTAGGTTTCTTTATACTAGGAATGCCTCTTACTTTCCTGAATTTTCTTATTTTCACCAGGTTATCAAAGTTCACATGACATAACCTTCTATGCCACAACCAACTTTCTTCAACTTGAGCAATAAAACATGAACATTCACCAAGTTCAAGATAGAACAAGTTACATTTTGTTTGTATGCCAGATCCAATTAGCTTTCCTTTTTCATCCAACAGTCTTGCTTTTCCATACATGAACTCCACTTTGAATCCAATATTGAGTAGCTATGCCACACTCAACAGATTGTGTTTTAGCCCTTCAACCCAATAGGCATTATCACATACAAGCTCTTTGGTTAGTGAGATTCTTCCTCTTCCTTTTATGCAACAAGGTTCATTGTTACCGAACCTCACACTACCACCATCATGGTCTTCAAAATATTCAAACTTTTTTTTGTCACCAGTCATATGATGTGAACAACCACTGTCTATGATCCATGTATCATTTTTGCTCACATGAGAGATAAGTGCCATTTTATCTTCCTCATCATTATCAGATTCATCTTTCACAACAATGTAAATAATTTCATCTTCACCATCATTAGAATCATTAGAATCCTTAGCCATGAAACATGTTTTCTTACCTTTGTCCTTGAATGATTTGAAATCTTTCTTACCATTGCACTTGTGACCTTTCTTCTCATCCTTGTTTTGCTTGTTTGGGCACCTAGAAGAAATATGACCAATTTCCTCACATGAAAAATATATTAAAGGAACCTTACCTTTGTATTTCCCTTGGCCACTAGAATATTTCCTTGCTAGTAGAGCTTTAACCACCTCAAGATCACTGTCAGAACTCTGTTATGATTCTTCTTCACTTTTTGACTAAGATTCCTTTATCTTTTTGCCCTTTTCTTTGAGTGAAAGCTTGGCTTCAAATGTTGATTCAATGTTTTTAGAAGCTAGAACATAGTTGTCATAGTTATCTAGCTCAAATGCAATCAATCTTCCTACTATGACCTCTAGATTTATCTTATGATTTGCTTCACATCTTCTTTCTTGAATTGCAGAAACTCTAATTGCATAAATGGGAAGTAATGTTCTAAGAACTTTACTTACAATTGTTTCCTCCTTGATATCTCCTCCAGAAGCCTTGATTGTACTAACAACTACTTTGACTCTTTCAACATATTTGGCAATGTTTTCATCCTCTCTCATCCTCATCTGATCAAATTGTCCTCTTAGACTTTCTGCTTTGGCTCTTCTCACATTATCATCACCTCCATAGATATCCTTCAACTTGTTCCACATTTCAAAGGCATTTTTGCAGTCATTGACATCATCAAATTCTTCATAGCTTAGGATAGATGCAATGTCTACCATCATGGTGTTATGAGTCTTCTTCTCAACAATGTCATTGATAGATAGTGTACTAGAAGGAGTCACATATGCTTCATCTAGATATTTCAAACTTTTATCTCCAATGGAAGCCAGATGGAGTCTCATGAGACCTTGCCATGTTGAAAAGTTATCCTTGTTAAGCCTTGGAATTTACCTCTTGTAAGACATCCTGATCTTTAGCTTAGATCCTTGAAATCCTTCCTGCAAGCACCAAAAGCTCTGATACCAATTATTGGAAATATAGATGGAGTAACTGAGAGGGGGGGTGAATTAGTTACCACAAGAACAAATCCACAAATGTCTTATAAAACTAGTTACTGCTGTCACTCGGTAGCCACATAGAAAAATGTTGTAACTTAGTAGATGTATTGTTTGCTTATTACTGATCTTTAAGCATTCACAAAGATTTAAAATGCATGCATAAAAATAACATGAACACAAGAGACTAGATTTAATGTGGAAACCCAATATGGGAAAAACCACCAAGTAACTAGCTACTAATTTTCACTCTTTTGAAGTGAGCCCTGTTAGGAGCCAACCCTGTTAAAGGTTACAAAACACACTGTTAGGTGTGACCTTGTTAAAGGATTTAAACACCCTACTAGGAGTGGCCTTGCTAGAGGACTTTGGAACAATTCGAATAGAACTGTCCACCTTGTTAGAGGATTTACAAAATGGCTATTAGACCAATTCTATTAAGAGATTTAGGAATCACTGCTACAATGATAAGAAAGTAACAATGAAGTGACCTAAATGAGATGCAACTGAACTTTGCTGATACAAATCTTGGTTCTGCTTCACTAGATCCTCTCTGATCAAATATAAATTTGTTGCTCCTTAAGGATATCTGATCCTTCTTCAAAATTTGCTCACACTTTCCTCTTCACACAATCAACTCACTTGCATGCTCGTTCATTACAATTTAGAATTCACAACTTGACCTTTTATTTATACCTTACAAATTATCAAGTTGGCTCATTTACAAGTTAAATTTACTAATAATCATTACATCAGTCGGCTACAAACATTTCATGAAATAATTAAACTTAATTTCCCAAAATAATGAAATTGTTCATTGGTCGACCCTGCTCGATAAACACTGCTTCAAAAATGATTTCCAGTGTTAACCAACTGAAGCTCGGTAAACACTACAAATTGTGCAAAATCCTATGGAGACTGAGTGAACTTGGTAGACACTAACTTCCCTTCATTGTCCTTGCAAGCTTGGTAGAAACTGTTTCCACAGAGTAACTTCCAAGAATGCTCGGTAGACTTTGTAATTCGCTTTGCTGACCAACTAAGATCGGTAGACTCTAGAATCTGCTTTGCTAACCAATTGAGCTCAGTAGACTATGTCTAATAACTGATATGACATTTGTGTAACACCAAAGAAAACACACAATTGAACAATTGTATCCAACACCGAATCTTCTACTTTGGCCTAAATTAGCTACTATAGCTAAAGGGGGGAGAACTTCACCTCTAAATTATTAGACCCCTAAATGAAAGTGTTAAGGTATGCAAAGTTGGTTATAGATACATAAGGTATTCTATATGATAAATCTAAGTTCGTAAATGCTAATTGAAAGAAACCAAAGATCACTATGGATTTTAGTGTATTATGGGTTTCGTAAGCTTTTAGTACTTTCACAAATTGCATTTAATGCTAGTGTATTTTTGCAAGGATTTAAGGACAAAATTAGGTATATTCTTCATAATTTGAGCTAAGATATTGAAAAAAGAGCCCAAGGAGTGATTGCAATGAGATTTGAAAGAGTTTTTAGAGATTTTGTTGGATTCCCTAGCAAGATCATAAAAAGGTATTTAATGTATTGCAAAGTAAATTCAATATTTTAACTATAGTTTTTTTTTGAGTTAAGGAGTCGTGAATAAGCCACAACTTTACAATGTTAAAGATAGGCCAAGCTATTAGTTTAAACAACACCCCTATATATTAATGGAAAACAACCCTACAGGTGCATTTTATCAAACCCCTGAAGAAGTTTTGCACATAGAGGATATTAGAGCCTAAATTAATTGCAAAGTAGAGAAAATTGGAGATAGTATCAATGGTTCATACCTAGATAACCAAAGAACTCATTCACATAGTGACAGGTCTTGATGATGCAGATATAGTTTCTATGGCAACCAAATTAGTGAAGGAAAAAGTTGAAAAGAACACTCAAACCAAATGGGATAATAGGGACATGACCCTATCAGACATAAGAAAAATTAATGTGAGGTTAGTAGCTAAAATACTTGGGTATAAAATGCACTACAATACTAGACCTAACTCAGTATCAATTGGTGTTATCCAAACTATGTACAAGATGGTGATAGACAAAGAACACTTGATATATGTGAAATATTAAGGCAATAATTACTTGAAAACTTGAGGAGAATCAAACATGATAAACACCATCCTTTTAGACTTGGATTATTAATAATGTAAATATTCTTCCATATTATGCAAAATTTTGCTAATATGCATCCTAGAGCATAGACCAATGATAGGTGCACCAAACATTATCACTGGGCATTATAATAGATAGAGCAAAGTGAACTACACAGTAGATATTTTTAGAATGAGCAAAGGTTTTCACATGGAAATGAAGAATAGATATAGGATTCCAACGGTAGTAGTTGAGAAATATATTCAAACCATTTACTTTATGTTTGAAATTGATAACACTTGCATGGAAGTAGTTGAGCCAAGAGAAATTTGTATTCATTCTATGGGTTATTAGGTAGACAAAGCTACACTATTTGGTTATGAAAAAATAATACTAGATTTACCTAAGGACCCTAGTTGTGAGAGATTGGGAACTTATGCAAAGAAATTTAGTGTAGTTAGAAAGCAATTGTATAGAGGCACAAGAAAAAGGAAAGTGGAAAAGATGGTTGAAAGAATAGTCATAAAAGGAGGGATTACCAAGGACGAATTGAAAGAAATCAAGAATACTACAAGAAAATTCCACTCTAGAACTAAGCTTAAAGGAACACACTTGTCATAGGTAAAGGAGCCTATTTTAAAGGCTACTGACACCAAAGTTGTAGAGGAATACACTAAATTTCTTGAGGAGATAGAGATTACTAAAGATCAAGTTGTACCTAAAGTTTGCAACACTCCAATGAGATCTACAAGATCTAATTGATCAATGAAGATAGAGGAACAAGTTAAGAATGAGCCTAAGAGACCCTCAAGGTAGAAGGCAAAGGTCCAAGGCCCTAGGCCTAAGAGATCTAAGGCCATAAATAGAAAAAAGGCTACTAGAGGCAAGAAAATCTAGAAGACTCGAAAGGATAAAGAAGAACCAAAGACAACAAAGGCACAAGAAGAGCTTAACATTGACTTAGAAGCATAGAGGAGAAAATGAAAGCCAGACTTGAAAACTGTTACTACAAGAATTGAACATGATGGTAGACTAGATGAAGTTCTATAGTCTTATTAGAGATATGATAAAAAAGAGAAAGGTATGATTTAAAATTCAATTATCAAGCATTTGTTAAACCATAAGAAGAATGTGGTAAAGTTTTTGATTAAGGAAAAGAGGTTTTGGGGCCCTAAAACCCTTACACAACATAAGATAAACATAAAAAGAACACTTAAAGTATTAGTTTAACTAAAATCAACCTACTGAAACAACCCCACCACATATAAAAGAAAGAAACCTGATAAAACAAGGGGAGCAGGACAAAAAACCAGGAGCAGCCAAATAACCAGGAGGGCTGCTCAGGTGATTTCTCTAAGTATTTTTGCAACATGAATTTCCAGCTTTGACATTCTTCTAGCCACCTCCATTTCAGATAGATCTTTGTCAGGTTCCTAGATAACCTTCTTCTTTGTGTTGGATCTGGTTCTCTTCCTCGAACTATCCTTAGGAGACCTGTCCTTGGCACTGTTGGGAGAAAGATCCTCCTCCTTGTTGGCCCCGTGCTCTTCCACTTTATTAATGAGCACCTTTATGTTCTCACTAGCCTCTTTGAGAATGTTGTAGCTTTTCTCAACAATATTATGCATTGAGCTCTCCATGGTTTGGACCTTGCTCTTCACTTCCTCCACTCTTTTATCCATGCACTTTTCTTCCTCTATTTTCTTGTTCTACAATCTATAATTATCCCTCTCCAAACTGCTCACTCTACATTTGGGCTCTTGGATTTCATGGAAAATACATTTGGTGGTGCGATAACTATCCACTACATTGTTTTTAGCATTGTTGAGTACATCCATTTGAGGATTTTCTTTAGTGGTATCACTAAAAATCACAAGGGCTGAGTCAATCAACTCTTCCATTTGGATTTTTCCTTCTGTATTCTACTTGACCAAAGTTCTAATCAATTCTCTATTAATCCCCATCCTAGCAGAAATAATATCAAAATTCCTCCACACCACATTCTTATCTTTGCCTGTAATCATGTATTTGTATTAGCTAGTTCCAAATTCCTCATAGTCCTGCTCCTACTCATCCTTGTCACCTTGATTAATATCTCCCTAAACACTTTCCTTTCCCACCCCCTATTTTTCCTCCTTGGAATTGGTGACTTTCCCTCTTTTCCTGCCCCTTGAAGGTCTTGACCTCACAATCCCCCACTTTTTTGGCCAACATTTTAATGGTAATGTTCCTCTTACCACTCTTCCTCTCAATGCCCTCTCCTTCTCTAAGATAGGTCTACTCTTCCCCTTCAGCACTATCGCCCTCTATGTCCATGCCCTCCACCCTTTCATTGTAGTCCTTATCCAAAGAGATGTCAAAACCTTGTTTAGGTTTGGTTAATATTTTTTTCTCCTTCCTCTCCATTTTGATAATTTTTTTACCAGTATTATACTATGGAGAAGCATCCTCCTCTAAGTTTAAGTGTATCTCTTGGCTATCCTTAGTATCAAAAGGCATATAGTCTTCTCCCGACTCATTTGAGTCCACTTTGCCCTTCTTACCCTCCTTCTTATTCTTAATTTGTTTCCCCATAGAATTCATAGATTAACAACAATAGCTTTCCTCATGGAAGGTTGGGTTACTAGAGTGCTTCTCCTTATAGTCATTAATATTTTCATTAATAGATGAGTAAAGGTAGAAAGGAATAGATATATTCACCCCATACTTGAAATAGTTGAGAAGCATGAAATCATGGGTGCAAAGGCAGTCGAATATTGTGTCTAGGGAAACAAACTTGATAATAATCCTCAGCACAAACCTCCATAGCGTCTTAATGGTGCTTGATAGATAGTAAGTACCTTTCTTCACCAAAGCCTTCTTTTCCTCCAAATCCTTGGTGAATTCAACCACCACTTGCCTAGAAATATTTCTATCTTTATAGAATTTCTTCCCCATTATGCGAATACTAGTCATCACAGAGATAACATCCTTCATCACCGTAAAATCCACCCCATCAATCTTAACAATCCCCTCATTCCAGCTCTTTACCATGCTTTGTGTAATAAAGGGTTTCCATCCATGGAGCCATTCTATGAAATTTGTGACTTCACCTTTTTTCAAAATGCTCCACACCTTGGAGCGTCTGTGCCACTTTTGAGCTTCGTCCTTAGGTTCCCTCCTATGTCTTTCCCCCACCATGATTTCTTCCTCTCTGCATGCTTTTTTTCTGGTATTGATACTCTTCGAAGCTGGATTATCATTGGCACTAGTCATTTTCGCAAAACATTTTTTCACATTGTGTACTTTATGCCCAAAATTGATCCTCAAAGTAAAATGATGGATATTGTTGATGTGAGAAGTACAATTTCTTTCATACTTACACATCACATTTCTGCACATTTCCCATAACTTATAAATAATCATAATGAACCTTTTATGATTCTCAATCTACCTGGGATCCTTTCCCTTTCAATCAACTCATTAATATCTAGCAAAAAATTGTGCCCGTCCATCCACTTTGCCACTTCATTATACTTGATTGTTCGGTTGGCCAACCCGTCAACCACTTTATTGGCTTCCCTATACTCATGAGCACATAAGTTTTATCAAAGGTCTTAAGGTGTTTGATGAATTCTTCAATGATATTCATAATCATCCATGTTGTCTTGTTCTTCTCATTAAGGCAGTCTATAATATTCTTTGAGTCTCCTTCTAGCCAAATATTTTTGACTTCCATGTCCTAAGCTAGTTTGATAGTTTGATGAACCACAATCACCTCTGCATAATGATTAGTTTGTATTCCTCGAGGGGTAGAAACAACAACAATCCCTATACCATATGCATTTTTGAGGCCTCCCACCCTTGCCTTTCCTAGGTTGCCTTTGGCCACCCCATCAAAATTTTCTTTATGTCATGCCTCAGGAGGAAGAATCCATCTATAATCTTTCCTCTTATCATTATCCATGCCCTTTGTATTGAGAAAGGGGTTAGGACCTTTAATATTAGTGTATTTTTCTAACAGAGCGTTAAGGCTTTTATGGAAGACAATGTTTGCATTTGTTTCCCTCTCCCTAAAAATTCTATTGTTTCTCTCTTTCCACACTCCCCAACACACATGGAGCAAAGTTTAATTCCACAAGTCCTTGGTTCCATGCCCATATAATCCATGGTGTCATTGTTTGAAGAGACCTAAAGTATTGGAAGGAAAGCACCAGGTCATATTGAAAAAAGACAAGAAAAGAGATCAGATAATTCAAATGAATTGGCAATGGATAAAGATATGATCCACACTCTCACTGTGATTTTTGTACAGAATGCATCTGTCGGGCATCATATTCCCCCTCTTGGTGAGGTTTTCCACCATTAAGATATGATTTTGAAGCATAATCTAGAAAAAAATGTTAATTTTTGGAATGAGACCGAGATACCAGGCTTTGGCCCAAACTTGGGCATTCCATTGTTTTGCATGGTCTCATAGCCAAAGGCTATAGTATAAATGCCATTTATAGTCTCCCCCCAGATATTGGCATCCTTGTTGTGGGACATGGGTATATGTCTGACCATGTCCATTAGTGGCTTGAGCGCCAGGGATAGCTTGATCAAATTAATCCACTCATTATGAACCCTATAGTCACTCACTTTGCTTCCATATCTTTCCATACAATAGTTAGCCTGTCTATTAAATGGCTATATGTTCCATAGAGGCCCTAGTCTAAGCCAGTCATCATGCCAGAAATTTATGTTTTCTCCATTTCCCAATTTCCATTTATCTTTTTCAAAATCTAAACTCTTCATTCTCATAATGCCATTCCAGATGTTAGAGCCCCTAGGGTCAAGATCCCTACCTAATGAACTATCTGAAATTAATATTAGCAAGATACTTAAAGGGAAGTATCCCTAATCATTTTTTCAACAATATATAAGAGAAAAGGTTAAGAGCTATTGAAGAAGATAAGAAGATGAGAGAAGATAAAGAAGGAAAACTTTATACTTTAATCAGTTTTGATGATACGAATAATTTTCTTAACCAAGTAAATCCAAACTAAGGATAAAGATGAGACATATCAATTTAATGATAGAAATATATGATGAATTTAAATTTGAAACAAAAGAGGCACTTATTGAGGTGTTAAATCATCCTAGTTTGAATAAGACACAACCGAGGAAAATATTAGTTGGTATATCAATCAATGAACCTACTATTAAAATAGGGGAATATGAAGACATGAGTCAATTTATAAGTACCTTCAAACAACCATATTTCTTTATTAGTGGAGTAACTATTACATTGGATGCCACACTTGAAGAAGAAGAGAAAAATAAGGAGAAAGATGTGATGTAGATAATACATTGAGTATGGGTGATATTGGAAACATAATATTATAAGTAATCAATATGGCAGGTGAGATAAGTAATAATGACAAATAGGAGAATAAACATGCTAAAGATATATAAGATGATAACAAATAAGAAGAGGATCAAGGTTAGAATTTAAACATGAATATAGATCAGACTGAAATATCATCTGTAGAAAATGAAGATACATATTCATTTCCCACAACATATTATTCCAATAGAGGTGATGATAAGATCACCATGGTTGAATAGAGGACAACTGAGAAAGAAAAAGACATTGTTGCACCTTAAACACCTAGTACATAACTTCAATTATTTGTTCACATGCAATAGTATTCCCAAGGATATCAAAATTTAGTCAAGGAAGACATGAATGAGGATAATTCATGCATATACAATTATTTTCTTATGCCAATGCCAAGAAGTAAAAAAAGCACATGATGATACTTGAGAAGGCACTAGACATATTGCAAAGAACACTTCCACACCATCACAGTTGCAAGGAACCAATATTATAGATAATCTTAGTCGGGTAGTTGATGAATTTGATGATCACTTTACTACTCTTAATAAGGTAGCTAAGATAACAACACACTAGGAATTTGAGTCTGCACAATTTCAAAAAGTATGTGCAAATATTACAAATGATATCCTAGTCATTGATGAGTGTGTTAAAGATATTAGAAGTTCAATTTCTGATAGAAAGAAGACATGTGTGGCATGTACCAAATCACATCACTTTATTGAAGATGTCACAAAATGCATAAAAGAAGATGAAAACAACATAGAAGAACTAGCTACTTGATCCCCAGTAAGGATCTTTGAAATGTAAGGGAATTAAGTGTCATTACCACATAAACCATGAAAAATATTTAATAATGTCTTCAACATTGGGAGGGAAGAGGCCATTCCTTTTCCATATAAAAAAATTTATCCTTATTGTGCCAATATTGGTAAAGCATTCCACCAAGGCATCCCCTTCCCTTAAGATTTCTTCAGAAGAGTTAATTAACTGAATCAAATAATTTATTAAGGTCTCAATAAACCATCTAGGCTTCTAAGTCCTCTTTAATCACTGGATTATGTTGAGAGAGTCACCTTTACTCCAAAAAAAATTACACCCCTATGAATGAGAAAGTTGAAGGTTATTGTATGCAATAGTTGCCTAGACATTGTGATTGATATGGATTCACAAAGAGAGACTATCATTGACGAAATCCTTATGGATTAATCTCTCATCTCCCCCACACCCAACATGCCCTATATTTCCTTTGGTTTCCTTGTAAACATTGATTTTAATCTATCCTTAAGGAGGAAGATACCAATCAATGTTATCTTTGGTAGTTTTAACTCTCCTAAATGGACAAGAGTACCATAGTTTAGACCCAAAATTTTACCAACATGCATATCATAATCAACCATTACTACATTTAGTAAGTTAGAGTTAGCCTTAGAAACCCCAAACCAAAAATTTTTTAATGATACATTTGAAGATCTTGACAAGAATCTCTAAAATTATGGTTATTCATTTCCTTTCATTTCCTTCCACACTCCCAAAGTTAGATGAGGTATTTAATTAAAGACCAAAAGAAGGAGATAACATTATTATACACTGTTAATTGGGAGACTATTTGTAAACCCAAAGAAGGGGGGGTGGGGGGGTGTTGGGAATAAGAAGAATTATTGATTTGAATAAAGCACTACTCACTAAAATGGGGTGGAGATAGTTGGAAAACAAGATTGGGTGGGGAAGAATCATAAGGGATAAATACCTTGCCAACACCCATTTTAGATATAATCTCCTCAATAATGACCCCCCAAGTAGGTCTAAGGTTTGGAATTGCATCCTTAAGAACATGTCCTTTCTAAGGAAAGGGGTGAAATGGTTGATGGGAAATGGTAAAAGAATAAGATTTTGGGAGGACAATTAGCTAGGGGGGGACCCATTGATCTACAACAAGTTCAACAGTCTACATGAACCTTTAAAAAGAATGGTGGGAGAGAAGGTAGCTGACTATATTGATGCCCAAAGGAAATGGAAAGGTTTATCCACTACTAATATTCCTAACAGTGAGGACCCTCTGGTTAAAGAATTGGAGGAATTGATTAGCTACCACAAACTCCCCTTGCATGCTCAACTTGATAAGGTGGTTTGGGATAGGAGGACTAATGGCCAGTTCTCGATTAAATCTACCTACCACCTTATATTTAAAAAGGATCAAACCCTTATCAACTGGAGAAAGATTTGGAATAGTCAATTCTTTCAAAAAATTAATTTCTTCTTGTGGATGGTCATGAATGATAGGATCTTACCAACTAATGACCTAAGGAGGAGAGACATACTGATTACTAATAGATGTTATCTCGACAAGGAGGACAAGGAAAGCATAGTGCATCTCTTTCTTGAATACCCCTATACTTTAAGGGTATGGTCCTACATTTGGAGAAAATTCCCGTTGGTTTGGGTCATGAAGTGAGGATTGGAACAATTTGTGGAGAACTAGAATTGTCCTTTCTACAACCCCCAACTTAGAATCCTTTGGAATATCCACACCCCCCCCCCCCCACACATGTTTTCCAGGGTGTCTAGAAGGAGAAGAATAAGTGGGTCTTCAGGGAGGAAGAAAGGGGGGAGGAGGTAGTGGGAGAGATATTGAGGAAGCTTGTTACAAAGAATGTTATGGTGGCCAAGTTCAGAGCTCCACAAGAACCCCTGAGCATGAGGGATGGGGAGATTGCTATAAATTGGAACATTCTCCCCAACTTCCAACACTTTGATAACTCAAAAATTTTAGCAAGAAGAAGAACCCATTGGATCCCTCCCACTATGTCTACTGTCAAGCTCAACTTTGATGGTGTAGTGAGAGATGGTTTGGTGGCAACTGGAGGTGTTGCAAAACACTAAGGGAGAAGTGTTGTTAGCCTACTAAGGGAATTTGGGACAGGGAACCAATAACATGATGGAGACCACTGCCTTACTTTGGGGTCTTAAATTTGTCATGGAGATGAAGTTTAAGAAGTTAACCACAGAAGGTGATTCTAAACTCATCATTGACTCTATCCAAGGGTGTGCTCAACCTGGTTGGGCTTTACATTGCATATTGGAGGATATTTAGCAATTCCTAATGACCCGTGATCAATATGAGTTACAACACAATTTTAGTGAAGGCAATGTGGTGACAGATACTATGCCATGCTTGGGATTTGATATGGATAGCCTAAAAAGCTGGATGAGTACTAAAATACTATTGAAATTTATAAATTCCCTCATTAGTAGGGAAAGGACCCCTCTAAATTATGTTTGATGACTACCCAAATTTGGAGAACTAGCATTTTTGGTGGCCATCCTATTAATATTATGGTTAAGATCATCTTAAATATGACAAGACATTTAGTGAAGATCAATTATGTGGATTTCATCATGCAAGGGCACAGAAAAAGGAAAGAAATTAATAACCTCAACTTAAAATAAAGAGCCATCATTTTTTTGTGGTATGGGACGATTATAGAAAAAGTCATCATTATTATTACTGTTAGATCATTCAAGTATTATGCTTGGGTCATTTACACTCCTTGTAATGATATTTTAAGATGGTTGAACATTATGGCTATTACATCCCCATGAAGTGTAAGGAAGAAGCCATTTTAATTGCCAGACACACCATTTTTAGCCTCGCCTTTGTGATTTCCTAGGTGGTTTTTTCTTGCAAATGAAAATTACCGAACTTGTGGAAAGTGATATCGTTGAGGAGCAAGATTTCATGGGTGGGGACCTTAATAGACTGAAGCCCACAAAGATGGAGGATTTCCTATTGAAGGAAGGCGGGTTTGTCCCATACATGCAGGTCATGGTTGGCTATGATGAGAATTGTTCTTAATAATTCATCAACAGTTGGAAGGACAGAAGAGCCACAATCAATGGTATCACCTTCCTGGTGAATGAGGAGACCATAGCTATGGTGACAAGCCTTGACATTATTGGAAGGAAGTGACAAAAGATCATGAAGGTGATAGATGCAGTACGTCTATCTAGTTTTTTTAGAGGTAATGAAACCCCTGACAGGTATTGTGGTAGTTTCTAGAGGGATAAGTTACCGGAGCCCTGGGATGATGTGTGCCTGATCATAATGAAATATATCATCCTGGAAGGAAAATATGGTGTGTACTATATTTACCATTTCCCTTTTCTTAATCAATTTTGTAATGGGGAGTTAGTCTGTATTCCCTTTTTTTTCCTGATGCACGCCCTGGAAGAGACAGTTATGGATGTCAAGGAGAAAAAAAAGAAAGGGGCTAATTTCACTATTTTGTGCCAAGGGCTCATGTTTCATTTATTCTAGTTCCACTTGGCCCTTTGCCCTCCCAAATTGATAGCCATTGATAATTCCCTCCCCATTGGTGCCTCCCTTCATCTGGTGTTTGTGGGTGTTAGCTATGCCCCTACTCCACAACCCTCACCAAGCCAAACCCTGATCAAGAATAGGACAAACAAAACCCTGGTTTTGGAGCTAGCTTCCAGTAAAAAAATAAAAATTGAAAAGAGGGTGGAGGTGGAGATTAGGGACTTAGATGATGAGTTTCATAGGAACAGAAGAAGATCATGTAGGCTTGCTAAGACCAAGGGTAGATTTAAACAAATGGTTAGATGCTCTCAAGAGGATGAGGAGGAAGATACTAATCAGAGGAGAGTGCTAAGACTTTGGGGCCGGATGATAAGGAGAAGTTGAAGGAGGATACTAATAATAAAGAGGAGGAGAAGTGGATGACATTGTTGATGACACTTGGGATTTTGAGACGGAGAACCCTACCAAGGACCCTTCCCAAGACCCTACTCATATTTCTGCCACTTTCACCCTGCTATCTGTTACCAAACAGGCAAACCCCAAATTTGACAAAGCCTTCCCTAACACTATTTCTTCCCCAATAAGGAATGATGGTTTGGAAAGCTTAAGGGTTACCACTAACACTATGCATGTGCAGGATAAGAGGAGGTTTCTGGTGAATTGCAACAAAATACTAAAGATAGGTATTGCGGAGGAGGTGGTTGTTACTCTTAAAGACATCCAGGAACTGAAGGATCAATGTCATGCATTGGAGGAAGGGTTCACCCTCTTCTTTAAGTTCACTCTATAGGCGACCCATGTGACGATGATGGCCCTCTAGCTGTTGGCTCACGAGAAGGAGGAGGAGGGCCTTGGGAAAGAAGATTCAAAGCTTCTCTACAACTTCCTTGCAGAGGACTGGGCCAAAGTTCTGTTGGTTGGGAAAGGCAAGAAGAAGGATGCTAATTAGTGGCCTTTCCCATGCTTGGTGTTTTATTGGTGCTCTATTAGTTGTTTCTTTCCATCCAATTTAGATGGTTCTAGTTTTTCTGTGGAACTTGAGTTTGGGCTATGAGTGGTATGATGTGTTGACCACCTACATGCCTTTTGTTAATTTGTTAAACTATTTTAGTTTTAAGAGCATGAACTCTAGTACTTTTATTTACTGTTATGATGCTACTTATTTTTTTGATGTAAATTGTTAAGGGGTCTATTTGGTTATCTGTTGGTTGTCTACTGGTAGCTTCATCACTGTTGTATAGGGCCAACCCCCTTGTTTTGGCTTCTTTTATATCAAAAACATTATTATACACAACGAAAAACTACACAAACCCCAAGTCACTCAAAGAAGAGGGAAATACCCAATGTAGGTTCTAGAGGCCAAACATCCCACACAAAGACACAACACAAAAGGAGATGATAAGCATTCTCTGAAAATAAAAAAGGAACATCTATTAGACAATGAATAATCTCTGTTACAAAGGTTTTTAATTGTGAGGATATTGTTTTGAATAAGGAGCAAGAAAAGTATTAACTTTAGGAATCACTTAGGGTTCCAACAACCATAAGAGAGAGGATGTAGATGGTTTGGACAAGAAGAGATAGAGTAGTAGTCAAGAACTTCCTAGAATGGGAAGACCACTGAATATTCTGACTATGGGAAAGTGAGACATAATTATGTGTGCGACCTAATATAGATTAGAGGTCGAGAAGACCTAGATCCATAGAGAGAAAATACTTCCATTTTTTGATGAATATCACCAATTACTCTTCCTTTGAAAATATTATCATTATCCTTAAAGGGATGGAGATTAGGTATCTCAATATGATGACCCATCAACTAGTCATCTTTTAACCTAATAAGCATGTCATTCCCAAGGGCCCATCTGAGACCTTTAGAAATCACAAATTTAGGCTTGAGCATATAATTTCTCAAAGCTTTACTAGAAGGATGATTTTGGTATTCCAAAAATTGACCTAACATAGGAGGCCTTTGCTAAGTATAATCTTATCCCACACACAATCTTCAAGAAAAGAGTTTCCTAAGTTGTTTGGTCAATAGAGAAAAATTAAAATTTCTAAACCTTCTAATACCAAGACCACTATTTTTTAGGTTTGTGGACCCAATCCAAGCTAGAAGATGAATTCTCTTTTTCTCTTTAAAACTTTAACATAAAAATTAAATTGAATGTTTTCAAATTTCTCTACAAACTTTAAGGGGATATAAATGAGCTCATTGCATAGACTAAGATATTTTGGAGGGTAGCCATGATAGCCATGATTAGTTGAACTTTTTCAACTTGGTCAAGAAGGGCCACTTTCCATCTTGCAACTTGAAACAGAATCAATAAACCTACTATTGAAAGAATTAGGGTATGAATCACCACAAAGGGGGAGGTTGAGATAAGTATCACAAATATCCTCAATTTTACATCCTAAAATACTTGATATTATCCTCTACCTAGACTCTAAATTGTTAATGAAAAAGATGAAACTTTTAAGATAGCTTATCTTTTGAATATAAACTACTTCACACTTAAATATAATTGATGTATATATTGTTATGTCTTGAGTTGTCTTCATATATGATATGAATATCAATGTAGGCCAAACACTCTTTGACACATTTCCATTCTATCTGCACCATAATTGCGAAATAGGCATTTTATCATCACCCACTCCTCAAATATCAACTATCTATTAGTTTCACACTTAGGATTATATGAGCTAGTTCTTAATTGGACTATAAATCAATGACAAGAAATTTACACAATCCATAATATAAGGAGAATGTTGTTTTTGAATTCAATTGAATTCACATTTTTTGCATCGACATTATGATAAGAATTTTACACAATCCATAATATAAACAAAATATTATTTTTGGATTCAATTAAATTCACAATTTTTGCATAGACATTTTGATTCACAATGATTCATCACCACAATAAAGAGAACTAATATAATCATTCTCTTAGACTATAAATATTTTCAATTTTTATTTAATTTCAACTCCAATAACTTTTATGTTTTTTTTTCTAATCAATATCCCATTTAGAATTAAATCCTTCAATATAATATTCTCTTATCAACTTATTTTGTCCACATTATCTTAAAATACTTTTAAGATTTATAAACTTTGGATTACGTAAAATAAACAAGCGATGCAAGCGTCATAGTTCCTGCCATTTGAATTTTTAGTTTAAACAAAATAGAAGTAGCAATGTTCTCATTCAAACATTGATAATTACATGAGATGGTCTATGCTGAATCTTGATGTGAGTGACTTGCTATGGTTTGAACAATGTGAAAGTAGCTTATTTGCATTAGATAGAACATCTAGCTTCAGATAAGATGGTGCCTTGGTGTATTAGCACCAAATTCACCTTATAATATAAGAAATATAAAAGATAAATAAGTTAAAAGAAAATAATGGAAGAATAGAGAAAAATATTCATAACAAAATATTTGAATCGTTGGTCTTTATATTGTTTAAAATTTACAAATATAATTTAAAATGTAAAAAATTGATAAACTTTTATTGTAATCTCTTTGGTTTTTTAAATGTAAAAGCTTAATTCCTAAAGTTTTTATAATGTTCTTAAATAAACTTTAATAGATAAATAATTATGAATAAAATAAAATCTAATATATTTATATTAAATTATTGTGATTAAATATTTATATAAATAATCTAGTTCACAATCAATAATTGAAAAGTAAAATAAAAAATTGAACATAATAATATAAAATACTAAAAATAAAATAAAACTATATTGAAAAATATTAAGATTTAAGTTTTATTTCTTATATAAAGAAAATAGTCAACATGTCATGTCATTGATATAATTACTATTTGATCTTTATGTTTAAAATAGTTATAAAAATAATTTTCTATGGTAAAAGAAAATTTGTATAAAAGATGACATAAGCTATAATTAATGCATTAAAGATGACATAAGCTATAATTAATGTATTAAAAGTAGAGTGTACAAAATATCCTAATTCTCTACGAAGAAAATTAATTTTACTCCTTACTCTAAGCCAATCAAAGATGAGATAAATTATTTTGTTTAAATCATTTAAATAGATGAAAAATTTAAAACTATAATTGATAGACATATGTGTTAAAAATTCTTGACTCTGATTGGCTATTTAAAAGTTACCATTGCCTATGATATCTAATGACTGCCATGACAGGAACTAAAAAATCAAAAACGAAAAACGAACGACCCTCTTTATACAATATCACAACCAAAGCATAGAGAAATTCCATCACAAGTCTGATTGCAACCAAACGGGCCCTTATGGCTCACGTCGGAATCCATCTTACTTTGAAATTTATCTGGATAGTGTAAGAACTGTCAAGTAACTCCACAAAGCAACCACAATAAGCCTCGTCACGTTTGGATGTTCCATACGTCTCCAACACACAAGAATTTTTTAAGCCTCGAACACTTGTTTTAATTTGTCTGGACTCTGAAGAACGTGAGAGGCATCGGCCTATTGCAGATACTGTTCTCTGCGGAGACAAATATATCCTATAACTTCTCTCTGCAGACTACGTGGCCACGTCCTTACGGTCGGAGCCGTCCGACGAATAAAGAAAGTAATCATAGGCACACTGACAGGTCGGATAGTGAAATATCGGGGCTCGGACAGATCTAGATGCAACTTTGCATTAGAAAAACGGATGAAATCAGTGAAATCGAATAACATAGCAATTTTCCGCATCTTTAGAAAGTTTTTCAGTAAATTTAGCCTTGGAAATGGTGAGAATCATGTTGTTTTAACGGCATTCCAAAGTTTGCATCACTTGTTACTCTTTTAAGTGCAAATTTAAGCGTTTTTCTGCATTTAAACTAGCCAATCTAGTGGCGGATTACGCTCTCCATCAATTTTCAGTCTTTATGTTGCTTTGTAGCATTTGTTCGAATGTATAATCGTTTTCCGACGCATGTAATTTCAAATAAATAACTTGCTTCTTTTGTATAATTTTCTCATCATTTGGCTAAGCAATTATGTTTTAACTACTCGGAACAAAAAAAAATGCAGGAACTTGGAGAAGTGGAGCAAAGTATTTTAATTCTTTTTAGGTTTTCTGCACAAGCACACATTTTTCTGGTGATAAATTTGAAAATCGGTAAATATCTCGAAATATAAGCACATGTGCTTCATACATCGATTTGTCGATCAGTTTTTATAGACTAATGTTTGACAATTTTCTCTCCAAATAGTTGAATATAGCGTTTTGAAAAGCATTACAGGGATTTCCACCAGAGAAGTAATCTATTCTTTATGTCTGTGAAGCTTATGTGCGCTGTGCCAAAGTTTGTTGCCAGTGATTTGAATTCTGCAAACATTCCCAAAAAAAAGGCTTGTTCAGGTTAGATTTGTTTGCGAAGTTTATTTGAATCGATATTTGCACTTTTGAATTGCAAATTTATTAGCGAATTGTGACTTTTTAATCCCTTTCATGCAACTGTTCGGAACGTTAACGCAGGAATTTGGGCCAGAGGAGTAATTTCGTCTCGTGAAAACTGGGAGAAATCAAATATTTTAAAAATCCAAGGTTTGTTACCTCATGACGCTATTTGTATTGATTTATGTAATTTCTTCCGAAGCTGATATCAGATTATTACTGTTTAGTCAACAAACAACAATTTCTACCGTTCTGAAAAGTAACACGGGACTTTGGATTTGGATTAATTTATTCGTCTGAATGCGAGGCCGAAGGCGCTTATTTTTGCGGCATTCATTTGAAGACGGGTAAATAGGAGTTTCAGAGGTTTAAGGTTGTTTGGGACAAATCTCAATTGTATGAATTTGATCACTTAGATGTGAAGTCAGGACTAGATTAGACTAAATTGTGCCTTTTTTAATGACCTATTCTTGTGAGCAGATCCACTGCGAATGTATGCATACATTTTTTTTGGTTCATTCACAATCGAGTTGATTGATTGTAGGTAGGATGGATCAATGTGTAAGATTGTTTTTGAGGATGTCAATTCATTAACATTAATTCTCTAAGCTTTATTCAAGTGTTTCACAATAAGATTTTATGTGATTTCATGTAAGAGCGTGGTGGTTGTATTGCTAGATTCCTTGTACCAATTTTTAACTGTAAATGCTTGGACGATTGTGCATAAATTACGGGAAATAAAGAAAATGCTTATGTTGCAATATTTTTTTTTCTTCAATCCACGCATCGCCACTAGCTAGCTTACTGTGGCTAATGCTCTGTTGCAAACTTTTTGTGCAGGAAATAAATTAACTGTGCAATCGTGCTATATTTGCATGCAAATCTTCTTCCTCTTGGCCTTGCTCCCGTCAATTGTTTTCATGCTGAGCCTCTTAACCACCCAGATTATGAAGGTTTTGGTTTAGTGCATGATAATTAATGCAAATGAAGCTGAGGCTGTACCCAGCTTCAACTTTTAGTGGAACCTGATTATCATTTGCAGCCAGGAGCTATGTCTGTCTGAAGACTTGAGGCATGCTCCAAGGGTTTCCCAGATTTGACTGAAGGAGATCTAGTTGAGATTAAAAATCATCCTCTAAACCCAGGTTTTTAACAACAGAAGTATATTGTTTACTTCAGCTATGTTGGCAGCAATGGAGGGTGACAGCGAATCCATCATTAAAATGATAAAATTTGCAGTCTTACCAATTGCAAAGGTGTTTGTGATGTGCTCCTTTGGGTTTGTGATGGCTACCAAGTATATCAATATTCTTACACCATCGAGCAGGAAGCTTCTTAATGGGGTACTCATTTTCTCAGTCCTCTGTTTGGTCTTTTTGTGTGGATTTATTGACAAAAGAAATGCTATGTTGTATTATTTCATTGCTTATGCATGTGTGCCTTAAAATCCTAGTTTTAGTTCTGTTCTTCACTTCATTAACATCATTGCCTTTGTAGCTTGTTTTTGCCCTATTTCTGCCATGTCTGATCTTCACACAATTGGGAAGAGCGTTGACACTGCAAAAGATGATTGAATGGTAAGTTCTCTATTCAAATGATTGGCCATGTTATTTGTTTAATATGTTGATTTGACCATCTCGTGAGAATTTTTGTGTCGTTACTAAAGGAAAATTAGTTCTGATATTCATGCACCATGGGTCTATGCAACACAAGAAGACATGGAACAGTTCAATTTTGAACATGAACAGAGAATACAGACCATGTTAAGGTCAAAACATTTAAAGAGTTATTGCAAGTCTACTGGAATATCCCTTGGGTTGTCATTTTATTGTGCATGTACATTATCCCTTGCAAACCCTCTTGTTGTTACTTAGAAATGATCTATTAGGACTATACTATTCTTGTGCTGATGTAGCTCCTCCTTCGATTAGGCCAACTCCATGGAATCGCCTGTTTCCTGCAGTGAGTGCATAGCCACTTCCCTGTTAAAGCTTTGCCTTTGTGTTCAAACGCTAAGCCTCAGCAGTTTAAACTTTGCATCTTGCCAGTCATTGGTATCACAAAACATGAGAGTAGCTTTTTTAATTTAAAGTTTTAGATGGTATAAAGTTCATACCCGTCAATCAGTCCATTCTAAACAACTCTTTACTTTACTGCAGTATCCCTGCTGTTCCTTGTAATTTGTTATACCCATTGAAAGTCAGCATTCTTAGTACCTTGAATTTCTATTTGGCAATATTTTTTCAGGAGCATCATTTAGACCTAAGTTACCGATTTGGATGTGGATTCCGAAGCAGATTCCAGAAGCAGATATAGGATGCGGAGATTTATTTATTTTTGGATGCAAATGAGGGAAGAAACGTGTATATAATAATAATAATAATAATAATATATGCAAAGAAATGCAAGAAATATACAAAAAGAAATCATTTGATAGTATGACTATGATACTTATCAAAAATCAAGATATTTCAAAATTCATATAATATGTCAATATGTGCTTGTCCAACATTAGAGTTTAATCTTAGAAAATAAGTTCAAATAGTTCATGTTCAAGATTCCAACAAAATAAAAACGTAGTTAATGATTGAAGATTCAATCAACTAATATGCATCAAAGTCTGAATCATAGGGATTCGCAACAAAATCCACATTCTCATCATCATCTCCAACTGCTGAAAGATCATTTGAACCAAACATGGTTCCACTTATGCTAGATGCAGCACGTGCAATGCTATCATCATCACCATCTCCAATTGTAGTAAGATCATGAAGTGTTGCATCCAAATCAGTACACTCAGGGGCTACATCCCAAAGCTTTGTTGTCCGTTCTTTGTAATGATCATTCTTACGTGACACAAGACACAAGTTGGTGTGGACAAAGACTAAGTCCTCAGCTTTCTTGGAGCCCAAACGGTTGCACTTCACTTAATGGATAAAGGAGTATGTACTCCAATTCCTTTCAGCAGCAGAATAACTAGCAACCTAGATAGTTGTCACAAAACATACAAATGAAAAGCAAACTAATTTTAAAGAATGTGTAAAACACTATATTCTAGAATGCAAGTGTAAACATAAAAGTTTAAAACAAAACAAAATAAAAAACTTACTTGTGATAGGACCTTGAGTGCAAGAGGTTGAAGATGCTTGAAAGGTTGACCGTACATGTACCACCATGTGATAGCTCCCATTCTATTTTGGTCCTTTAGTGCAAATGGAGAATGCTTTAACCCCAAAGCAAAAAGCCCAAATTTAACCCTCACTTTTTCATGCATTTCTTCTAGTGGGAAGAGTCTTGTAAGAGCTTTGTGGTACCCCTTAGCAACCTCCTCATCTGCAAATGGTGCAACTCTACCCGGCATACCAAGTACCTCCTCACTATAGTGCCTAGGAGATGAGGCATACGCAAGGAGGTGCAATGGGGTAGTCATCTTATTCTAGTGGTGGTGGATAATTACTTACACTTGTTTGAATAACGCTTCGCTTTGTGTGGGGTCACTTTCATGTGCTTGTATACAATGTTTTACCTTCTCAACCATGGTGTCCATGCCATCATACACATCCCCCAAGCAAGGTGTATATGTATTAGCAAAATGGAGCATAGTCATGATGGGCTTGGTGAAATCCAATACTAATGCCGCACAAGCCCACCAACTCTCATTCAAGATCAGATCCCTGACCCTTTGTGCTCTTTTTGAATTTGAGGCCTTCCATATGTCCCATTGATTATCAATGACCATTTGGCCCAATGCATCTTTTACCTTGAGGATTTGTCTTGTAACAATTGTAAAAATGAGTCGCAAAAACCTAAGTTAACAATATGTCAGTTGACAATAAAATTATAAATTATAATTTATAACTAAATTACAAATCCATGAAACTTAGTAAGTTAAAAAAATCAATATACCTTCAGCAATTCCAATTTGGAGTATGTTCTAAAAATGGATTGTGACATGTGGTGGTTTGTCACAAACATTTGTATCTCCTTCCCCTCTTGGCATATTTTCTTCACCCAATCTATTTGAGTGTCGAGCTTCTGCATGATCAAGTTAAGGGAGTGAACATTGCATGAGGTCCAAAAAATATGGTTATACAGACTCTCTACTAAAGCACCTGCACCCATGCAATTTTTGGCATTATCTGTGACCACTTGTACCACATTCTCACTACCCACCATCTCGATGGCCTTGATGGGAATTCTAGAAATGAATTCATAATCCTTCACTTGCCCCTCACAATCAACAACCTTCAAAAACATTGCCTCATTGGGGGAAACTGCAATCACATTAATCAGTGGTTGGTTTCTTGTACCCTTCCAACCATCTAACACAATAGTTAAGACCTGAAGTTTTTCATGATTTTTTAATTGGTTGAAGGACTTTCTCTATATGTGTCTTCTCCTGTTGCAATAGAGTTGTATGCACCTTTTCATACCCCGGGCTTGTGTAGTTAGCTGGTGATTCTTTGATTGCTACCACCATTTCCTTCCAAAATGATGATCTCACCAAGTTGAAAGGAAGTCCATTTGCATAGAAGCAACTCGCAATAGCTTCATCAGTGCGGTCTCTTGCCTCCATTTTAAATGCGTTGTGCAATGGGCCTCTTTTGCGGGTTGAAATTCCCATTTCTTCCTCATCCTCTCCTGGCACATGTACTTGCAAGAATGGGTGTTGGGAGGATGCAATTGGTTCAGTGGGTGCATGCATCTTGCTCTTTGAGGATGAACCTTCATAGTAGCTTTCCTTTGATCTATTGATCAATGCATCAACAACTCCTTGTTCTCTTACAAATAAAAGTATTTTTGCACTAGTCATCCCAGTACCATTTTTGCCTTTGCACATTCAAATCCTTTGCCAACAGGGCCCATAAAATGAATCTTCACCCGAGAATATTAGCTATTGAAAGGTTTTCCTTTGTTACTTTGACAATAATAACACTTCCAATAGTATGAGCCACCTCCTAACACATGTGATATCCGTGTTGTATGTCTCCACAAAGAAGAACCTATATCAGTTTTGAAATAATCAGTCCCTTCTCCTAGGCTCCCCGCTGAACTTTGACTAGCACTACCACCGGTATCCATTCTTGCATAGTTTTTTGCAACCTACTCTATAAGATAATAAATAAATTTTAATTAGGTCCTAAGAACTATGAACATTATGCATACAAGTGGAAAGAAGTGAGAAAAAACTATGAAAATTGATACCCAAACTTGCTTCCATATATCTTTCGAAAAAAAATAAATTTGAAAACAAATTAAAATTTTTTCTTCAAGAACTTGAAAAACTTCATCAAAATCTCAAAAAAATTCATCATAATACTCAAGAATGGGATTGATCACTTACCTTGAATGATTTAAACTCCTTTGAGAAAGCTATCTCTCGCCCTTCGATCAAACCTCTTCGAAAATGTTGATCTTGGCTTCACAATGGCAATACAAATTAGAGACCAAATGAGAAGTGGTTGTAGGTGCAAACAAAGTTCCAAAATGAGTTGTGAATGCTTCAACATTCACCTTTAGGGTCATTTTAGGGTTTCATAGCAAAAAAAAACCTAAAAAATGCAATTATAACATGTGTATAGTGGGCAAGTTAAGTTGTTTTTAATTTATTTTGGCTGTTGGGCTCGTGGATGCTTCCGGATGGCATCCAAAAGCTCTGTAGAAGCTGGCCAAAAGTCAGCCACAGGCTTCCAGAAGCTTGTGGCTGGTCTCAGGCTTCCAAAAGCATTTGGCAGCCTCTGGCTAGCTTCCGGCCAGCTTTCGCAGGGCTTCCAGATGCATCCGAACTTGTCCGTATTGACATTGGCACCCAGGGGCACGAGACACAAATCAGTAACTTAGTTTTAGACTATTTAAACGTGTCAAAACTATGTGCATCCAATCATATGCAAAAAATTGCTTGTAGACAATGGAATTTGATCATTGTCAAGTTAAAGAGATTAACATAATATTTTGGTATGCAAGCTTCAAATGAATCCTCTGACCAAGGAATAATAGAAAGACAAATAATAATGTGTCCACAAATAAAGAAAATATTTCACTGCTAGTTGAAAGTACAGAGTGTGTTCCAGATTCTCCACTAATTAACAAGGATAATGATCATTCATTAGTGAAAAGGTGACTGTGAATACATCTAGGTCTTCTTGAACATAGACAAAGGTGGTACTTGGCTCTCTAGACTAGAGAATACTTGATATACGGTGCCTGGAATGAGGAAAGGGGGATAAAGTCTAAGAGGTGCACATTGAGCTTATGGCCTATCTATCTATCACCATCCATGTGGGAAAGTTTGGCATGCAATGGACCATTAACACTTCCAACTACTGAAATAAACTGCAATAGGGAATCAATCTGGCAGCGCTTGGCTCCCCTATAAAACCTGAAGCCTGCAGGTGACTACTTCTCAAACATGATTTCAAAACAGTCCTGATCAGAAAAAGAAAAAAAATGTAATGAGTGACTTGAATCTTTTGTAAGGAGTCATATCTTCCCCAAATCTCACACTTTATTGGACAATGTCAAGCGATTGGCCAAATCCATATTCAAAAAGAGCAAACATCTCTCACTACTGAAATAGGCTGTAACTAGTGTAACACCAACACTGGGTACATCAGGATGAGTTTCCAGGGCGGTGGGATATTGGGCCTCAATTTCAGGATGGTGGGGGGACAGTGGCAAGGGGATTGTGGGATAGGGAGGGCTGTTGTGTACTATCCATATAGAACTTGAAATGCTAGTTATAAAGTGATGTTCAGTATGGGGATAGTGGCGAGGGGATGGTGGGATAGGGAGGGCTGTTGTGTACTATCCATGTAGAACTTGAAATTCTAGTTATAAAGTAATGTTCAGTATAACATACCAAATTGAAATACTTGAACATAGCAAAATTGCAACACAAATTATAACTATTAAACATTCAACATAGTAACATAGTACATACCCAATAGTAACATTAAAAAATCAAAATTCAAATAGTTATTCAAGTTCACATCCTAGTAGTGGCATGGATGTGGAATGGAAGAGGTGGGGGTACTCGGGTACTCCAAGTACCCAGTGTGGGGACATCTCGGGGATAGGTACTTCGAGGTTTGGAGGGGGGTGTGAGTCCCCGTGTTTCACTGGCTGTAACAAGTATTCAATCTGGTGGGCTTTAGGCTACCCTACAAAACCTTAAGTCTGAAGATGTTCTCTTCCAGTAGTAAAGAACCAAACACTCCGATCAGAAAAGAGAAAAATGTAACAACTGACTCATTTGAATCTCCACTCAAGCATTAGCATCTTCCGAAACTTTCTAGTACATGCATAATACAACATTATTAAGTGCTCCACTGTTTTCATATCCCGTATGGGCACAGGTGATATATCCTGTCACCCTGGTGAGAACAGGCTCTTATGTAATGGAGGAATCCTGAGGCCATGAAGTTGATGACATTGAGAAGGTGTTTGAGCCCATGATGTTCAAGTTTTCATCTCTATGAAGTACTGAAGCTAGAATTGCAATTTTTTTTTGTCTATCTACCTAAAAGAAGCATCATGTATGCCAGGAAGATTAACATTGACAGCTATTACGGTTATGAGTCTAATCGATTAGGAAAACATATTTGTCTACCTAAAAGAAGCATCATGTATGCCAGGAAGATTAACTTTGACAGCTATTATAGTTATGAGTGTAATCGATTAGGAAACATATTTGTCTACCAGCTGTTATAAGATCTCTTCTGATACAGTCTTTCCTCTCCCATTTCCTGGAATATCTTGAAAGGAGCTATATCAGATATTTTCTGTGAAAGCATCAAGAAGATGTGCAGTTGTTATATTGTATGATTATCAAACATTATCTGGAAAGGAACAGTGTTGTCTTTATAACCTAATGGCTAACTGTTTGAGTGTGAAACTGCTGTGGGATGGTTGGCTATCTCTGGGTGATTGTTGAGTACAGTTATTTCTCTATTTTTGTCCCAATGAGAAGTCCCATTGGTTATTGCAGACTTCAGAATTGTTTACCAAGGGCTTTTATGAGAAACACCTACAACTAGAAGTACCTGCTAATTTACAGTCTCATAGGTTACTTTTGATTTGGTTGCTTATGGTGTCTTCCTCTGTGTGTTTTCTACTTACTGACGTCTTTTACAATATGTAATGGTCTGGACTCTGTTATTATCCCAGACAACTCAAGATAAAGCGAACATAAGTGGATAGCAAACTTCCACACAGAATTGAACCTGAGGACGCCACTAATACATCAACATTAATTAATACTTTAATTGTGTTTCTCAAGTTTCAGGGACAAGGGGATACTGGGTTTTTGGGGATGGCAGTTATTTTCCAGTTCAATAAATTATGTCAAGAGGTGAACCTGCAGTGGCAGCAGGGAGGAGAAGCTTCTAATGTCACGACTGTCAAAGAAAGGACCTTTTTTTCTTCTTCCAAGCTATTGAACTTGTTATAATTTTGGGTTCAGATTTGGAGGTTTGATTTGTGGATTTAGTCAATTTGTTTTGGTTTTGTCCATAAATATCATCATCATTCATATTAGTTTTTAGATGATACACAGGTAGGTATATTAGAAGAACCACAAATAGTGGTGTTAGTACTTACACTCACATGCTTTCTAAATGACTTGTTCTCAACATCAAGTGCAGCAAGGTGGGAAGTGGTAGCATCCAAGTCAGTATTGTTTGGCTTGATATTCCACTTTGTCCCCTTTCTTGTAGGAGCTTTTTTTGTGTGAAAAAGACAAGTTGAAATGCACAAACACAAATCCTTTGCCTTTTTTGAATCCTTTCTCTTACACTTTATCTAAATAATTGATCCTGGTTCTGATACAGGTTTAGGTGCATGGGTTTAGCAAAAATCTCTTTTTCTTGGGTTTTGGTTCGACACATACATACATACATATGCGCGCGTGTGCACACACACACATATACACATATGTGTGCATACATTTCTATATACACACACACACATTGATATATTATAAAATTATAAATTTATATGTACATCATAGGGTTCTTACACCTTGGGTGTAAAAAATTCATTCATGTGCCAGACATTTACAGACTGGTCCTTCAGAACAAAGTCCCAAATCTGACAAAAACAAGGTATGTGAATAATTGACTGTGGAAGTACCATTATGTTGAGAATTATATAGGTTTTTATGCCAAAAGTTGTGAACCTCAATTTCTATCCAGTTAAACAATTGAAGGATGAGATACAAGGCTTAGACTACTGCAACATGAAAATCTGAAACTTTTATTGATATCTTAAATTTAGCTTCATTAATAGGGACATACCACACTTAAATCCGTCTTCTTTTTGATACTAAAAATAAACCAAAATATCATGCTTATGGACACTACCTTGTGAAATGATTAATAACATCACCATAAGATAGCAACAAAGAGGCACAAATCAGCAACATAAGATCATCCCATAACATAGGATGTATGTGGAGAAACCCTTAAGGAAGAGAGGTCAGATATGCATTGACAAAAAAAAATGTGATTACAATATATTCACTTCCGTTTTCCTCTTTGCCAACAACATGGCAACACTTGTGTACTTGTGAACCTCCTTATGCTCCCACCTATCCTTATTCCCACAAAGTAACATTACATCCAATCGTTCCTCCTTATTCCCACAAATAGCAATTTATATTGAGTGAGGAGCTCCGAAACCACCAATCAAGGCCTCCAAAGAAGGCTCTTCATTCCAAAGCTCCCTAACCCTTGATTGCCTCTACGGAAGTTGAGGGGACATTGGGTTTGGATCCAATGCTCTCCCTCCAATTTGGGCACCCAAACATGGAAGATAAATAATTATTTTAAATGCAATAAATGATGGAATACAAAGAGACGCCTATTGCCTCTTCTAAGCACCCGCTTGGAGAAGCCCAAGGTCTCTTGCTTGTCTTATTTCCATGTCATAAATAATCCCATTCTAGATGTCCACTTGCAGGGAAAACAATATTAAATAATTGTATTCATGTTAGTAAAAAGAGTTGTCACTGCAAAAGCTTCTTCAAAAATTGACCCCGTTTGCTTGATGAGAAGTGACAACCGCACCAATAGTTGAAGAGATTGAAATTTGATAATGATCAAACACAATCTTCCTCTACATTAAGAGGGGCAACTCTCTTGTATGATGGTGGTATTTGTAGTTTTGTGTACTTTTCACCTGAAAGTACAAAAGGATAGAAAGCATAGAACTAAAAAAACATGAACATAAGAAACCTCAATGATTTCAATATGAATACCAAATAGGATTTCAGAGTAAATATCAATTACAAAGGGGTATTTAGCGCAAGATGCAATGATAATGGAAGAATGGGTAACAAATCTTGACATACAAAAAGATGCACTATCTTGGTATGTTCATGTCAAGGTTCCAAGAAGTGAACGCATTTAATCATATCAATTCGATAAATGGGAGACAACTAGATTTACCTAGTATATACATGATTACCAACTTAACATACGAGAAGCAAGTAATAATAACTGATGAACACGGACATATGACTAAATTGCATTCATCTTTATTCCTTTGAAAATACACAAGTTCAAAACCATTTTTGCACATGGTGTAGACCCAAAAGTAAATTCTCCATAGTTTCCCCTTTGCCCAAAAAGTCCCCCCTTTACATTCCAAATGACCTTGTATTTATAGACTTTCCTTGATAACTAACTAGTAACCACTTAACTACTTTATGTAACTACTTGAGATAACTACCTTGTAGTTATTGGAGACAAATTCTTAGAATAACTACTCTTTTGAAAATATTTTAGGATTTACATAACTTTTACAAACATCAACCCTAAAAACTAATATTCAATACATATTCACCCGCTTCGTCTCTGATACTTTTGAAAACATTTGTGACACTCAACACTCTCTAGCTTGTTTTCTTTGTGAGATAGCAAGAAATAGATAAGATGTCTGAAATAAAATAATTTCAATCAATGCTTTTTTGATTGACAAGTCTTCATCATAATCATTTGACCTTTAACATTTACACCATTTGCGAGTGCCCATGTCCATTTTCATTTGTTTTATGTTCAATATGAATCAAATTAACACATCACTCTTCCTTGCCTTTAGAATGTATTCATCAATACCACGTGTTTCCATACTACATAAGTTCCAAATGCCATATTTGTGGTTATTGAACAGTGATATATGAAACTTGGATCTCACCATATAGTGAATAATCCATCATATATTATATATAAGACCTGCATAACTAAGTCTTTGGTTGATTTCCAACATCCCTTGTGTGTGCTCATCTTGCTAGTATACATCAAGTCATGAATTTTGATTCAACATTTATTTGATAGGTAGCACTAACGATTTGAATTCTTCAACATACATTGCACTCTTTATCGCTCATTTGTGTAACAAATTGTATACATATTCATTTCTTTCATTGATAAGGAGTTAGCAAAGGACCATGGTACGATTGACATGATTTTTAGCTCCTCCAACTCATACTTCTGTGTGGTAGTGATAAATTTTTAAATAAAAATATAATGAATGACGATTGTTTCACTTATCTATTTATTATCACTATGCATCAAGATGAGCTATTCACCCATGACGTATTCTTTATGTTTGTAGGTACTTTTGATTGCACATATTTGTACCAAGGATTCATAAATGAGAGATCTCTCTGAAGTTTATGAATGTTGCATCATGTCTACATAGACCATAGTATTTTAATAGTTGTCCTCATATGGATTATCAATCATATTTGACATTATGTCTACCGAAGTTGATAGAAATCTGTAATCTGTCTTGAAGCTTTCATTTGCAGTAGGAAGAATGTTGGTGAAATGTTATCTTGCAACTGAATTTTATAGGTTCCCATTGGTTTTCAAAAACAAATGAAGAATTTCCCCTTGTTGACACTTTTTGAAAACTTGCAAACTTACCAATTCCACTGATCCACATATTTAACAGTCTTCAACAAAACTTGTACAACTTTATCAAATGCTCGCTTAAATATTAATGCCATGATTATTAATAAAATGGCTGCCATTTTGAACTATCTGATAAATGAATTTCTATGATGCAGCCAGTCAAATAATGTGTTGTTTGATCTCTGACCTGAGATCTTGAATGTGTGAAGTTCATTCTATGGGATGTTATCTCATTATTGAATACCGCACATTTCCTTTCTATGTTTACATGCTGAATGGAAAGCTCCCATTTTGGTATGCGGGTATGCGGGGTACCACCTGGATGCTTTCAAGCTAAGAAATTTAATAGTGGTGCTGTCACAAACTTTTTATTGCGCTATTAAAACTTTGGCCTCTTCTATTATCATGGAAGAATTTGTTTTTGAGTGCTTCAAGGGGCTCTGCACCTTCACAAATTTCTTTTGGAAGTGCCTCCTCTATTCTTTACCTTTTCATGTTACGTAGGGCAAGATAAATTATTCATCGTTAGGTAAACCGTGAGGATGCTAGGAAACAACGTCCACCAATTACATCTGCTTCAACAATTTCTAATATCCAGTTATAATTATTATATTTTATCCATTTCTTGCTATGATTTCATTTCTTGAGACAACTGAAGGCATCACCGACAAAAGATCCTTCATGCTTTGTTGGATTGTCCACACTTGTTTCCACAGCTCACACACATGCATGTAAAGGTGTCGTCAATGGTTGTAGAGTTCGGCTTAATGCCTGCCAGCTGCATTTACATGAAAGTTTCTAAAAGTCCTTAAGAAGTGTATATTCCCCGATCATGCTTTTCATGAGATGATATCTCTTTTAGGTGATCTGATAAAAAAAATCTGGTGTATTGGGTTTTAGTCTACATTTCACATGCATGCAGATTGTGGAAAGTCTAACACTGGTAGAGAAATTGGCTTTGTAACCACCAATTAATTTTGTTTGAAGAACTTTAAAGTCTTTTGACAAATTAAATTTTTGTAGACCCGCTCGCATACATTGCGTACAAAATAATGTTGATGAATGCAATTGAATCTTCTTTTACTTTGACCAACATCATTTTCTTAGATGTTCACACTGCATTTTGCACCCAATATGCAATCATTGAATTCCATGGGACGTGTTTTATTCACTCCATTAAACAATTCAGGTTCATTGCCTCTGATTCCACACTCTTCATGGTTGTATACTGGAGTGTTTTGAATTCTACAATCTGATTTGATACATGCCGATAACCTGTACTGAATTCTCTTGTGCTATACAAAGGATGGTAACCAAGATTGTTGGATCAGCCTTCAAATCTGCAAAAATGCCTTTGCTTGATTTTTTCAAAGACTCTTCTCTGTGTCCATTTTGTGTGCCACCATATTTTCCATAGACATGGAGATTTTTGACAAAAGTAATCAAATTCGGCTTTATGCAAATCTTGCAGTGAGTGCTTTAGTTAGATAGTTTTTATAATTGTCAGATAGTTATTATAACCAGGTCTTGAAGCCCCATCTTTCTTTACCTTTTGTAAATTCCCTAACCTTTGATTGTTTCTAAAAATTTCGATCAA
Source organism: Cupressus sempervirens (assembly GCA_028749045.1). NCBI lineage: Eukaryota > Viridiplantae > Streptophyta > Pinopsida > Cupressales > Cupressaceae > Cupressus > Cupressus sempervirens. Next base: position 462,053,714 of record CM053791.1, on the reverse strand, counting down.
TGAAATATCTCCCCTTTTTGGAAAGCTGGGCTTGTTAAATAAAACACCGATTACACCAATTTAATGAAGGCCATTCCATTATGTCAACATCATTGGCATTATGAAGTTTTATTACAAATTTTCGATTCATTTCCTTCATTCATTAGAGATACTGACAACTTCAACTTTTTAAAACCTCCGATATGAATTCTTTTTCATCACCATTTTATCATTAACATAGAAGGCTTTCAACATTGTGTATTTCTTTAACAGGAAAGATAAATGACTGATGGATTTGTTTCTCAATTGTTTTAGCTTTATCAAACTCCTTGATTGTTTGAGTGGCTTTGAGAAGCTTTCAAACCTCCCGATTTAACTGACAAAAGTATTTGTGTAGTGTATGGGAGATCTTTGCTATCAGTGGTTCCATATTTTAGCTTACTTAAACAAATATTTGATGAAGACTTTATAGTGGAAAAGTGTCATTATATTAACAATTTAGCAAACTCCTCCCGAACATCGATGAATGGGTTAGAGCAATTTATTAATCAAAATAGGAGTAAGATAATGTCAGTATTTGAATGAACTTGGGTAAACTAATTATATTTCCAATGATGAAATAATCTTTGCCAACTTTTTCAAGGCACTTGATGAAAACTTATATGATTGCCCATGAGCTTTCCCCCACTTAGCAATTTGTATTTGGTATTTTGTGTGACCTCCAATTCACATAAAGTCAGTGATTGACTTCTTGTTGACTTTTAGTCATGCTTGAAATATACTTTATAAGAGGCCTAGAATTTTCAAATGATTGGAGTTGTCATCAACTCAAAGGTTACTATTTCAAGGACATTGATGCAAAAAGATTGAAATTTTCCAAGTTTAAAATTGGGGATAACAATTCACAGCCCACCTTAAGCAGTGCTAGTGGGGCACAACACTTTCCAAAGATGTTGGAACCGTATCTTAGGATTTACAAGATTGTTGGCACCTTAATTCTAACACATTACATATAGGCATCACCCTTAAGTATGTCACCAATGAATCACATCCTATGTGTCAGGATCAATGAAGGGTCTACAAAGCATTGCTTTGTACCCTTGGCGAACTTCAAGATTTCTATAGGTACAATCCTTGTTCACTGATTGAAAGGATCCTAGCACTACGATATTTGAGATTTAATGCCAAGAAAAGATGTATTGGGGTGGTCAGTTGCTTTCATATCTTTTCAATAAGTTTTGATAGTTTTTTTAGAAAGTTAGAATCTGCTGGTTTAAATTGATAATGGTTTTTATATTCTCAATCATTGAGTCAATGCCATTATATATCCCTTCCAAATAAGGTCATTTCATGTCGATATGATACGATCATACTCAATATGGGCTCAATGAAATTAATGAGATTCAACACGATCATTTAGGATCACCCAATGAATATTTTCTTCCCTTTCAATGCTAGGTTGCCCTCCCAATTTGTGAATGACTTTGTCAGAGATCACCATAAGTTGTCTTAAGATAATTGTGTTGGAGGGAAAATGGGTTTCGACAATTAAAAAAGTAAGAAAGGTTCTTAATTCGTGAAGAAGAAAACATAAACTTAAAAAAGAACATTTGAATCATTGAAGTGGAATAGAAAGGTTGAAATTGAAAATATTTAATAAAATCTTATTTGTTAGTTACTAATAGTTCAATTTTGAGAATGTTTTGAATATGACTTATGCGATGTGGTGATTGGTAATGAACATCTGGGTGTCTTTAGCCTAACTATACACCGATTTGATCCAATCAATTTTGGTTTCAAATTTTTGAGCATAAGGTGGAGTTAGTGGACTACATAAGGAGTCCAAAAGACGTAACACTCCTCAACCAATAAACAATTTTTTCTACGATATTTGGTACTATCTATTATGCCTTGAACAATGTTTCAAGGGCCAACTGTCTCAGTAGCTTGACAAAGAATATTAGCAATAAGTGTGCCATCCTCCCCCAAACCTCCCCTCCCCCAAATCCTTTACCTTCAAAGTTATTGCCTCTTTAGCAGGCACTATAGTAACATTTGTCAATCACTAATACTTTTCTCTTTCCCATCCATTGGAAATGATGGACGTAGGCTAGGGTTTGGTGAAGTCCCCATGGGCTTCACAAGATGGCAAGGGATGTAGTAACCCTCCTCAAATCTGCCCTCAAAAAATACTGGTGAAAGCTCAAGGAATTTCATCAAACAATTCACATGCAAGGGACGTATGACTGATATAGTATTTCAGCTAGCTTCAAATGACTTTTTCTTCAATTTGCATCAATGAGAATCTTGTGCTAGAAGACTACAATGGACTACACAATGACCTAACATGAGTGTGCTACTAATTTTGACAATATTCAGTCCATATATATGATCTAAGCATGAGAAATGAACACCTACAGCCAACTGGCATTTTTACAAACAGTTGGTATGCAAACTAACTAGCTGATAAATAATGATATTAAATTGCTTAAATGACACCAACAACTATTATCTTCTTAATTGCAATGAAAATTTGAGATGATCCTTGTTAATTAAATCAATATTAATACTGATATCACACTAGAGAATTTTGTTAAATATTTGACTAAATAAGCAAATCTGTGCTATTTTAGATAAAAGTCTAACTCCAATACAGATGGAAAGGTATTCATGGCAGATACGTACAATAAGCAGTCTGTAATCAAAATAGCTTCTTTAGTTATCAATATATGAAACTATTGATACATTAGCAAAATATATCAAAAACCGTTGAAACCTGGATAATTATGAATCGCCAAAGGTTTGCTGGAGTTGGTAACGGGTCTCAGATCCTTGTATTACTGCTGCCGAATTCATCAACAGTCGAATTTCATATGTGCTTGCTGATAGATATGCCAATACTGGAGTAGATGCCGAACCTCTGAAGACATGCAGCCTATGTGCAAAGTCGACTAGAAGACTTGAGGCTAGTGAGTCTCTACCTCCGCAAATCTTACCCTAGATATCCGCCGGAAATAATCCCAGACTGAGTTGGGAAGGATCCTGAGAATGGTTGCCGGTTTGTTAAGTAAATCGCCCAACCTCTGATGCAATCGAGTTGCAGAATCGTTCCAGTTCTGGCTCGAAAATCCGCTTTCAAATCTCTTCACGAAAATTGATACCTGCGAAATTTAATCTCTTAGCATTCAACCCTGCGATATTTTCTTGGCACCAAACAATGACGAAAAAATCAGAAGAAGGGACGCCTGAACCAAATGACCCGAACTTGTTTGCTTGGAGAAGAGACACTGCTTGTAATCCCCTTCTATTAGTGAAATTCAAACCCTCTGATCTGAGACGTGAATCAAACTCTTGTCTGATACCAATCGATATTCCCCTCCTGGCTTCCTTCGAATTTCTCCAATCTTGCAATAATTTGGTGGATGGCAATTGATTCTTCTCAGTCAATCAATAATGCAAGAATCCCTAACTTGGCCTTAGGCCACAAATTTCTGCTCGGATGAAGTGACTGTAATATCACTTCTAGATTGCAATAATTCAGGCGATATTCCACACCCTCAAAATTGCTTTTATCAATGGGAGTTTTTGTTCCCAAAGATAACTTGAGAATTTGCAGACCGGATGACTACAAATTGCTCCAACATAGATAGAAGTTGAAACCACAAAAATCGCTTGTTCAAATGGGTGCCCCCTGCCCTCTATTTATTTACTTTTTAAGAAGTCACTGGAAGCTTCTAGAACATCTTTTATAATATCTTATTATAATGCACTTTATTATTAATTAACTTTATAAAATTAAATAAATAACTTTATAAAATTAAAAGTGCAATCTCAATTCAACATTAGAACAAGTAGGCCCCACTACTGGATTATAACTCTCCGAGAGCAAAAATGTAATCATCCGGCAACAGGATGACTCTCTCTCCAAAATCATTTGCCTACGAGAGTCAATGATAGGCAAATCTACTGTAGAAGTCATGTCGCTAGAAAGGGGACATGACAAAATTACAATGCTCATGAAATATGGCCAAGACTTTGGCATTTACATGGATTACACAATAACAATGCTGGTATAATGCACATTTACAGCTGAAAGCTTATAACACCCTAAAAAGCAATACTAACAAAAGAACCTGGTTGTAGATGGCTGTAATAATTTCCTTCAATGCTATCCCTTCTGCTTTGCTTTTTTCGAACTGCTTTTTCGGCTTGCTTTTTCGGACTGCTTTTTCGTACCCTCTTTTTCAGCCTGCTTTTTTGGTTCCGCTTTTTCAGACTGCTTTTTCATATCTGCTTTTTCGGTTTGCTACTATGTTGAATCTCAAGACCATATCTTTCAATGGCGTCAAGATTTCCAGCTTGAAGGGATTTCGTCCTTCAAACTATTGAGACATAATCTCTAGAAAATTTTCCAATTTCTTTGATATTTCCAAGCATGAATAAATAAGAGCTATCTTCTTTCTTTTAATCCCTTCCTCACTTGCTCCATGCTTCCGTCTTGCCAATGTGGGATAATACATGAGTTTTAATATTACTTTTTTTTTCTTTTTACAAAATCCATGTATGTACTCAAAAGGAGGACTCTTGATTTTAAATATATCCCACAAACTATAGTCTATGCATTAATAAAGTTAAATATTTAAATTTAACTTTATAAAATAGCTTTATCAATGCAAAACAAATCTTATCAATGATAAACAAGTCTTCTTGCCGATTTTAAACAATTACCATCGACATACCGCTGCCACTAGATGTCCACCCATGCCCAAGATGACTTACTATAAATAGTAAGTATGCCCAAAGTTGCCTCAAAACCCCTCAGAAAGACCTGCAACTGAAACTATCTAGGCCAAATGGCCTCTAAGCCCCTTTAATGTCTTGGTTAGCCTACGGGACCGTGGGGAAATAGGCTAATGACAACATCATGCTATGAATGCTAAAAAGGGGACATTATAGTCTGCCCTTCCCAAAATTGCTTGTCCCCAAGCAATGGCCGAACAACAACCCAATCAATCCACCTGGATCCCAAATGTAGTCATGAACTATATTGCTGTCAGTCAACATAGGCTCCTGCAACAACTTGTGAAAATTAACCAAGAGGAATCCATAAATGAATTGTGAATCACGGTGCAATTGAACTCCAAATCCACTACTGCCACAATCAGGAACCCACGAGGCACAAACTCTCAAAATATTAGACCCCAAGTAGAGTAGATCACCCAAACTGTCAACATAATAAACACCATCCACACAACCCACCGTGTTATGTGGAATGCACACTCCAACTCTGCTACAATGGTAACCACTCCCACATGAAACTGCACCAAATACAGAGAATCCACACACTGTACATCTACTGCAGTTAACACAACTCTGCAGAGTACCGGCCACTGTCTCATAACCATAACACCCATGCACTATTGATGGTGAATAGTCACTACACGGTAGATAGCAAAAATGAGAGCCCAGTCCAAACCTGTCTACCATCAACTCCTCAACACATGGATCAAAAGAAAACCGATGAACATATCCTTTAGTATAATGCCGGTAAAAAGAACCAATCTCAGTCAAAGACTCATCCTGCAGACGTGATATGACCGTGACTGATCATCAGCTAAGTTAGAGGATGATATAGCCAAGAGTGCAGAATCAACAACAACATCACTAGTCTCTGTGTCCTCCAAGTCAAACATATCACAATGCTCAGCTGCAACGCCCAACTCAGTTGAACCTGCCTCCAGTGGAAATGGACCAAATATGCCAATAGTAGTGTCGTGGACAGACATATCCTCATCTCCACTACCTCTATCAACCTCCACCATGGACATCCGCGGATCACCAGACACCACGGTCCGTGATAGTACAAAATTTGGTAAAGACTGAAGTCGCTCTAACTCCATGGTCACCTTAGCCAAATGAAACTGTGACTCCTCAAAAGCCAACTGTATACTCTCAAGAATCTCAGAAGTCACCTTGAGCTGCTGAGTAAGCTCACTCACCTCATTTCCCTTGGCCAATAATGCATCGTATGTTGTACTCCCCCACTCCATAAGATAATCTCTGTCGGCTACCAACTGCATATAAATTTGTCTTAGAATTCGGATAGCCTCCCATAAAGAGTGGATCTCTGTCAATGAAAGATAATTGCCTCCTTGCTCATCACTAGTAGGAGAACCCCATCCATAAACTGCTAACAACTGACGAGCAGCATCGAAATGCTCGCAAGTGATAAAAATGTCTCGCTCACCAACTCTCAGCTGACTAGACACATGATTGTGCCGACTAGTCGAACTCCTATACTCTATCCCTGGTACACTGTCCAAAGGAGTAACCTCGGAATAGCTATCATTTGTAATATTCAGATCCTGGGACTCTTTTGTAAACTCTGTCATATCTGAGAGATCATCAACCCATTCCAACAAGAATGGTCGACTGGATATATGAACAATGCCCAACACAGGTGTGTAAAAACTAATTCCAGCATCAAACAAGTTGCTGGCATGGATGAGAACTACACCTGGCAAACTACTAATCAAGTCCATGATGGTGCAATAGATACTACTACCAAGGAATGATAGATATCTCTGGTCAAAACGATCCCAAGTACTAAGATAAGGATCCCAACATCTAATCCATGAACGGAAACCAGTTGGCAATTCAATTAAACTTCTTACTTGAGTAATGTGAACAATACCAATTGACTTCATGCACCTGTCTACAATCTTTGAATCCGGAGTGTGAATGCTAGACATACTTATATCATCATCATGTGACCCAACTGTAAAAGAAAACTGAGTCCCTGCTATATGCGCTAACTCCCGAATTGAACTCACCTCAAGACAAAGCTCGTCCACGTGTCTCTCAGAATCCTGGAGAGCCAACCGAGTACACACCAAGGAATTTCGAGTATCCTCCAGCTCATGAAAAAGCCGGTCAACCTCCTTCTCCTCCTTCTTCATTGCATCTTCCTTGATTTGTTGTAAGTCGTCACAAGAACCTGTTGTGACTCCTTTCTGTCTCTCTTGCAATTGAATCATCCAAATGTGATTCTCAATCAATCGATGTATCCTGTCATGATGAGATAAAGCCGTGACAATATTCTTGTCCCCTGTCTTCAGCTGGCTTGCCAAACCAAGTGAAGAGCTACTAGCCTCTATCTCATGTGAAGAAGCATCCAACTGTGCTTGATACTCATTTTCTGCAAAGTCCTGAATGCTCACTTTTTGAACAACTGTACTATCCTCAAACATGATAGTATCCTCAACTGCTGTAACTTCATCCAGCCCAATTGTACTGGAATCACTATCTGTGTCAATCGCACAATCCGGTGTGCCTGTGATATCACCTTTTGGCTCAACTTGCACAACGTCTGTAACCCCTTCTACCTGTGAAGATGATGCAGATAAACCATTACCTGAAGATGTGCTAATGTCTTCCTGTATTGAATCAGCATGTCTGTTAAACTCCTCATACAAGTTTCTGCCTATCATAGGGAAGGTACGATCCTTAGGCCTATCAAAACATTCAATCAGTCTCTCCTTAAACTCCACATAGGAGGTAATGTGTGCATGACCCATAGTGACCATACCATCATGCCACCACTCGTGTGCTAACCCATCCAGGTGAATAGCTGCATACTTAATAGCTTCTTCCTCAAGCATAGGATTCATTTGAAAATATGTGTCAAGCTTTTGAACCCAAGCTCTTGCTGTAGACTTCCCCGAGCCATCATAATATGGTAACTGAAGTTTCCCTACTTTCTTCCATAACTCATAGCTCTGGTTCTTGTCATGTCCACGTGGCATATGTTTCATCCGCACATCCATATACTCCCTAAAGGTAATTGCAGCTATAAAATCTGGACCTCCGGCGTCCCAATCTCTCCTCAGCTGGTCCTGTATATCAGTGATCTGGGGCTCTGGTACGAGCTGCTTTGGAGATCTAGGAGGAAATGTTGGAACCATGGGCCTTGAACTCATTGTCCTAGTTTGCTAGGGTGCATGACCAAAATTGTTCTCAACTTGTTCACCTCCATTATGTGTCCCATCTTGATTATTCCCATTCTGATTGTTACCATTCTGATTATTTCCTCCACCTATGTTAGCGTTCAACCCCATTTGACGAGCCATCATCTGCATCATAAGCTCCAATCTCTGACTTTGTTCCTGTGTCCTCTGCTCTGCTGATCGCTGTCCCTGTGCTAAGGTGTTTAATAACTGTAAGAATCTTTCCTTTCCTTGATCTGGACTGGCATTCATTTTGTCAAACATTTTTCTCTCTATCTGGCTATTCCAAATTCCCTATAAGACCTCCACAGGATGGTAGGACTTATAGCTCTGATACCACTGTAGTAACCCTCCTCAAATCTGCCCTCAAAAAATACTGGTGAAAGCTCAAGGAATTTTATCAAACAATTCACATGCAAGGGACGTATGACTGATATAGTATTTCAGCTAGCTTCAAATGACTTTTTCTTCAATTTGCATCAATGAGAATCTTGTGCTAGAAGACTACAATGGACTACACAATGACCTAACATGAGTGTGCTACTAATTTTGACAATATTCAGTGCATATATATGATCTAAGCATGAGAAATGAACACCTACAGCCAATTGGCATTTTTACAAACAGTTGGTATGCAAACTAACTAGCTGATAAATAATGATCTTAACTTGCTTAAATGACACCAGCAACTATTATCTTCTTAATTGCAATGAAAATTACAATGCTCATGAAATATGGCCAAGACTTTGGCATTTACATGGATTACACAATAACAATGCTGGTATAATGCACACTTCCAGCTGAAAGCTTATAACACCCTAAAAAGCAATACTAACAAAAGAACCTAGTTGTTGATGGCTGTAATAATTTCTTTCAACGCTGCCTCTTCTGCTTTGCTTTTTTCGAACTGCTTTTTCGGCCTGCTTTTTCGGTTCTGCTTTTTCGGACCCGCTTTTTCAGCCTGCTTTTTCGGTTCCGCTTTTTCGTATCTGCTTTTTTGGTTTGCTACTATGTTGAATCTCAAGACCATATCTTTCAATGGCATCAAGATTTCCAGCTTGAAGGGATTTATTCCTTCAAACTATTGAGACATAATCTCCAGAAAATTCCTCAATTTCTTTGATATTTCCAAGCATGAATAAATGAGAACTATCTTCTTTCTTTTAATCCCTTCCTCACTTGCTCCACGCTTCCGTCTTGCCAATGTGGGGTAATACATGAGTTTTAATATTACTTCTTTTTTTCTTTTTACAAAATCCATGTATGTACTCAAAAGGGGGACTCTTGATTTTAAATATCTCCCACAAACTATAGTCTATGGATTAATAAAGTTAAATATTTAAATTTAACTTTATAAAATAGCTTTATCAATGCAAAACAAATCTTATCAATGATAAACAAGTCTTCTTGCCGATTTTAAACAATTACCATCGACATACCGTTGCCACTGGATGTCCACCCATGCCCAAAATGACTTACTATAAATAGTAAGTATGCCCAAAGTTGCCTCAAAACCCCTTAGAAAGACCTGCAACTGAAACTATCTAGGCCAAATGGCCTCTAAGCCCCTTTAATGTCCTGGTTAGCCTACGAGACCATGGGGAAATAGGCTAACGACAACATCATGCTATGAATGCTAAAAATGGGACATTACAAGGGAGTTGAGCATTGTTGGGCACCCAAGGTAGTGAACCCTTCTCTTAGCGAGCCAAGACATCCAAAATAGGCATCTCCTTCACATACACCAAGCCGTCAAGCCCTAGTTGAGGTTACAAACCAAGATAACACAAACAAAAATGCTGAACTTATTGAGCATCAAACGGTGCAGAGCAGGTGAAAGGAGCTATGCAAGAAAATAAAGCAAAGCAAGCCATTTTCCCACCAAATTTCCACTTTTTGACACCTATAACAAGTTAACTATTATCAATTTGAAGATGTTTTAAACTAGCAAGCATGAAATATCTTATTTTGTTGTGAATGCTTTAGTCAGTATTGCATGAAAGTTTTTGCTTTTGTTAGAATTTTCTCCACAAAAGGGTTGGGTAAATTCTCTTGTTATATTATGAGTGTGCCATTATTCTTTATGCTACATTTCAGATTTTTTCAGCATTGCTTCTCCTACAAAGGTTTTTTATTTATCTTCAATCTTGTGGTTAGGGATGGAATTTGGCTTGCAGCATGCACCTATTACTTTCATGAGAGACATATGATCAATAGTTTTAGGCCATATCTTGAATCTTTAATAATTCTTTAGCAAATAATGTGACAGTTTGGATTATTTGACTTTTCTTAGCATTGATTCTTATTTCAGCAAATCATGTAAAGAAATTTGAATAATTTGAATTTTTGGGCATTGTAGACTTGCTATAGTGATACTTTGCAATTGAATAGGAAGAGTTATGAAATTGCTAGGAAATTACTGCTATATTTAGGATTAGTAGAGGAAGACAAAATTCAAGATTAAGTATAAAACATATGAGCAATTTGCTAATGTTTAAGGCCAACAAATTTAAAGGAGATTTGTAGTCTAATGAGAGAATCCAATAGTCTTTGTCCATTGATTTTGCACTTGTCAAAAGCTCTAGAATTTACTCCCAACATGCTGGAAAATGATGCCTCAATATTTTTATTACCATTTTTGTAGCAGCTAGTCAAAGTTAAAGAAATGCTTTTGCAAGTGTTAGACTTTGTTAAATTCAGTTATTCCAAACAATTATTAGGAAGTGCTATTATAAGTAAAGACATTTTCTAGGCCTTTTAGGAATAGCAATACCTGATGCAGTCAGTGTGTGTATATCATTCATTATTGTGCAGCACTAATAAAGTATTTAATATTATATTCATCGTCATTTAGGCATATTTAGTTTGTTAGTTTTTAGATAACATAGAAACTTTCCAGTTTCTATTTTTTTTCTCACTTATTCTCTATACAAGAAGACTACAGCTCCATTTGTTACTCATTTATGGACAATGAAATATTATAACATGATAACATGATATTAGAGCGGGTTGATGGGGTTCTTTAAGATCTGGTGAGATTTTCAATAAAAAATTCGTAGCCTTTTTTTGTAGGAATTTATTCAAACAAATTTAAATAAAATTGACTTTGCAAACTCATTGGCGGATTCAAAGATCTTTTGCTGAAAATTGCGAGCTTGGTCAAGGGTTTTGGTTGCACGATTTCTTGCTTCGAGCAAAAGTCTACAAATTTAGTGGGTTGTACGTACTTGCATATTGTTTGCGTGTTCTTTTTGTGAGTTGCATGTTGCTTGCATGTGCTGTTTTTTGCACAAAATGTTTTCTTGTTTTACCACATGATGAAGTTTGGCCATTTTTGGGGGTCATGTGAAGTCTGCTGTTTTGCTGTATGAGAGTTTCTCTAATGAGTTATTTTATTTTCCACAATTGTGACTTTTTTTTTTTGCAAAGTGAGGGTTTTGCATGATTTTGTCTTAAATGTCATAGTCTTTTGGGTTTTCTTATTTTTTTTCCACAAAAAAGTCATGGTGGTGGGCTTTCGATTTTTTTTCCACAATGAATCATGATGGTGGGGTTTCTACTTTTTGTGCTACAAAATTTGTGGCTAGGTTTTATAGTTTTTTGATTTTCCTTGAAAATTTTGTTGTTTTGTAATAATTTGTCCTCAAAAGTCATATTATTCGGTTTTCTGAAATTTCTCCTCAAAATATTGTGAGGGAGATATTTTAAAATTTTGTGGTTAAAAAGTTATTGTGGGGTTTCTGCAGTCTTTTTCCTCCAAAATCGTTTTTGTAAAAGGGCTTCATTATTTTTACTCAATAACAGAGTTTTTATTATGTAGGACCTCGTGCTCTTGCTTTAGGGTCTTTGCCTTTAAAAAAATGATGCTTTGTAAACTTTAGTTTCAGGCTTTGGGGATTTTTCTTCAAAAATCGTGGTTTCTTGCAGTCTATTCTGCAATTGATCTCAAAGGGATAGCTTTGTTGTTCAACAATAGGTTGGATCGAATCTTGGTCATTATCATTTTGCAGATCTAGGGGTCTTAGCAGCAACAAAATGTTTTGATGAGAAGGGAGCAGCCTTTTTTTGTATTTGTGGCCAAAAAAATTGTATCTTTTGCAAGGCAGTTGCAAAAATAACCATTAATGGAGTGTAATAAAGTATTTAATATTTATTAATGGTCATCTAGGCATATGTAGTTTATTAGTTTGTTTTTAAAATAAAATAGAAACTTTCTTGTTAGCCTTTTAGAAAGTTTCTATTTTGTTTTCAATTATTCTCTATATAAGGAGACTACGTCTCTAATTTTTAATTTCTTGTTTATGAATAATGAAATATAATAACAAGCATTGAAATGGTCTAGAAGACTAGAACTCTTTCTATGACTGCAACTAACCTGTAGTAACCCCTCAAGTTATCCATTTAAATAACTTGCAAGTGTTTGTGTTTTTGCTTAGTTTTGTGATGCTTTGCAAGTTTCCATAAATAAAATTAAGAAGCTTCTAGGCAAGAATAATATATTGAATTCACAATTTAAATACAATGATTGACAAAACAATGGCTGCAATATTATTAAATGTTCAATACACGATCAAATACATTCTCCAACATCAATGTTCATACCCAAAAGTGATACAGAAGACTTGGGTAAAATCTGGAAATGATTATCAGCAATTAGGAACTATGAGATAACAAATGTTCCAACAAATTCCAACTCCTAGACTACTAAGTGAACCATGTTTACTGCTAGATTAAATTCAGATTTATACTAAATGCCAAATAAGCTCTTGTATATAGCTTCCTAGCAAACAAGACCCTTCCTTAGAAATCCAGTGATGAATATTTGGGTCTGCAACTAATGAACCTTCAGAAAAATTCAAACCCTTGATGGATATCTCCAACTAAAGCACAAATAGAACTCTTCTATGAAGTCCTCCAAAGCAATAATTTGGCTGATATCTCGCAACTTCAAAACTGCAAAACAATGAAGATTGAGCAATGTCCAAAAAAACCCTTATTTCGATTGTAGAAACTCCAAAGAAATCAAGTTTACAAAGACAAATGGTCATCAATACTGAGGCTGATTTCCTTTTTGACGTGCTTCCTTTACTGCAATCTCCTTAATAGCATTTAAATTCACTTCCAGAACCATTTTTGGCTATTTAATGAAACTTTATAATAAGTTTTCAAACTTAAGCATTGATATTTATGGATTATAAATGCACTTTAATATTGTTTAAGATAATATAACTTGTGTTGCACATTGACAATATAATCCATTAATTGGACTTTAAGTCACTAAAATGAAGGGCCGTGGGCTCATTGAATATAAAATGACATTTTAACTTCACAAATAATTATTGGTAAAGTAATCACTTCATTAGTAATTAAAATAACAACTCCACAAATAACCATTATTTCTTATTCCATTTGAGCCTAGGAGTTAACCATTGTATCCACTGTGCACCTAGCTGCCCTACTAAAAATAGAAAGGGTCCCAACCATTGACTTACTATAAATAGTAAATCACTCATTTGATCAAACCAATGGTGCCAAGGGTCGACATTGCAATGACGCCGGTCTAGGTGCTTTGCCGGATATAGAAATGCTAGATAAATGACTTACTATAAATAACAAGTTTGTCAAATTGAAATAAAGAGCAATCTTGAACACTTTTGTAATCTAGAAGGGAAAGAGCCTCTTGTTTTGCCAACTGTGATGCAGAGTGCACACAACAGAAGATTCTTTGATCCTTGTCAATCCTTCAATATGCACTGATATGCTATCCAGTGCTGATTGAAATTCTTGATTTTTCCCTTCCTAGCTTTCCACTCCACTTCTAGGGTCTACCTTCCTTTGAAGGACACTACAACACTCAATATATTGTTTCAAGTTCTAGGCATCCTAGACTTCAAAATGATGGATTTATCCCAAACTCCAACCATCAAAACATATCACAAAAACTGGTCACACACATTGCAATTTTGTGGCTTTTAGCCTTCTTGCTAACTAGGTCTCTCCTAGCAATTTTCCTTTGACACAAGGGTAAGGCTGTGGACTTAGGAAATTTTTGAGGTGGATTCAAACTACTCAAATGCAACACTTTCACTCTCCAAACACCAAGTACCAATCTCACTCTTGCAGCACAAGAACACTTGCAAACAACACTTTAGTCTAATTGATCAAGTTAGACTAGGGCTTGATAGAAATGCTTTAAATTGGGTGCATGAAATTGATTCAGGGGTTTGGTGATCTTCTACAGGCAGATTTTGATCCAGTTCATCCAAACATTAGGACCCACAACCCTCCTATGCTGATACAACGCTCAAACAGTTCATTCTAGGCTAAATACATGGGCTTATTTAACCTAGGGCATCAAATTATTGGTAGAAAACAACTTTTCCTGTCCTGGCCTTTTGGAATCATAAAGAACAATGTCGTAACTTGCATTTCACCAAGTGGCATCAAATTCCAATAGTGAATTTGCAAGTTAGGGCCATATCTTTGCTTCAAACCCTTGATTTGAGGGTTTCAAACCTACACCTAAAGAAATTGCTGTAAATTCCTTCAAACACAACCAAATTGACTGAAACCATATGCAAATGAGAGCTAATTCAAACTCCAACTTTATATGCACTTTATTGGATCCAACCAATCCGTACAAGGTCGTACAGAATAGAATTGCTCCAAAAAACAGGGTTTTCATTCATAAATGCTGTAACAGTCCGTACAATTTGATGATCTGCTTAAGGAAAGATGTTGTATGCCTTAAATATCTTCAACCAACCGATTCAAACCAACTTTTGGTGGTTATGAACGTTGGGAAATTAAAATGCCTTTTCATGACAACTTTTCAAAAAGTTGCATTAGCAATTTTTGCAATTTTTGCCAAATATGAGAACTTTTTTAGCATTTTGACTCCTCATAGATGCCAAATGGTTCCAAACCCTTAGGAATGGTAGAAAATACATATCTAAGACAAAAACAACTTATTTGCAATTACTAGACTCCAAAACACACAAAAACAACAATACACATCCTAGTGGACTAAGGACTCTTTTGGTTTATAAGATGACCACAAAGATCCTTGTCCACAGTAAAGGATAAAACCAACACACAATGGATGGTGTCAACACATCCTTATTACATTGACAACCAATGAAAAGACAAATCCTCAATAAGGAGATAGGTGCCTTGCACCAAACTGGGACCCTCTAACCCTCAACTTTAGTTTGCAAGGGCAAATAATAGGCCAATCCAAACAAACTATGATGATGTGAAAATGGGGACATTACATATCCTTATCCAATTATGTTTGATGTATAAGGGCGTATGTTCAACCATGTCTATTAAAGTTTGTGTAGCCATTTTAATGGCAAGTAGGCAAAGATCAAATTACCATAGTTTTTTTCTAGCCTAATTGTATCACATATAGGAAGGGGTGTTGAATGTTTTTAGATATAAGATTTCTTTCTATTCATGAATGTTGTGTTGCAGCATTGACTGTCGTTGGTAGAAATTGTGCATCGGCCGACGGGTCCCTTCGGTAAAAGTCTTGTTATGTAGCCGACAGGCAAAAAGTTTGTAACGGGCATAATGTACCTGGCTGACGGACTCCTTCGGGAAAGTTCTTCGGAAAGTATTTATAACCCCTTCGGGAAGCATTGTAAAGATCTTATCATTATGATATGAGAAAAGCATTATGTGCTGTTGGTATGTGCGAATAAATATAATAATAGAAGTTCTGCTATTTGCTGTTCGTATTTGCATCTATTTTCTGTGTGCGTTGCTTAATTAATCCATACGGTAAACATTTGGCGCCGTCGCCCGATGGATCTGGCACGCAGGCAGGCGGAGATGAATTAAATGCCGAATCAGTTGAACAAAGACAAGAGTAAGCTAAAGGAAAAAGATGACATACGCGTTGCGCAGGAAAATTTAATTTTGGCTCAGCAGATAGAGCGTCGAAGGAGGTTTCAGAAGATTTCCGACGGAAGTAAGAGTGCGGAAGGATTGTTGAAGGAGACTCGACAACGGCTTGATTTGGTGGAAGAAGTGAGGGAGGAGTTTCTGAACCTGCATACGCCACGGGAAGAGAATCCTGACGGAAGCAGATCGACTCGCACGGCTCGGAGTGCAGAAGGAGCACGAGCGTGGAGTGACCTCTTCGTCTGAGATATACTTCCAGAACGGACAGCTACGGTTGACAAACCCTCTTCTTCACCAAATAGCGCGGAAGCAGAAAACTGCGCGGGTGTTGAAAACAGCGCGGAAGCAGAAAATAGCGCGGGTGTGCAAAACAGTGCGGGTGTCCAGAACAGCGCGGGTGTACAGACCAGCGCGGGTGTCCAGAACAGCGCGGGTGCACAGAACAGCGCGAGTGTCCAGAACAGCGCGGGTGCTCAAAACAGCGCGGGAGTGCAAAACAATGCAGGTACACAACAAAACCCTCGACATACAGTAATAATGGCAGGTCCGAAGGAAAAATTGCCTAAATTTGATGGTGATGAAGCAGCTGATCCCATTCGACATTGTAAAACATGTGAAACGATCTGGAGGGCGAATGGCATAACAGATACAAACGAATGGATCCGACAGTTTCCCGCAACCCTACGGGGTGTTGCCATTGATTGGTTTACTGATGCTGATCCACAAAAATTGAATAATTGGGATAACATTAAGGAGTTCATCACAGAATTTCAACTTTTGCGTGATGACAATGAAATTGTCGCAGAGATATTCAATACCAAGCAAAAGAAGAATGAAACTGTACGGGTCTTTGCCAGGAGGTTGAAGGACTTAATCAGTAAGATGGAGAATAAGCCAGCTGACGGGTTACAGAAACGATGGTTCATTGAAGGCCTTCACCCGAAGCTGCAGAAGAAGATGAAGATCGTGCCGCCATCCACATATAATGAAGCGTACAATCGGGCAATGAACCTCGAAAGTGACCAAAAGACAAAGAAGAAGAAGAAGACCAGCTCGTCCGATTCAGATGACGATGCATCCTCAGGAAATGATAGCAGCGATGACGAAGGAAGCAACAAGAAGGTTCGTGCCCTTCAGAAAGACATGATTCGGATGATGAAGGAATTCAAGAACATGAACAAGGAACCTAAGGGCAATGACTTATGGTGCACGGAATGTAAGAAAGAAGGCCATACGAAGGGATCCTGCTCGAAAGAGCAATTTTGCGAGATCTGCCAGATTATGGGACACTCAATAAAGGAATGCCCTTTCAATTTGAAAACAAGAACACCGCAGCAAGTGTTCCTGACACAGGAGGCCTCTCCGTCCGGAGGGAACGGGAACACCAGTACGGAAGGTGCCACATCAGGCGGATATAGAAATAACTGGCGCGGTCCAAACAACAACACCAGCAATAACAACAATGGTGGCAACAACAACAATGGAGGAAGGAGTCGAATTCAGTACGATGCAAATGGTCGGCCAATTGTTCAATGCCGCGCATGCAATCTGTGGGGTCACTTCGCCCGGGAGTACACAACAACAAATACACCGAAGTTGCTATGCCGCTGGTGTGGACCTGGTGATCATGATGATACCAAGTGCCCAAAGTCCGGAGTAAATTTGATTACCGTAGGAACAGACGAGGAAGAAGTTCTGGCCATCACTTGGAAGCAAGCGAAGCTATATCCTGACCCAGCGGAAGAAAAGAGGAGACTGGAGGAAGCAAGGGCAGAAATCCAAAAAGCAACACAGGCAGAAACGGCTCACCTAAAAGACACGCCAAGTACCTCCGTACGGAATTGTGCAGAACAGAACATTGTACGGCAAATATTGCATACGGAGATACCCGTCAAGATAAATGATCTATTGCTCACTATGCCTCAACTCCGTACGGCTCTCACAAATATAGTTCCGAGTGTTAAGCAACCTGTAGAGCAAGCCAATGACAAACAGGCAGGTACAAGTGCAGAAGATCCGATGTTGTTAGCCCTTTCATCTGGACGCTATCCAGCCGTTGTGGAAATGGGCCTTCTCGGGACGGTGCTAACAGACACAATCGTCGACGGAGGATCCGGTGTCAATGTGCTACTGGAGGATACTTGGAAAAAGTTGGGACGGCCGACATTATGGCCACCTACCTTCCAGCTGTTAACAGCCGATCAACACGGAATCAAGCCATTGGGAATACTCACAGCGCAACCAGTGACAATCGGAACACAACCATTCCTGTTGGACTTCGTTGTGATTCCTCTCAAGCGGAAGGGGTACGATGCCATTTTGGGTCGAGGATGGCTGATACAAGCAAAAGCAAAGCACGATTGGAAGAAAAATGCTTTATCACTGGAAAGCAAAGGCCGAAAGTATGTCATTGATTTGCACACTCAGATGGTCGGGGAAGAAGGCCCTTCGTCAGATTCTGAGGCAGAAGAGGATGAAAAAGGGCAAATTATGGAACCAGATCAGGAGGGAGTTTTACGACTGGAAGGAGACGACGATTTGGATTCAGTAAATGGTCTGTACCATTGGCAGATAGAGGATTATGAATTGTTTCCAACCTGCAATGTACTGACAATAGAAGAAAACAAGACCGATGCCTTTCCAAAGGAATTTACTGAAATAAAGGAAGGGGATGCGTCACTCGATGTGACACCGGCACATCAGCTCACTGAAGGAGAACCCATCAAATATAATGAAGTCGCATTGCAGACCATGAATTTGGGAGATGAAGCCGAACCACAGAACATATTAGTAGGGGACAATTGGGACCCAGTACTAAAGGCAGCGGCCTTCAAGATATTTTTAGAATATAAGGATGTCTTTGCATGGACATACAAGGACCTGAAGGGCGTACCACCTGAATTATGTGTGCACCGCATTCCATTGATCGAAGGAGCAATACCCGTACGGAAAAGGCCCTACAGAATGAACAAAAATTATGCGGCCTGGGTTACGGAAGAAATCAATCGGATGTTAGAAGCTAGAATTATTTTCAAGGTACACACCAGTGAATGGGTCTCTCCGATCGTGATCTCCCTGAAGAAGGACTCCATTCAGATACGAATATGTGTTGATTTCCGATGTCTCAATGCGGTCACCATTAAGGATCCGTTCCCGATCCCATTCACGGATAGCATTCTGGAGGAGGTAGTAGGACACGAGATCTACTCATTTATGGATGGTTTTTTCGGCTACAATCAAATCTCAATTGCAGAAGAGGATAAACTGAAGACGACATTTGTCGTAGAAGATGGAGTCTATGCCTATAATCGGATGCCGTTCGGCCTATGCAATGCGCCTGCCACATTTCAGAGGATCATACTACACATTTTTGACAAGATGTCCGTTGAAAACTTCGAGGCGTTTTTGGATGACTGGTCCGTGTTCAGTACGGAGGACAAACATCTGGCAGCCCTGGGCGAATGTATGGAAAGGTGCCGTCGTGCACGTTTGGCCTTGAACCCGAAAAAGTGCAGATTTATGGTCCCGCACGGAAGGTTGCTCGGACACATAGTTTGTAAGGAGGGACTAAAGACAGATCCGGACAAAGTACGGGTCATATTGGAGATGCAACCGTCCACCAATGTGACAGAGGTAAAATCTTTCCTTGGACATATAGGGTATTACAGACGGTTCATCAAAATTTTTGCCAAAATAGCATATCCGTTGGATAGATTAACTTGCAATACAGAATCGTTCCGATGGGACAAGGAGCAGGATGAAGCCTTTGAGGGACTTAAGGTACGGCTGGCTACAACCCCTATTTTAATATATCCAGATTGGAAGAAGGAGTTTCACGTGCATGTGGATGCATCGAACTATGCAATTGGAGCAACCCTCGCACAGACGGGAAGCCATGGGTTGGATCATCCGATCTATTTTGCTCGTCGGTTGTTATCAAAAGCTGAACAAAATTATAGCACCACCGAACGGGAAGCCTTGGGAATGGTCTATGCTGTGCAGAAATTACGACATTACTTGCTGGCCACTCCATTTGTGTTCTATGTTGATCATCAGGCCCTATTGTATATGATCAACAGACCAGTCATTCAAGGCAGAATCAGCCGATGGTTACTTCTGTTGCAGGAGTTTACTTTCAAGATCATTGTCCGACCAGGAAGAAAACATGTAAGCGCGGATCATTTATCACGTATCAGAACAGGAGAACCGGCAGACGGTGTAAATGATGACTTCCCTGACGCACAGCTATTTCAGATCGCTGCACTACCAGAATGGTATACAAGCATCGGCGAATACTTGTCCACAGTACAGTTTCCAAATACCATGCCACCAAATGAAAAACGAAAGTTGGTGATACAAAGTGGAACATTTCAGCTAATTAATGGATTGTTGTATAAAATGGGACCCGATCAGATCCTGAGGCGTTGTGTCCTGAAGGAAGAAATTGCACGGGTACTGCAGGAAGCGCACGAAAGACCGGCAGGAGGACACATGGGGCCGGACACAACTGCACGAAAAATACTTCTGGCAGGATTATGGTGGTCAACAGTATACAATGACGCCAGGGAATGGGTTGTCGCATGCGATACATGCCAGCGAGCTGGAAAACCCTTGAAAAGAGATTTCATGCCTTTGAATCCTTCTCATGCTTAGGAACTTTTTGAACGATGGGGTTTGGACTTTATAGGACCCTTGAAGACGAGCCGAACCAGAAGATGCCATTACGTTGTGGTTGCCACGGAGTACTTGACTAAATGGGTGGAGGCGCGTGCACTACCAGACAACTCAACGGTAAGTACAGCACAGTTTATTTATGAGCAGATTATTACTAGGTACGGCATTCCATTACAATTAACCAGCGATAGAGGAGGACATTTTGTAAACCATGTGATCCGACTGCTCACCATGGAGTTCAAAATTTACCATTCGCTGTCAAGTCCGTACTACCCAAGGGCAAACGGACAGGCCGAAGCTACCAACAAAATCCTCGTATCAATTATATACAAATCCTGCGCCATCGAAGGGGAGGATTGGGAGGAGAAATTACCTTCTGCTCTGTGGGCTTACCGCACAGCATACAAAGTCACAACCGAACACACGCCGTTTCAACTGATGTTTGGACAGGAGGCCGTAGTACCAGCGGAATTTATGATACCAAGCTTGCGGATAGCACTAGAAAACAAATTGGGCGACATGGAAAGCTTAAGAGAGCGATTGTATAAACTGAACAAGTTAGAGGAGAAGCGATTATTAGCACAGTGGGCAACTGAAGTAACACAGAATAGGCGAAAGGCATGGCACGATAAGCACCTGAAGCTGAACAGGTTTCAACCCGGCCAGTGGGTATTAAAGTACGACGGCCGAAATGAGATCAAACCGGGTAAGTTCAAGGTTAAGTGGGTCGGGCCGTACCAAATTCGGGAAGTAGGGGACAATGGAGCAATCAAATTATGGACTTTGGATGGACATGAAATACCCCAAGTGGTGAATGGGTTGAAGTTGAAGATCTATCATGACCGGAAGACTTCTGCATTAGGAAATGGCCTTCGGGAGACCCCTCCGTCACTGCAGACTGACGGTGACGACGGTCGAATGGAAAATTGACTGTTTTTCTGTTCGTGAAAAAAAAAAAAAAAATGAAAAAAAAAAAGAGGAAAAAAAGTACGGTTTTAGCAATGCACCGTACGATTTTTTACACCGTACGGATTTCTTAAATGGAGTACGGTTTAAAAGGCACGTACGGTTTTTTACACCGTACGGATTTCTTAAATGAAGTACGGCTTTAAAAGGCACCGTACGGTTTTTTACACCGTACGGATTTCTTAAATGGAGCACGGGTTTAAAAGGCACCGTACGGCTTCTTAGTACGGGATTTTGAGGCATTGTACGGTTTTAAAAGGCACCGTACGATTTCTTAATACGGGATTTTGGGGCATGGTACGGTTTTAAATACACCGTACATATTTCTTTAAGTGGAGTACGGTTCAAAAAGCACCGTATGGTTTCTTATTTCTCACCGTACGGACTCTCCTTGCACTGTACGGTTTCTAACTTTTGTATGCACGGAAATTTCCACAAATTGTACAATTTTCAGGTAGTGCGGACTCCATCAGAAATACATCCCTGTGGTGTATGGATTTCAAGAAGAAGGGAACTGAAGGCAATGCGGGCAACGAATGCAACCACCGTACGGACTTAAGGAGGGAAAGTTTGGTACGGATTTGTGAGGTACGGCTTTGTTATTTCATTCTTCTTCCAACTTCTACATTGAGCGGATTTTCCATCTCTTCTTGCGTGTACGGATTGGGATAATCATGTCAAGGGTGGCAATTTACCATACATATTTTTGAAAGACCTCTTCACCGTACGGACTTGGAAGAATTCTTCACTGTATGGATTTGGGAGACCGTTAGAAAAAGATAAAAATAAATAATGGAGTCTGCAGGTAAACGGCAGTGGAAAAAACAATTAGCGCAGGCCAAACTTGAGGAAGCCAGGAGCATGGTAGGTACAGGCAATTTGAATGAGGGTTCGAGCAGCAGCAAGGAGAAGCCTAAGGCGGTAGCACCTGCGGCAGCAGAAGTCACACCACAGACTATACAATTTGAGGGATTAAATGGAATGGATTGCCGGAAATGGTGGCAAGAAACCCCTGATGACCATCCAGTTAAAGCAAGCATCAGAAGAGCGCAGGTGGAATGGGCCATTCAGATGCCTGTTTTTTGCATTCGAGATTATGAAGGGTATCTGTGTACCATGATTGAAACATATGGCAGAGCCTCTCGCAGAAGCACATTTCAGTATCTGGGACGGAACTTAGTGGTATCATTCAAAGCAGCAGATTTCACACGGGTTTTTGGCATTCCAGGGCAGCAGGGCAGGAAGATTCAGCCGAAGAAAATTCCAAAGGATGGAAAGCTATTTTTAATCAGGTTAGTCTGTGGAGATTTGACTGAAGCAGAACAGGCAGCATTAGCTGAGACATCCAAGGGAAGGGGTTTAAAGAAAACCGACATTCAGGAAGGGCCATGGCGGTGTTTAATGGACTTGGTTAAAAGCAGGCTCACAGGATCCTCTAGGGCATCGGATATCACATTTCCGCAGGTATCTATGATGAACGGCATAATGACTGGGAAAGTGTATGATTGGGCGTCTGTGCTAGCTGAACGGATGCATGAATTCATGACTCTCCAGCACAAGACTTTCTATATGCCTCATTACGCCATTGGTCTATTCTTGGATGCTATAGCACGGGTGATTCCATCAGAGGAGTTAGAGGCAAAGTCTGGACCATTGGCTCCAGGAGAACCTCCTATCATGCAATGGAAGCACTTGGACACAATCTCTGGGCAGAAGGGTTCAGCAGGTCAAAAGAGGCCACGGGTAGACATGGCAGGAGATAGTGACAGCGGCCGACAGGAGACATCTTCTGAGCAGGACAGTATGGAAGAAGACGAAGGGGAGGGCGAGGATGATGAAGAGGTTCAGATCGTCATGGCTACCCCCTTGTTATTTCCGCGTACTACAGTCCCTATGACTTCCGAACTGACACCCCGGGGTTTGCACATGGCTCACATTCCAGGGTTTGGACAAACTCGGCAACCGATACTAATGACTGGAGAATCCCACCAGGCAGTCACACTAGCCGTACCATGGCAACATGGGGTACGGCCTTCTCCTGTCCGACCGGGGGCAGGATTTGCGGTCGGCTTTGCCCACCTGGCCGCACCCGGGGACCGAGAAACTTCGTCAGCTCCTGAAGCACTTCCGGTAGCAGCAACCGGGGCGTCTGCCCAGAGTCAGCCAGCAGCAGTTGTTACAGTAGCACCGTCAGCAGAAACCCAGACACTCCCAGTAGAGAACGTATCAGACGGAGGAGTACAGGAGTGTACGGACCCAGCACAGCCAGAGGTCATGGATAGAGCCAGTGTTTTTCTGAGGCAGTAGTTCCAACTCGTCCCTGACAAGCGTAGACCATCCATTCAGTCCCCCAGCTATTCTGAAGTAGCACCTGTACCACAGCCTCAGTCTCAGGAGGAGGGAACGCCACATGCCGTGATTGCACCGACAGCAGAGGAGGTGGCACCAGATGTGGGCGTGGCTCCTGCTGATAAGGAGGACAATAGTGACCCCGAATGGTCATTCGAGGACTTCGCCAAGGAGGATTATGGGTCAGATGAGGACAGGTGCAGGGACTACCTCAGGACCATGAAGTCTACATTGAAGAAGGGGCATGATGTGGCCATTCAGGCTCTCACTCGGCGAAGGGAGTGGCATTTTATTCGAACGTATATTTGTAGGATTTGTCCTGAACGATTTCAAACTTGTTTTGTAGATAGAGGATGGCCGACCGTTGAGACACCAGAGATGTTGGCGGACTGGGCCACTGAGCCAGAGTTGGGACCGAGTGACACTCCAATGATGAAGTTGGCACGTGAGATCGTGAGACTGTACAAAGAAGTTTACTATGCGCGGTAGCGCGCGGAGGCGGATAGGGCTGCAGACAGTGTTGCAGCTCAGAGATCCCTAGCAGTTGAAAAAGAGACCAGAGAAAAGTTAGCCACTGATTTGGCCGACAAACAGGCAGCATGGGCAGCAGAGCGGGCAAAACTCTTGAAGGATATGGCTGCAGTGGTGCAGGAGAAGGACGCAGCTATCCGGGATAAAGATGCAGCAGAGCATGAATTACAGTTGGCCAAGAGACAAGCTATGGATGTTGCGCTTCTCCTGAAGGAGGCCGTAGAAGTTAATTCACAGATTTAGACAGATCTGCGCATCCGGACTGACCAGGTGTATGAGTTACGTCGTCAACAACACTCTTCTGGGACGCCTCCTCTCTAGTATTTCTTCTATTCTTGTTTATGGATTGTCTCGTAATTTTGCTAGTCGTCAAGAGACGACTTTTCTTTTTGGGGGGGATGATGTCGTCGGTAGAAATTGTGCATCGGCCGACGGGTCCCTTGGGTAAAAGTCTTGTTATGTAGCCGACAGGCAAAAAGGTTGTAACGGGCATAATGTACCTGGCCGACGGACTCCTTCAGGAAAGTTTTTCGGAAAGTATTTATAACCCCTTCGGGAAGCATTGTAAGGATCTTATCATTATGATATGAGAAAATCATGATGTGCTGTTGGTATGTGCGAATAAATATAATAATAGAAGTTCTGCTATTTGCTGTTCGTATTTGCATCTATTTTCTATGTGCGTTGCTTAATTAATCCATACGGTAAACATTGACCGGATGGAACAAGGTGAATAGGAGAACAAAATGTAAGGACTACTTTTCTTGAATGGGTTTGTAAAGTTTTTGCAATTTCTACTTTCAAATCAAACTGATGTATAACCTATATAGTGCTGGAGATGGTCTTGATCAATTGCAGATGAATATTAGTCCTTCCTTTCAATATGATAATTCTACAATAAAGTATATTCTGCTACTAATCCGAATGAGGCAGAGAATGCTAATAAACAGACTTCTTTGTACTTTTGTGTTCATTATCCACATTTCTATCTCATATATATATAAGGTAACCAAAGGGCACATCCCTTGAAGGGACATGATCCTATCTGGGTGGCCCTATAATATAACTCCCATAATTGGTGCCCAATGAAGAATATGATTTGTAAAGACATTAACTAACCTTAGCTAAGGTTATCCTCAATAACCACTATTCCTAAAGAGATGTCGATAATGCCTACAAAGGAAGATATATATATTTAATGATAGATTAAATTTGTGTGATCTGTACAATCAAATCAGCATGATAATCAAAGTTACAGTTTTAACACTCCCTCTTAACTTGATAATCACACTGAGAGATAACATATCTAGCATCATCAATTACCATGAATAAGCATAGAATGATACTCTATATCTATCTGAATCTTCTTAGCATGTGGTATCATTGAACACATGATACTATGCCATATTACTATACCTGTGATATGACATATCGCTTATACTAGTGATAATAGTATTGCAAAGAATACAATTTATACAGGATAAAATCCGGAGAATAATTAAATTCTTCATTTATCCAAATTGTGACTCATAGGTAGTGGCATTCCTATATCACAACATGATCCTGAGTTAAGATCTACTAGAACACATGATAAACTCCAGAGAATAATAAAATTCTTCCTTTATCCAAATTGTGATTCATAGGCATAACAATGTCTACATCACAATGTGATCTTGAACTCATCTAGATCTGACAATAGATCTCTACTGTTTAGTACATTAATAATGCCTTTAATACAAGTGTTCATTATCTCAGAGATCGTCACCTCTTAGATAATGAACACAAATGGTGAAGCCCATAACAGTCAATAGCCTAACAATAATAATTTTTAAAAATTATTTCATTAAGAATTAAAGAATACAAATGTATAATAATTCAACCATACCAAGTCTTTTCCTGAAGTGATCTATCTTCACTATAGAGTGAGGTTTGGTAAGAATATTTGTTGTCTAATTTGTAGTGCAAATGTATTCTAATTTTACAGAATTCCTGTCTACCATATCTCTTACATGATGGTAAGGAATTTCAATATGCTTGGACCTGTCATAAAAACTGGATTCACAAAAAGCTTAATGGAACTCTAATTATCACAATGAATAATAGTAGGATTGATGAGTTGACCAAATAATCCCACAAGAACTTTCTAAGCCAAACTGCCTCCCGAGAGACCATTGCTGCAGCAATGTATTCAGCTTGTGTGGAACTCTATGCTACTGGTGCTTGCTTTCTGCATATCCAAGATCATAGTTGGAAAACTCGCCAAAGGCAAAAATTCGCCAAGTCCCCCAAAAATTTAATCGGGAAAAAATCGGCGATTTTCAAAAGAAAACTCGTAAAACTCGGGAACCTAAAATAACCGCTGAAATTTAATTATACATTTTTTTTGCAAAATTTAATGAGAAGATGTATCTAATAAGTTAATTAAAGAAAACACAAAAGAAACAAGCAAAGTTTAGATATATATCAATGCACAGTGGGTACAAAATTGCATTCTCATGCGGAATGCTTATGGTAGGAAGCAAAATAGTAAATAATTTCAATCTGTCAAACCAGAAGTAAATACATGTCTAAATACATCAATACAATCACATCTTCCTCTTTCCAGTTGCACTAGTAGGAAAGTGAGGGGGTCTAGTTCTCGAAGAAGTGCCCTGCACTGGGATAGGGCATACGCTGTGTGACTGTGAACTTTGTGGTTGTGCCTCCTCGCTCGACATCCCTAGTGACTGGCTCGGCATCCTTGAAGAGGATGCATCTCCTCCTATATGT
Organism: Cupressus sempervirens; assembly: GCA_028749045.1. Lineage (NCBI taxonomy): Eukaryota > Viridiplantae > Streptophyta > Pinopsida > Cupressales > Cupressaceae > Cupressus > Cupressus sempervirens. Next base: position 462,026,532 of record CM053791.1, on the reverse strand, counting down.
GGCATTGGTAATGCCTCGTCCTCTGAGCTTGAATCATCATCGCCCTCGTCCTGAATGTCATCCATTGTGAAATGAAAATCAGCTCCAGCATCCCCCTCCATGGCCTACCTCTCCAAATCAGCGATCTCATTTGGTGAAAACAATGGACCTGGCTCATGTGTTGTCCAATCAAAATAAGGATCTATCTCTTCTAGATCAAGTGGACCAGGTAGTGCTGAACTCAGTGCCCTTTTTATGCACAACTTAAGATCATAGTGCACATAAACAAGGTCATTAAGCCGTTTTTGAGTCATTTTGTTTCTTTTCTTTGTGTGGATGGACTCAAATAAGCTCCAATTGCGCTCACAATGGGATGAGTTACAAGGTTGGCATAGGACTCTGAGAGCAAAATTCTTTAAATTGGGGGTATTGCCACCCCAACTTGCCCACCAAGCATCTGCAAAACAAAATATAAAAAGTTATGAAGCAATGAAAAAGATAATCATAAACATAACTTATCAATTTGCAAAAGTTCTAAAATTTGACGCTTTACCTGGTGGTTGAGTAGATCTTGATCTCTTTGCTAGCATAGAAGAGAACAAATTACCCCTCGATTCCACATAGACTTGTTGTTCAGTCACAACAGGGTCTCTCTACGCTTCATTGGATATCATTCTCTCGTTGCATTTAGAGAGACCTTCCATGACCTCTCCGTTAGGATCTGAGTAGGAATCATCAGCCCTAAAACAAATAGAAAATGATATCAAGTCTTACTACACAACCTTAAAAAGTAAAGTAAAATAAAGTCTTAGTAAAATCTCAACTTCAAGGACAATCATAGTACCTAAATTTGGGGTTGAGGAAGTAGCCTGCTACATGAATGGGGTGGTGGAGCATATTGTCCCACCTCCTATCAATTATTTCCCAAATGAGGTCAAATCTGAGTTTGTCCCCATGATAGTAATTTCTAACAGCCTCTTTGGCCCTATCCATGGCCTCATAAAGACCTCTCATTGGGGATTGTTGCCCATCACATATGCGCAAGACTCTAACCAGGGGCATAGACATCTACATTTGAAATTTGAAAAATACAAATTAGTTAATAACATAGTAAGTTATGAATTAATAATGAAACTTGAATCAACTAAAAATATAATGTTTTAATTCTTGAAGTTACCTCCACAATTTCCTTAGCCTTTGCAAAAAAACTATCATCAAAGACTATCCATGCCACAGCCTCTCCTTCAGGCTTCTTTGAGTAAGATGAAGCAACCCAGTCAACACACAAACAATTGTTTCAGAGCCAATATGTGGTCGAGAATATTTTGCAACGTCAAGAACACCGTTGCAAACCTTGTCATAGCGGGTGTCACCAAATCTTTGCCTTTAGTGGTCTTTCTCATCAAACTGAGAACCCATGGGTGATTATAGATATATTCGGTGACCTGCCTAGCATCTTCCACGACTGGACTCACCCAATCGAGTTTTCCTATGTCCTCCAAAAGAAGGTCAAGGACATGTGCTACACAAGGTGACCAAAAAAGTGTGGGATGCCTCTCTTGGAGGATTCTACCTAAAAGATTAGTAAAAAATCAATAATTAGTTACAAACTTTCCATATTTACATCAATTCTAAATTGAATAATACCATAACATTACATTCATGATTCATGTTGAACATAAAAAATTAAATTTACCTGCTGCCACATACGCTGCTGCATTATCTGTGATTATTTGCACCACATTGTCTACTCCCACCTCCATGACAACATTCTCCAACATTAAAGCCAATGTGTGTGCATTTTTCACTCTATTGGAGGCATCAACAGATTTCCAAAACACCACATCATCTTTGCAAGCCACCAAGAAATTAATAATGGTTCTACTTCTTCCATCTGTCCACCCATCAGATAAAATGATGCAGCCATACTTCTTTCACTCTTTCTATTGGTCTTCTATCAATACTTTTGCCCTACCAACCGCATGGTCAAGCAACCTACAAAATTTAGGTGTAATAAAGTATTAGTAAAAAATAGGAAATAACAATTAATATTTAAAATATAACAATGAACTAAAGTGAATCACAATTATTATACAATTACTAAATAGTAAAATACTAACCTTCCTCTCATATCCTTGCAAGTACGCGACTTGTACCCTTTCCCCGATATTGAAATTGCATTCACCAAATTCAACCAATAGGGACTATTAGCTGCATACATAGAGATATTGTTGAAAAACCAAAAATTAGTTGCTGCAATATCAGTTTACTCATGCACCTCCTTGAACCATCCAGTGCCCCCTAATGATGGCTGTGATCCAGTTGTGTTCCTGGGCACAAAATAACTCCCTATCCTTGATGTAAATGGTGATGAAGAACTAGGAAATGTAGAAGAAGTGGAACCGGCAAAAGAGGCATTTTGTTTGCGGATCCGTGGGCCACGAAGAGATCCTGGTATGTTCTCAAGTGCTTCTTCTTCTTCTTGCATATCAAAAGGAGCTTCTTGAGATTTAGCTATGGCTGCCCTCATAGCTAATTTCACCCTCTTCCTATTCATTTTTTTCTCTTTAGCAGTTGCAAGTAGGGCATTGATGAATCTTTTTTCTTCTTCAGTTACCTTGAGACAAGGATTTGAATCATGTTTCTTTATGCCTGCAAGGTGGTATTTGGAGTGGTTTATGCCTCCAGATATAACCCTCTCACATGGAATGCATATAACCTTCCCAACATCATTTGGAGCTTCATAGGCATACCACCATGCCTTATCTCTTGCATTTTTAGGCCGAGTGCCTATATATTCAGATGGGCATGGTGTTTGTGGCTACTCTTCTTGCGGGTTTGTCATTTTTCTAAATGCTTGACCGCTGCCCTACACATAAATTTATAGAAAAATGAATAAACAAAGTTAGAACAACTAGGGTTTGTTTTTAGAAAATCTTACGTATTCTTCAAAAAAAATGTGAAACATAGAGCTGAATGGCTTTCAAATGATTCAAACATAGAGTTAAAATGCTTTTAAATGATTTGAAATCATTTACAAACAACAACAAAAACAATAGAACATTTGTTAAAACTATAAAAAGTTTTCAAACTACGATTAAAAAAAAAACCTGGAAAGAGATTTGTCTTCTAAAACTAGTTAGAATCCTCTAATATCCACTCAAATCTGCCTTGAATCACTTACAATCAGCTAAGAATGCCTCCAAACCTTCCTCTCTCCACACCTCAAGGCTCTAGAGAACACAAATGCAACAAACAATGAAAAAAAAAAGAGTTTTGGCCCTATTAACCCGTCACAGCATGCGGGCTACAGGAATCGCGATTTTTTTCTTAAAACTCGCCAAGTAATCGGCAATTTTTTGCAATCCTGGTGAGTTTTTAAACCTGCGAGTTAAACTAGGAAAAACTTGCCAAGCTTAAAAACTTGGCGAGTGTTTGAAACTCGCTGAGTACTTGGTGAGTGTTCCAACTATGTCCAAGACATCATTGCTGAAACAACATCTTGAAGTGGTTTTCCTATCAGTAACTCTACCAGCCCAATCTGAGTCTGTGTACCCATGAAGGTCCAAGTCAATTCTCTCATATACTTTAGCCTGCAAACAAAGATTTTATGGTTATAAGTTTCAAATCCTTTAGGTTGTTCCAAATATACCTCTTCTGTAATCTTTCCATCTGATGTACTTTCCATCCCTTCGATGCTGCAATAGCTAGGACTGTTCTTACATAGGTGTATTTGGCAACTTGGAGCAAAGGTTTCTTCATAAACAATTCCCTCCTTCTGAGAGAATCCTCTGGCTATGAATCTGGCTTAATGCTACCGTTAGCAGCATGCTTGATTTTAAATATCCATTTAGAAGAAACAACATATTTCTTTTCAGGCCTTGGAACAATTTCCCAAACATCATTCTCAATAATGGAATGGCATCCTTCTATCATAGCAACCTTCCAAGCTGTAAGTTTAATAGCATTTGAAACATGGTGGTTCTGATTTAGGTAAATCACTTATTTTGGTTTTGGTTAGATAGTACTAAATCTGACATCAAATCCATGATGTCACTTGTATTGGTATTCGGACATTAAGTCCACCAAGTACTAAATCGGATATCAAATCCATGATGTCACTTGCAATGGTATCCAAATATCAAATACATGATATTCACCAAGTGCTTCGAGTACTAGTATCCGGGCATTAAGTCCACCAAGTACTCAATCCTTGAGTCGAGAAGACTCAAACCATGCATCGCCACTATCCACAAATCATAAAAAATATAATCACATAGATAAATTTAGCCAGATATGCAACCAATATGGTCTATGCTATATTCACATATCATACATGATCATGCAAAATATCCAATTACAGACTCAACTATATAAAAGAGGTTTAGTCTTTGCTATAACATAACTAATGATTATAACAAACGCAACCAATAATGTAGCCTAGGCTAAAATTAGTCTTGAAAATGAAATGCTAATACATATGAATCCCCAAAGAAGGAGCTAATAATGCAAAACTAGGTGAAAGTAGGCCCTTAAATAAACTCCCTCTTAAGTTCGAGCATCTCTAAGGTGGATTCAATCCATGTATGCAAGTTCTCAATTTATCCATGATTGTTTTAAATCAAACCAAATTCAAGTAACTGGGGTCCACGACACTTAATGTGATCTACTCCATTAGTGAAGAGTTTACAAATTTCCTATCTGCTTCCTTTGAATTTTAGGTTTAACTACTTTTGGTAAGACTCCCTCTCAATGTGTACACTGAAAGGTCCCCTCCTGCTATCTAGCCAAATTTTACAGACAACTTCTCAAGGGGCTAAAAGTCATAATCAAACCATGAGAGTTTTCTGTTTATGTCACTTAGTCTAGATTTATCTTAGAATTTAATGGTTTATACAACCAGTTTTAATTCTTTGACTCATACTTAGAAATGAATATAATGTAATATCCCTATTGACATTCAACCTTAAACAAAAAATATTCTGCTATGTTTAGAGTGCACCTGGAAATGTTCGAATGCTCTTAGAAAATGATTCCCTTTGACATTTGGCGGCTTCCTCTTGCACCTCTGCACACCTTTTGCATAAAGCTGAAGGCCTGCAGTGAACTTTCCAATGCTCTCTCTTTTCTTTAAATAATAGCAGGGTGCGGCCATAAAATTAGATCTTCTTGGTTATTTACCTCAGATATGTTTTCACTTTCTCAATTGATCAATACTCCCAATGACAAATGAAATAGTTTTTCGCTACACATACACATCCCCACAATGCAAATTATCGATGCTTTTAAGATTCCACCAGATAATAGCTTCTTGGTTAAGATAGATCAGATATATCAAATTCCTGATACTATTGTGTCTTTCATGTCATCCCAAATGTATTTGAGCAGCAACTATAGAAGACATACACCTCTCATTTGCAACCTCAAACTCGCTGCCATAAATTTGGTATAACTGATTAACAAAATATATATACTTGGCACTGAATTGTTGTAGTGCATGCTGAACCATATGACCATGGTCAACTTGGCCTTTTGCAATCAAGGTAATTTGCTGCTCTATAAAGCTCCGAATTTGTGGCAAGCACAACTCTACATTAATGGACTAATATCCTCTAATTAGTATGATTCCTAACACTGAAGGAATAAGCTGCCTTCCTGCATGTACTTGTGCATAATTCCTTTCACATAATCGCCCCGATTTGGATTCTTGTATTGGAGAGAAAGGGTGCCTTCAAAATCAAATGTTGTTGGGGAGACTATGCTCTCCGTTCGGGGGTAACTTATGTAACCTCGTGTGTACAATCACTCAGCTATTTGCATAGCATGATGAGGCCCCAAGTCTAGGGCACTCGAAGCAACCTGAGCAGATTTGCAGTATTCAAACCGGAGGGACGACTTTTGCGTTCTTCCTTATGTGAAACATCTATGACCTTGGCTAAGCCAGAATCAATCACCAATTTCTGAAAGACTTTGCATACATCTTGGTCAAATACTTTGTTTTGATCCCATAATAACTGAAGTTGATAACCACTCTTGTTAATATGTGGTTGAACAATCCAAAATGGCTCTATTTTAAATGTGGTAATTTCCAGATGTCGTACACAAAACCCAAGTGTTGGTTTTTGACAAGGCCCACAAGAAATAACACCGGAGTCAAGGTTTCCATATTTGCCTTGAAAATAACGTGTCTGAAATTCTGTAAATGCAACTCCAACCTTTAGATCAATATCGACATGCATCAATAGCCTAGTGCTTCATTTTTATTTGGTTTAACAATATTATTCATGGCTTTACTTATGTCTTTCTTTGTTATTGCAAAAAACCCCGCTTGGAAAACTTGCAGACTTGGTCCCCTCCGCAGGATATTGAGAGTACAATCTATTAATTTGAAACATATATTCTTGCCCTCTTAATTATGTTGCCTTGTGTTGATCTGCCTTCAAGCTGTTAGGCTTTATAGAAGGAATGAGGCTCTGATACCATGTAAGGTTTCTGCAGTTTCTGCTTTCAAATCAAATTGATGTATAACCTATATAGTGTTGGAGATGGTCTTGATCAATTGTAGATGAATATTAGTCCTTCCTTTTGATATGATAATTCTGCAATAAAGTATATTCTACTATTAATTTGAATGAGGCAGAGAATGCTATTGAACAAACTTCTTTGTACTTTTGTGTTCATTATCCACATTTTTGTCTCATATATATAAGGTAACCAAAGGGAATGCCCCTTGAAGGGACATGACCCTATCTAGGTTGGCCCTATAATATAACTCCTATAGTCAGTGCTCAATGAAGAATATGATTTGTAAAGACATTAACTAACTTTAGTTAAGGTTATCCTCAATAACCACTATCCCTAAAGAGATGCCGATAATGCCTATAAAGGAAGATACATATATTTAATGCTAGATCAGATCTGTGTGATGTGTAGAATCAGATTAGCATGATAATCAAAGTTACAGTTTTAACAGGGTTTGATCCCCATAGATAAATAAGAAGGGCTTTGCAATGTTATCGATTCTCTTGCTTCTTGAGTTGCTTGCCCCGTACTAGTGAGTTTTTTTTTGTTCACAGAGTCACCTACTTCAATTGCTAGTTATAAGCTTAAACCCAAGGATGGATTATTAGCCCGGTGATCATAACCTGAGAAAACTTGATGCTTCTTGTTAACTATGCCAATACCTATTATTAACCACATTACTAAAATATGAAATTTGAGTCCTTCAGCTGTAGTTGCACATAAACCTAGCTGATTAGGCCAAACCTAATATGCAAATCAGCAATTCCGACATTGGTTCTCATTTAACAATATCTAATTTTACTATGCTTATTATTTCAAAGTGTTGAAACCATAGTTCCCAAACTTGGACTCGGCTTGGACTTGGCAAGGCTGACTCGACTTGTGACTCGGCTATAACTTGCCAACAACTCGGCTTCAACTTGACAAAATGAAAAAGCCCTTGAATTTCATAGATTTTAACGATTTAAAACTTGTTTCATGCACCCTTTATCGAATATAAATTAAAAACACTATAACATCATCAAATAGAAGCTAACATACATAAATAAGGAACATAAATGACAAATCAGGGCATACTTAAAATCTAAATTGAAGCTGAAGTAGATAGAAAGCATATGATCACATGACATAAATATATAGAATTATGAATGTTGTCAAATCATTCCAGGAAAACAATTACATCAAATATTCCATGATGAAACACATATGTGTAACTATAAAGTGTAAATTGTAAACAGTAACACTGTAAACAAAAAACAAGTCTATTTGCTCAAGCTTTAGCTTAAGCCTCATCCTCATCCTCAGCCTCAACCTTGGCCTCAACGTTAGCCTCAACCTCTGAATATCCTATCTACCTTCTATAAAGGCGTCTAAGGTAGGTCTTAGAGGACTGAGTAGCCATAGCCCTACTTGTGAGGTGGACTCAATATCAACATCAACAATGTGTATGCTTGTGCATGTGTGTGTGCTAGAACGTTCTTTATCATCCTCCTCTGCTATAGCCACCCTCGCCTTCTTTATCTACCTAGTCAACTTAGTTATGGTCCACCTCAGTGAAGACTGGATCGGTAGCCTCAACGAGCCACTCTGACTCTAGATCGATCTCCTACTCTAGAGGAGTCGGTGTCCAAAATCTGTTTGGTCCTAAGACAAAGGTTGTAATGGTCAAAGACAAGATCATTCAACTTCTCCACAAACAACTTACTTTGCCTCTTCGGCTGGATCTGCTCGAACATGGACCAATTGTGCTCACATCTAGAAGCGTTGCTTGGCTAACTCAAAATATGGATAACAATTTTTTGAAGATTTGGAGTTGAGTGCCCAAATATTTACCACCATCTATCTGAAATAAGGAAAAGCAAAGAACTTAAAAAGTTAGTCTTATTTAGAAGTATAATTTTAACGCTAAATTACAAAATCAAAATTTAAAATGCATAACTTATAAGCCATAAACTTAAGAATATATTTTTACCTGGTTGTAATTCTGTTTGAGCATTTGTGCACATCTTGCTAGAGAAAATCATCCCTTCTTGATTATCATCTTTATCCAACTTAATGGTTGTAGTTGAGGCTGTGCCATCAGTACACTTCTTTTGTATCATTGTATATAGGCCAGTAAGAACTTCCTCATCCGCCTCAAAGTCATGACGGAAATGAAATGCTGGATTAAGGTAATAAGCTGCTGCATGAATGGGCCTCTGAAGCTGATTTTGCCATCTCCTATCAATGTTCTCCCAAATGGGGCTATACCAATTCTCCACTCCTTCATACTAGGATCTAATGCTCTCCTTGGCCGTATCCACACCCTCATCTATGTAACCCATTGAGATCTTCTCCTCATCAATAACATGTAGGACAACTGTGAGGGGCTTAGTGACCTGCATATAATGTTAAAAAAAATAGTTAAGTGACAAATTAAAATAAAAAAAGCAAAATTACAAAGTTTAAAGCAATAAAAATGTATATAAATTAAAACTAAATTATTAAACAAATAAATACTAAATGTTATAAATTTAACTCCAAAATTTCTTGACAAGGGGTCCAAAAGCCAGCCTCATCAAAAAAACAATTCACCACATCTATCCTTGCAGTGGTTGTAGCAAAGGAAGAGGGAGTCCACTTCGCCCCAACAAACATGTGCCTCAAATCAACCCTTGTTGTCAACAAAAATTTTAGTGTGAGAAAATTTGAGGTAGGACGAGCTAACTCCTTTTACCCTATATATTGCCTCATTGTGCTAAGGACCAATGCATAACACTTAACTCATCAAGTTGCCTCTTCCTAGTCAACTTCTCTTGTTCATGTGTCTCTAAGAGGACATAACAACAATGTTTTGCCTCAGCAATTTGTTTAGTGCACACAATAATAGCATGCCTAGGTATGTTGACAACATGGTATTTGAATCTATTGATGCCACCAAAATTTATATCTTTACAAAATAAACATTTTGTTTGATTATTTTTCCAGCTAGGCAAATCCCCGGTATATTTCCAAGCTAGATTCTTTGAAGGTATTGTGAAAAATGATAGTTAAGGCTGCTGCAATAAGAAAATTCAAAATTTTACAAAGTTATAAAGTTTAACTTGTAAAAAATGAGCAAACTACATTTTTTTGACAAAATTGTAAATACATGTTTGCAAATTGTTTAAAAAATATTGTAGGGTTTGCAATTTTGCACTTTGCACTTTGCTATTATTCTACTTATGCAATTTAATAAAAAACATTCAAGATTTACAAAAGAAAACAAATATAACAAACACTGAACAATACATCAACATGCAAAATAAAATCAACAAAATCTACAAAGTTTAACTCTTGCAAATGAGTTGAGAAGTGTTTGTATTGACTCGTTAATGCTCCTAATGCAAGTTTATGGCCTCTCCAAATTGATTTGTGGTCTCCTTGACGCTCTTCTTCCCTGCTTGTTGCAAACCTATGGTTTCTCTTTTTTCTTCCTCTATCTCACTTTTCCTCACTTCTTCCCGTAACAAGCAATGAGAAGGGCATTTAGGGTTATAAGAAAAATAAATGTAAAATAAAATAAAATAATGCTAAGCTTTTTATGTTTTCTGCTTTTCAAAATGCCCAACCGCGTAGCTGATTCATGGCCCATATAACTCAGTGAGCTGAGCAGCCGAGTTTCCATTACTTGTCAGGGCTGAATTTGCTTGCCAAATCGCCGACCTTCCTAACTCAGAGCGAGTTTGGGATCTCCGATTGAAACATAGTTGATGGCTTGTTGAGTAAAATTTTAGTTTGCACAGTACAAGTTAACTTGAGGTCATTGAAATATTGGGGGTAATTTTCTTTGAACTCTTTGTGGATTAGTCCAACATACCTATTGATTGTAGGCAATAACTATGAAGTGGTTATGAAACTTGTTTCTTTTCAATATATTCATCAGTGTAGGCAATGATTATAAGATGTTTACGGAATTTTTTGTGTAAATCATCCCTTGGCAGTAGGAGATATTGCAACCAAAGCTTATTATCTTTTGAACATTCTATAGCATTTTACTTTAGATTCTTCTTATCATATTTTGATCTGACATATCTAGCCTGTTAAGCATAATTCAAGTTTTCTAAATACTAAAAGTTGTTTACAATATAATTTTGCCTATTTCCCAAATCCCTGCTGTCCTTGGGTTTGCTGATATGTGTTGTTTTACAGGTTTTAATGCTCTAGCAGAAGCATGATTGATTTAAATGTAAATTTTTCTCCTTGCAGGTGGTTTATTCCAATGAATGTTGTACTCGCAGCAATTTCCGGTTCTCTAATAGGGTTTATGGTAGCATCAGTTGTCCAGCCACCACATAATTATTTCAAATTTACAATTGTACAAATAGGAATAGGTAAGATATCTCTCTGAGTATCCATGCAATGTTAGTCCTGTTTGATGGAGATGTAGGACATATAACATGCAACTTCAGCACTTAAGATTTTTATAGGAGACAATTGTTAGATGTCAGAAGTTATGTGTATTTCCAGAATCCTTTTTGTTAGCTATGCCATTTGTGAAATATTTCATGTATGCAACTATTCGTGCTGTTCTAAAATAGAGCATTGCTAAGAAACTTAGCCTTTATTATAATATGCCAATATGTTCCACTTTTAAGTATCATATTAATGAAGGTTTTAAATGTGACTGTATCCACCTTCAGTACATGCTATTAGCAAGCATTCTAAGTATGCCAACCATCTGATGCTTTGCTGGATAGGATCTCTGAAATACCTGTGCAGACAGAACATTCTCTGACGTGGCTTAATTTTTTTCCAGAAACCTAAATTTTTAGATTTATCAGACAAAAGCAGTTAGGGCCCTTTCTATTCATACTGCACAAGCTGACATACCGTGTAAAAATCTTTAAGGTCTCCCAAAATTTGTGATTTATTAGACAAGGTCATATCTATTGAGAAACACCTCACATGAAGACCCCCTTTCCTCATTCATAGGTGGTTGAATCTCCTTGGGTTTATGAGTTCAAGATGGTCAAATATCCAAAAAATAAGGCAGCAGATTATATATAGCAACTGAGAAATTGGGATCTGATGTTGGAGGAGTTTTGTCTTTGCTCGATCAACAGCTGCAGCAGATAGACAAATATGTTATTGCTGATCTAAGGCAAGAATAATCAAACATGAGCAACCTCAAGCCCCCAAACTGATGCTTGATGATTATACTGATTACATGAAGTAATAACCTAAATCCAAACAAATATTGGAGTAAAAAATTAGAATGAGAATTAAATAGAAAACTATTACAATGCAATAACTATGTCAAATTAAAATAGATGAACAGAAATTGTGGGTATAGGTGGTTAAAGGAGAAAACACAACTTGACTTATTAAAATGGAAGTAAAAGCGAGGTTGACGAAGAGAGACTGTGTCACATCAAAGGATTATAATCTAAAATAAATCTTCCTTGTTAACATTTGTGTGACTCATTATAACACTATTCTAAAAAATTTCGAGTTTGTAGAAGAGATTTTATGGATGCTAAAGGGAAAAAGGAACCTATTGCCTTCCCCAATAAAGTATAGGTAGATGCAAATATCACGTAGTTACTACTAAAGGAGCTAGAAATTTCTTCTAGACTATTTGTGGCTTTGAGTTAAGAAATTAATTTGGGATTGCAGGGAAGTTTTTTGGGCTCTTCTTCCTCATAGGGGTCACATTCTCGGCCATATAAATGATGGCTGTCACAGATCTTGTTGATGTGATTTTTATGTCACTACAACATACAAAATTGAATACTTAGTCTTCCAAGGAGAAACACGAAATCTCTACTTCTCTATTGAATAAGGATTCTTATACGCTAAACAGTGGATATGGATTATGATCAGATGAGACTTACCCAAGGTTCCTTCTTATTGTGGACTCTCACTCAGTTATAATGTGTGGTATGCTGGTTATCACATAAGGGACTATACAAATAATTTATTACAAAATGAATCATCCATAAGAATTATTCTCAGACAAGAACTATTGTCTTCATATGTCATTCATAAGAATTATTCTCAGACAAGAACTATTGTCTTCCGCAACAATTTCAGAAGAAAATAATTAAGGACTTCCAAATTCATGTCAGAGATAAAGATAGGGGTTTAAGGATATTTGAAAGGGCTTCAGTACTGGTATTCCTTTAAGAGAGCATCAATTTAAAGAAAGGCAGGGATAAACACATCTCTGAGGAACTATTGTCTTCATAAGTCATTCATAAGAATTATTCTCAGACAAGAACTATTGTCTTCTTCAACAATTTCAGAAGAAAATAATTAGGGACTTTCAAATTCATGCCAGAGTTTAAGATAGGGGTTTAAGGATATTTGAAAGGGCTTCAGTACTGGCATTCCTTTAAGGGAGCATCAATTCAAAGAGAGGCAGGGATAAAAACATCTCTGAGGAGCCAGAAGACCCAGGGACCAGTGCATCCCCCCATTTGTAGCCATAAACACATCTCTTGTACCATGCTTAGCATTAATGATTGGAACGAGTTTTTGAATTTGGAATAGGCATATACCTACTTGACCGTCCTTATGTTAATCTACCCAGTTGTTTTATTTCCTTTAAATCAAGATGGCTGGTCATTCAGTTCTAGTTGAGCCAATGAGGCAATCAACCTACTACACAACCGATGATAGATCTACTATTGTTTATTGTCTTATAATGAGGTTTGCAGCTGGTCATAACATAGTACAGCCAGGTGTGGGTTTCAAAATGTTACCAAGAGAAGACAAAAATGCATCGAGTGCAAAATTCAAGTAAAATCTCGCTACAACTAGGAAGCATACCATTCATTATTATCATGGAAAATAAATGATAGATAAGGCGGTCAAATTGTCTAGACTCTAATCAACCCAACTTCCTTTATACTTAAAATTTAGATATATCTATGAATAAGTCAGTGCACAACTAGACCTCCTAAACTGGTTACTCCATCACCACCCATGTAAGAGTTCTTGGGTGAGTGAAATAGTTTCAAAGAGAAATGGTTTCTCAAGTCATTTTAGCTCACCGACAAAGAGAAATGATTGTTAATTAGTTCCTTTGTGAGATAATGACAGACCTATGATCTCTTATTTTATTTCATTTGTACTTTTTCTTTTTGTGTGTGCATCAGGGAGTCAATAAAAAAAAACATATACAAGTTTTAATCATCAACTCCTCATACCCTAGCTTGTAACTCTACAAGAGGATGTAATAATATATGTCTATTTTTATCTAAGCTTCAACATGTTTTAAGTTTTAATCACACAAAAGCCCCAATCAGCTTAGTTTTTTCTTGCATTATATTTCTCGATTTTGGCTCCTACCCCAAACTGGACCCATAAGGAAACACATAAGTTTTTATAAATTGAAATACTTCTCAACAAAGCTGAAAGCATTTTAAAGGAAAATTCTTAACCCCTTCAAGAATGTTGCAGGTAATGAAAGAGTAATTTACTTTAGATTTCTGCTCTGTGTGTGTGTGTGTGTAGTTGCAGCAGGCATTGAAAGGTAACTTACTGAACTACAAATTTCCATCTCTAAAGTAAAAGAAACATGTAAGTTTTTATAAATTGAAAGACTTCTCAACAAAGCTGAAAGCATTTTAAAGGAAAATTCTTAACCCCTTCAAGAATGTTGCAGGTAATGAAAGAGTAATTTACTTTAGATTTCTGCTCTGTGTGTGTGTGTGTGTGTGTGTAGTTGCAGCAGGCATCGAAAGGTAACTTACTGAACTACAAATTTCCATCTCTAAAGTAAAAGAAAGAATTGAAACAAAAACAGCAATGCAACAATAATAATAATCTAACTTGGAAGATTGAAGCACAATCCTGCTAGCAGCTCTTCTAAATTCTTCCCACTCTCAACTCTCTTCCCTCTCCTTTACCTAGCAACAAAACAAAACAAAAGCATATCAAAACAAAAACATATCAACACAAAGGGAGGTAGGGGTTTTAAGCATGGCTGGCAACACTTTTTAATTGCAATTTATGTCAAAACAAGTGTCTCCAGGCTTGGATGCCATGTTGTCATATAGGCACAAATCTCCTTAGTGTCCTCCTCTACTCTCTTCGTCATCTTTGACCATACCAATTTACTATATCTGTCCCCACGTTTGGTGCATTTTGGTTCTGCAATAAGTTTGTCCTTTTCTTCATTTTTCCACTCCTTCGCCCATCATTATTTTCTTCCCATGAATACTAAGTGGTATTTTTATTTTCCTTTTATTTCCAAACTTTGACAATGGCTTGGCTTTATTTTATTGCCAATGGCTCCAAATATTTTTTTATTACTATTTTCTCCCTTATTATTTATGTTGACAAATTTAGCTTTTTAATTTATTTAATTATTCAGATAATTTTCTTTATGCTTACAATTTAATTATTTAATCATAATAACTATAATATATATAATTTATTTAGCTATTGCTGAATAATGATTCTACCATCGTCATCATTGTCTAATGCCCACAATTTGATAAAATTATTTTAAGATCTCATTCACGACTCATAGAATTAAATAGAAACAATTAGATAATGACAATTATACGAATGTCTAGGATCCTCAGGTTAAACGGTAGCTTTGATCAATTCTGTCTAGACTCACTTATTGTCTTAGGGAAATTATTAAATAAGTTAAATTCCAATGGATTATGAAAACGTAAGTTGTCTGAAAGGTTACCCAAGGACCTTGACTCTATGGATGGTACTAAGCTGCCTCTAATTCACCGACGAAACTACAAATTTCGCTGTGTATTGCACCCCGGTACCTGCAATCAATGACATCCTCACATATATCCACCAACAAAAGTATTAGTCCAAGCTAATCTAAGAAAAATCATTAAATTAAAGATAGAATACATGAGATTACATTAGCATAAAAAATTTACATCTGACACACACACATACATGTTCATATAGAAAACTTGAGAGTTCCACCCCTAGCCTAAACTAGGTTCATGCAAAATAATTGTCAAGGTTTTTTAGAGGATATGACAACTTGTCCTCTTCACAGACTTCAGATTTCTCCTATCCTTGAACTTGTCCTTGAATGGAATCTTGTTTGATCCTGATTGAAAATTAATGTGAATAGGGACAAGTTGATCTCCTTAAAAGAATTTTCTTATTCTTCAAGAAACTAATCAAGTGGAAAGTTGACTTGCATAGGGACATACAGGTGTCCTGAATTACAACTTGAACTTGCCCATGGACTCCTTGTTTAGGAATTCGGACTTATCCACGTCCCTGCTTGATAAAGGCTTGATCTTAAATCCTCTAAGCTTCCTTTTTGAATGTTATAAGTTCCTTTTGCCTCATTGAGGAATTATCCACATTGCAATTGCATTGTTGAATCCTCCATTACTCGTACTCTTCCCTGCATTATGTTGGAGTGTTTCCTTCTTTGAATTTGATCGCTTTACGTTAGTCCTCCTTTAATCCAATCCTTGGCCTTGAGCTTGGACTTGTCTTCCACCTTCTTTTGTTCACTTCCTTGCAACTATCCCTGCCTCTAGACATGATTCCTGGTACAAAGCTCGAAGTTAACATAGTATAATGGATTAAACAAAGGAACTGATTTCAGATTTTTCTAATCTTTAATTTTATCCTTAAACTTGATTCCAAGACACAGAAAATTTATGGTTATTGACTGCAAATGAAAACTTGGAATTGAAGTGCTAAGAGCAATGCTTGAGGACAATGCAATAAGAACAAGTCAATCCTTAAATGCCTCAAACTTACAAAAAGAAACCAAAACTTTGAGGCCATGAAGTTTAAAACTTTCTGAGGACTTAGTCCGAAAGCCAAGTCCGAGGACTTTGTCTGAAGATTCAGTCTGCAACTAGGTATAATCAGACTTCAAATCATGAAAACCATGCCCTAGATGACTAAATTTTGACTTTAAAATGTTATCATTAATTTGACTGTTAATGCCTCAGTTCTGATTTTTCTGAGGACTTTCCTGTAACATGTCTGAAAATGTCTTAAAATTACTTAAATCTCCATGACAAATGCAATCAGATTAATGACCATGCAATTAAACAAATATGAGGGCATCTTATGATTCAAATGTGAGAAACAAATCCTTTTGCCAAAAGACATAATTCTGATTTCATGTGGACATGGTCTGAGACACACCTTTCCTTGCGATTTTTGTCCTCAAAACCCAGCAAGTTTGTGCAAGAATGCTTTTTTAACACTCAGAAATGAAGTCTGATGTGATTGGATAACTTGGGATTTTTCATGATTTTTCAAAGGAATCTAACTTATTGGGAAAAATTTCAGACTTAGTCTGATTACTCCTGCATTCTCAGCCCTCTGGCTGCCCCAACTTGGTCTTGAAACTTGGTTTTTTTGTCTTCCAATGAACCTCCAACCAACCTTGATATGATTATGGAGACTTTCAGATCTTAATCTGAATAAACCTGTGTTTTTTGTACACTCACCTTTTGGATTTCCCTTTGGGAGTCGAAGAAAATTCTGATTTTTACTTCACCAACCTTGCTATATCAGTTTTCTTGATCATGACTAATGTCTTCCTTCATGGCATGCTTCAATTTTCAGCTCTCTTTACCTTTGACAATTTCCTTATCTAATTACTTGACCCTTCCTTTGACCCCCCTTGACTTTTAAAGTCAATCTATCATCTACTTTGTACTTCCTTATTGCTGTTGGAGGTCCATTCAAAGGATTTTTTAGTGGAATCTCACTCATACAGCCAATGTGGGATAAAACAATATTACCTTGAAACCCGTGTAGTGGTAATTTATTTAATTCCCCTTTATAATTTTACTTAATTTCATTGACCAGCTTAGGACCTCCATAATCCTTTAAATTTGCCTTTTTTCAATATAAATAATCTTATTTCTCCACAGAGGGGAGAGTCAATTCTCATGGGGACTAATATAATCTAATACTTAACATATTTGCTTAACAAAAATAGCCCTCAAAGGGAACAATGCCTTTCATCTGGACTAGGGGAAATTTCACATGCTCTAATATCCAGCATTAAGACTTGCACATCACAATATCACATCAAAAGCATACCTACCATCACTTCCCAAAATGTGTTCATTTATACCAATGCAATACATTATTTCTGTTGGCTTCATTAAGACTTGATCAAACCTGTCCATATCCATATAAAAACATAAAATAAAGTTATGCTATCCAAGAGTTATGACCTTGGAGGTTGTCCCTTCAATACCAAGTAATTAAATTGGTAAACCAATTCAGTTTACTAAGCTAGTAATCCCAATTACCAAAACTTCTCTCTATCGTTGCCTTCTTGCACCTGTGCCACTTCATGATACCATAACTTATGCTGCATCCCATACAGAAACTGCTGACCATGATAGTAGACTATATACATCATACCTCTGAAAGTATCCAGTCATGATCATTCCTTTTTCATTGCCAACCAAAACTGTCCGAATGTACTCTGCATAGCCTTCCTGGACTTAGGCATTTTTCACACAACCGACTCAACAAAACATGTCATCAAGACTAGTTCCCATACTAGAGAGATATGTTACCATCAATAACAACACCTATATGGTCGCATAGCACACACTTGCCAACACTACAAGCATATCATCAACATATAGACATAAAATAATGTAGCTGTTATTATCTAACCTCTTAAAATAAATACAATGGTCTGAATGACACCAATTGCAATGCTTAGTCATAAAACTATCAAATTTAATACTCTGTTGCCGAGGTGCTTGCTTGAAGCCATATATCCTTACCTTTGACCTCAAGTCCCTATGGTTGTTCCATGTATATCTCTTCTTCCAAATCACTATGGAGAAAAGTTGTTTTAACATCAAGTTGTTCCAAATGAAAACATTTACAAGCTACAATATTTTAAATAGTACAAATGGAAGTTGATTTAACAATTTGAGGAAAAAATCTTATCAAAATTAATGTCCTTTTTCTATGCAAATCCCATTACAACTAAGCTAACTTTAACTTTTTTCCTTACCTCGATTCTTCTCTTTCAGCCTATAAATCCGTTTATTTTGTAAAGCCCTTTTACCTGCAGATAACTTACATAATGCCCAAGTTTGGTTTTTTAGCAAGGAGTCCATTTCTTTTGTCATTGTAGACTCCACTCAACCTTTGTAAACATCTGCATAGCTTCATCATATCCTTTTGGTTCACCAACATCTATTAAAAAATAGAGTACAAAGCGGGAGAAATTCTTAGGGGGTCTACTTAACCTTGTTGACCGTCTAACATTCACTAGAGTTTGTGGTATCTATTGTTGTTGTTGTTGTTGCAAAACATGAGGGACCATTGGAACATCATCTACTAACTACATAATCTTTTTCTTTCTTCTCGTGTTGCTGCAACATATTTTTGTACAATACTTTCTCATTGAATATGACATTCCTGCTTCTTACAATTTTATGATTTTCAAAATTCCAAAATATATAACTAACTTTATCAAATTCCATATCCAACAAATATACATTTCTTTGACTTAGAATCTAGCTTGGTTCTATTTTCAAAATCTACATGTGTAAATGCTTCACAACTGAGGTATTAAGAAAAGAATAACTCACCTTCTTATTTGTCCATGCATCGTCTAGAACACCAATCTCAAAGGAGGAGAGGGACCTCTATTAACCAAATAAACAAAAGTGTTTACAACCTTTTCCCAATGTTTAAGGGCATCCCAACATGCAACTGCATACTCCTTGTATGCTCCATTATTGTCCTATTAATGTATTCAACCACTCCATTATCTTGTAGTTATTGGAACAATTTTCTATGTACGAGGAACAACAATGTTCAAATTCTTTGCTGCAATACTCACCACCATTATCAAATCTGAGATATTTTAGTCTTTTGTCAGTCTCATTCTCAACCAAGCTTTTTCATTTTTTACAAGTTACAGATACACCATATTTTTGTCTAAGCAAATAAATTCATATTTGTCTAGTCATATCATCAATGAATATGACATAATGCAGAGAGCCACCAAGAGAAGATACCTGATCTAGTCTCCATACATCTGTATGTACAAGCTCTAATTTCTTATTTATCGTTTCCTTTCTATTGTTCAAAAAGCTCTCTTTTGCTTTCCATACAACTTTCACAAAAATACATATTGACACATTTTAGACCAAGTAAAATTTTCTTTGCATGAAGTAATTTTATACACTTGTCTTATCATGTGCCCAAGTCTGTTGTGCCATAGTGTTGTTTCAAAATCTACAACAACAGTTTGATGTTCTTCATTCTCAATTGCAACAACTGTTCATAAACATCGATTTTTCTTTGAAACAATTAAAGTAGAACGAACAATATGATCTATACAAAGATATAAGGTGTCTAATTTCACGTCTTTTGCTACTACATGGGAACCTTTGACAATTTTCCAATTTTTATCTTTAAAAGTAACCGTGCAATCCTCATCACTTAGTTGGCTTGCTGTAATTAAATTCCCACTCAGCCTTGGAACATGCCTTACCTCTTGTAGTAGTCGATGATTTACATTCTGTAACTTAATCTTAATTCTTCCCTTTCCAACGACCTGACAGGGTTCATAATCTCCCAAATTAACTAGTCCAAAATCCTCTTGGACATAATCAAGAAAATAACTTCTATGGGGTGTAACATGAAAGGAAGCCCTTGAATCTAGAGTACGTGAATCATCTACATTTTCTAGGGAAAGAAGCATGGCATCCTCTTTAGATTTATCACCTATTACATTTGCCTCTTTATTTCCTTATTATTTGTCTCCTTGGTTGTTCTTCCGAGACAAGCAATCTTTCTTCTTATGACCCAACTTTCCACACTACTAGCAATCTCTTGGTCTTCTGGATTAAGACCACTTGCCCTTTGATTTTCCTCATGATTTCCTATGATTTCCAGAATCTTTTCCCCTCACTATTGACCTGCCTCTACTTCCTGCATTCAAAACACTGCTTGATGTAGATCCACTTGAGCTTTTTCTACAAATGTCCTCACTTCGATTAGCACCAACAATATCATCAAATGTTAAGGTATTTGAACCAAAAATAGAAGTACTAACAACCACTACCAAGTCATTCCAACTTTCAGGCAAAGAAAACAAAATCACAAGAGGCCTAATTTCTTCATCAAAACTGACATTTATAGAAGATAATTGACTAGTGACCATATTAAACTCATTTAAATGATCAACAACAAACCCACCATCATAGATAAATGCTTTATGAAAAATACCTTAGTCAAAGCAGAAGACTTTTTGTAGAACTTCGCTAGGGTTTCGATCAACTCTTTAGTTGTCTTCGGTTTTGTATTATTAAACTCCACTAATTGTGCGAGGCAGAATTGAATAATACCAAGTGCTTTTCTATCCACAATATCCCAATCTTCATTTGACATATTTGGATCTTTCTTGGATTTTCCTCCCAATGGCCCCCATAAATCCTTCTAATAGAGATAGTTCACCATTTGCATTTTCCATAGCTAAAAGTTCTGCCCATTAAACCTCTCAACCTTCAACTTTTGTCGTCTGCCATTACTACCACTCAATTGTGAGACCTTCAAGAAGTGGCTGAATGAAAATAACTTTTCTCTGATATCATTTGTTAGGGTTAGAAGTCATAAATCTAATAGTTGCATGCAAATATAACCGATAATGCAAAGGACTAAAGTACACATATGTTTAACAGAAGACACAAAGATTTAACGTGGTTCATCCAGTCTTGGGTTGTGTCCACCAAACACAAAATCCAATCTTATTATCAAGCGAAGAGAAAATTACAGTCTAATACATTTTGCATTACACCATGACTTACTGATAACCCTTTAGGCAGTTTATCAATGTCGGTTAACAAGCAAACCCCTAAAATACTTGACGAGTAAACCACCCCCTACCCCCCTCAAAAAAAGAAGTACAAATGCCATTTCTTGCCAAATATAACTGTAGCATTGGCCATACACATACACTAAACAAGTTGTTCAATACATGCAACGAGATAATCCTTGATCGTGACTTTGACTACAAAGATGCAAAGGTTTGCAACAAGGGATATGTACTATGCAGATTTTGTGATCATGATTCATCGTTGACATATTACTTTCTTAGAGTTATGGTTTGATGGGTTTTTTTGGGGATACACCAAAATGATGTTTATGGTAGCACCCTCGTGGGGGGTTGGTGGAGAGAGAGAGAGAGAGAGAGAGAGAGAGAGAGAGAGAGAGAATACTGATAGGAGCCTGTTGATTCTGAAAATTGACTGTCTGAAAATTTATAAATCTCCTGAAACCTAGAATCTGCATTATAACTTGTAAAGATCTGAAACCACTCTCAAACAAACTTGAATGTCTTAAATGGGATGTATATATTCTGATGAAGAGAATGAGACTGACTTGATGACAAATATCACTAATATCCTAAATGAGCATGTCATAAATCAAACAAGCATTGAAAGGTTGTAAGATTTTTATTAAAAAGTTAACTAAAGGGTCAGATAGATGCTTTACAATTTATTTTTAATCTTTTGCTTTTTTACATGTTTTCCCTCAATCTTTGTCAAGTATGGCCTCCCAGGCTCACTGAGCTCATTAAGACATGTACATTCTCTTATCTGCATCCATAAGTCTTTCACTGGTCCTTTTAAAATGACAGGTATCCAGATTCGTTGTTTTCCTAGTTGGAGCTATATTAAAGGCATGCAACCTAGTTGATTTTTCTTTATGTTCTTGTGTTGTCGGGGGATAATTTATTTATAGGGACATCTAAACTTTTACTGTATTGAATTCCTTAAGGTTTATCACCCTTTTTTTAGTTCAGCCCTTTCTTGAACTCTGTGTTTTTCAAAACCTGTGATCTTGTACCCTAATATTTCTCTTATAAACTGATACTAATTTTTGGTCTGGTTGAGCTGTTTTGGTTATTGATATTCCTATGGACATTAATATTTTTCCCTGTAGCTACTTAAATCAATTTTTAAAACATAAAAACATTACTTGGAGTTAACAGCTTTGAGAGATCCTCTCCACACAAAAAAAGAGGATCACCCGTTAGATATTACAATGAATTATGCGTTTAATATGGGCTCCATGTTACATAATACTAAATATGGAAGAACAGTTTTTGAGAAAATGAAAGGTGTAGGAATAACATTGCTGTCTTTTAAGAATATTACCTAGCAATACACAAGTCTTACACTAGGTTAACTAAATGGATGCCCAGATTCCCCCTCTGGTATACTTGAAATGTTGTTTCACTGTGATGTCAACCAATTATTTTTTTGAACAGTTCTGAAATTATTATTTTTGATTGCAAACTTTTCTTGTGTCACAATTCAAACAACTATTTTCCTATAAAAAGAAAGAATTATTTTCCTGTAAGAAGAAATATGGTAGGAGAGTTTTTTCTCTGCAAACTTGATGATTCGTTCTTGCATTTCCCTTCCTTCTGTTACACACATTATTTTCATTATCACGTGTTTTAAAAAATCTCCTTGAAAGAGGCATCCAAATTTCAGATTATTGATGTAATGGAAGAATGTATTAATATCTTGTTTTGATAAAAAAATTCAATCTTAGACTTGGCTTCAGTTTTTTCAATTTTGCATACTAGCTCTACATTTTCTTTGTGTTCCTCTTCTTGGTTTCTTGAAAAGAATGAGTATGATTTTTTATTATTGATAGCGTTTTCTGTATTTTTCTTCTAATTAATAGCTGTGATGGTTGTCAACTGTTTAACAAATAAACTTAACTATTTAAAATAGTCTACACATGCAAATACTTTACAGTCTAAGTTGTTTCATGTCTCCTTGGCCATAGGAAAGGAAATATCAAAGAGCCACGGTTGGTTTTAACTTTTATGATGTAATTTTTGATCCAGCATTTGCAATTTGCAAACCTTAATGTTTAAATCTACTTCTTTGATGGAAGCCATCAGCCATAGGTAAACTAATGTATATTTTCTTTACAGGGAATATTGGAAACGTACCCCTTGTATTAATTAATGCAATTTGCCGTGACAGAGAAAATCCTTTTGGGGATTCAGAGACATGCGATGAAACGGGAAGTGCATACATTTCATTTGGTCAATGGGTATATGTTAAAGCTTTGCATTTTAACCTACCTCTGTACTCATATTCAATCTTTCAGATCATTTCTTGCATGTTGACATGTTTAATATGATATTTAAAGTAATCAGTAATCTTTCGTCAAATTCTCCTTTTCCTGAGGATGTGCTCCTTCCCTCTTATATTATTACTTTTACTTAAATCTTATTGTTGGACTTGAGGAATATAATTTCCATCTTTCTTTCACAGATTTACCTTACTAGGGAAATCTCTTCTTTGATATTCTTTTTATATATTTTACATTTCATAATGAAAAAACAAACGAAAGCCTTCTTTTGTCTACTATCTTTGCCTGCCTAACCATTGCAAACTGCTGAAACAAAGGCTTCTGTTCTACTTGTATTCGTTGAGCTCAATCTGTGCATTTGGCCTTCCTTGTAGATGGGAATAATTCTTACTCAAGCCATCTTTTGAGGGGAAGTATGAAGGTGCATCCTGCATTAATTTTGTGTATACATCGCAAATTAAGAACAGGTTATTTGTGCTGCAGGTTGGCGCAGTCATTCTTTATACATATGTATTTTATATGCTATCTCCTCCTCAAGATTCAGTACAGGAAAATCTTGGATCTATGCTTGCTTCGTCAAGTACTAGCTTTGAGAATCCAGATAGCTTGAAGGTTTCTTTGTTGGAATCTGGAGATGGGAATGTTGACCATCCGCAATTTTTAAAGGTGGATTGGTACTCACAAGCGAGGAAGGTAGGTACCTACAAAGTTTTTGAAACAATAGTAATATATGATGATGTCCTGCGTATAATTATGATCTAGAAACTCTAATGGAATGACATGCAAGGTGACAATGTTCATGTGTGTTCAAGAGTGGAAGGAAGCAATTGAGGTTTTTGATTTTGTTCTGATTTTAAAAGCAAGCATTTCTCTCCATGAATTGCCATTTCTATTTTAAAAAAAACTCTTTTTTGGTTTGATTGCAATCATAAATACATATGCACACTGCAATTATACACACATATACCCACACACTAATATAAAGAAATGTATTGATAAATACACACAAGACAAAAATCCATACACATACAAAATGCATACAAACCTAATAGTTCAGTTTTGAAGAACCGGTTCATTGGTACGGCAAAATTTTAAAATGGGGTTTGGGCTCGTTAGTACAGAAATATGTATATACATACATACATACATATACATATGTATGCAGCCAAGAAGAATCAATTAAGATTAGAATGCCACATAGTATCATAAAAGCAACAAAAACATTTTTAACTTGTAATCATAACATCATATCTATTATCAACGGCAAAATATTAAATAATATCGAGTCCAAACATCATTATTTTGACTTTCAACAATTAGAAATTTATACTAAGTTTGAATCATCTAATGGATTATCTAAATCTTCATCTTTTTCTTTTCATCATCAAAGGCATTAGTTGATTGACAAACAATGCCAATGTCAATGGGATCAGTTGCACTAATGACATTCCTACTCTCAAAATTGTCTAATGCTTATTACTTTTTCATTGTATAGTTAGCTTGTTAGTTTGTAATCAACATCCTACTTGAAAAATGTTATATAAGCAGCTTGCAACTACATTCACCTATTGAAGATGTTGTTTAATGTTTAAAATATGATTTATTACAATACAAAACTTCCAATTAATCAGACAGGGGTCATTATCAACAATTAGATATAAAATTTTCACTAAAAGATATCTTGAGTGCTAGTTTAAGTTGATGTAATAAATATTTGAACTCCAGCAAAGTTTGTTTTGAAATGTTAAAGTTATTCAAATTCAGTAATAATCATTTTCTGCACTAAATTATAGAATGTTTCTCAGTGGAATTGTACATGGTTTGCACTTAGTTTGCACTCGGTTTGCCTGGGTTGCCTTGGTTTGACCTAGGTCCTAGCCCAAGTGGAACCCAAAAGGGAATCGGGACCAAAACCAAGGATTGGTTTGAAGTTTGCCTGGTTCGAAGGGTTGGGGGGACAATTGGGTAACTAAGATATAAAATAAACAAAAGAAACTAAAATTCTAAATTAAAAAGAAAAACACAAAATAGGACTCGAACGAAACCTAGAAATTAAGGACAAGAAAATAATAAGGGAAAAAAGGAAATAAAAAATCAAAATAAAGGAAAACTAAAACATAAAAATTAAAGAAAAGGATAAAAGAAAAAAAAAAAGAGAACAAGGAAAAGAAAAGCAATAATAAAAATAAAAGAATATCAAAGTAAAGCTAGGACAATAAATAGAAATCCAAAAAATAGAAAAGGAGAAAATAACAAGGAAAGGAAGAAAGGAAAAAAGAACAATAAAAACAAAAAAATGATAGATTAAAATCAAGCAAGGAAGAAACCAAGAACTGAAAAATAGATACGAAGGAAGAATACAACCATAGAGAAACAAAATGACAAAAACTAAGTACACTAGAGAATGACTAGGAAAGCAAGACAAGTAAAAGGGATGGAAGGAAAAATGAAAACAAGGGAATGAACAAGAGAGAATATTGTTTATAATTGTTGATTTTTCTCTCGTCTTTGTGGTGTTCATTAGCCTCTAGATTTTTGGTTATTGTTATGGGCTAATATATATATAGATAGATAGATAGATTGGGCGAATATATATATATATATATATATATAGAGAGAGAGAGAGAGAGAGAGAGAGAGAGAGAGAGAGAGAGAGATCTTTGGTGGTTGGTATTGGCTAATTCTTACATGTAAATATATACACACACACAAGAATTAGCCAATTTAGCAACAATCAAAAATCTAGAGGTCAACGAATAACGCAAGACGAGAGGAAATTTGAACAATAATAAACTATATTCTCATCAATGATGCAATAATGAATTAAGTAGATTGCAATACCATAATTTATGGATTGATTTGATTGATTGCAATGTAGATGTGTCGATTATATGGACAAGACAATAAGAGACTATATAAGCAAGAGATGACGTGTCACCCACACAAGATGGAATCTCATGTCCACCAAAGGTGGATCATCCTCCATTGTGCAATGAAGTACGTGCAATATGTGGAAGATGATAAAGTGATAAGGGCACTAAAGGTGGAGACAACACATAAAGTGGAATATGCTAACAACTGTTACCAGGTGCAAACTCTAAGGTGCCTCAAATGAAAACTACTTTGTATTCATTATCTTAAGTAAGCTTAAGTGTAATAAGGTGAATAATGGATTACAACAACACGTGCCCACCAAGTGCAACTTAGGGGATGTAGACCTAAGCTAACAATGCAAGATGAGTCCTAGCTACTAGGCGATATTAGATATCCATGCACAATATGCAATGCAATACAATCTCTTATAAAACAAAGAAAGGGAGATGAAAGAACGCAATAATTTCATTAATAAACGAGAGAGAGATGGAAACACACAACGATTTCATTAATCAATGAGAGAGAAGAAGAGGGACCATGAAGCCCTCCTATGTCAAATCCCCTGCAAAGATAGTTCAAGATGATGACCAATGCTCTTTGATGCGAAGAAAATAGAGCCAATGTTGCATTAAGAATGTTAAAGTGTGACGAAATTAGATACCAACAACTCCGATATGATTGAGATTAGGTATGGAGAGACCTAAGCATTAACAAAATACTCACAACTGACAGGTTAGTACAACTGAAGACCTAACTAGAGTCATGCATTGTCAATAACTGATTGATGTATTAATCTTCATTCACCAAGGCTCAGAAGATAATTTCTAATCTATTAAGTACATGAGGATTGCTTCTATATATCATTAATGACAAAGTACAAGGAAAAATGATACTTCATATTAGTGTGTATAACATAGCTCATGCAAGAGAATACAAAAAATGTGCAAAACTAGAAACATGAAGATGAAGCCACCAAAGATGCCTTGTAGAAGATTATAGAAGATGCCTCCAATTGGAATGATTGTCCCCGCCCTAGATGTCAGAAGGAGAATGTTGCAAGACAGGGATGTGATGATAAAGGACAAAATGATTCCCAATTCTATATATTTATTTAAAAAATTTGTTTTTAAAAAACTTTAAAAACTTTAATAAAAGCATTTATAAATTCACACCAAAATTGAAATTTTTTTCTTTTAATTTTGCTCTAAAAAACTTTATATCTAAAATAGTAAAGCTAAACAAAAGTTATTTATTAATTAAAAACATTATTAATAATAGAAAAAGCTCCTCTTTATTCTTGGCAATGGATATGATGCAACCATTTGTAGATTCTAGGATTTGTTTGGAGCCAAGATCCTTTGCTAGGTTTGCGTTGAAACCACCAAATGTGATTGACAATGGGTGCAACACTACAGATCTTGGATAGCATATGGAAAAGAAGCGTCTAGGTGCAGAGGGAAAACATAGTAGGCTAGAGAAAGATGGAGCCAACAAGGCAAGATTTAGGTTAGGAAGTTGCCGTTCATAGACAAAAAGAGTGTGGATGCAGCGATGGGAATTGAGACTGTAGATGGATATGGATTCTCAATGAAGGAGTTATTGAGTTGCCTAAATGCTAGGGTTTTAAAAGTCCCTTAGATTAAGATGCAGTGATGTTGGTCGCAGGAAGGTGGAATACTGCCAAGCTTGTGGACGAGGATGTGCCACCAAGAGGAGAATAGGTGGTCCTTCTCAGTCTCAATGGAAGGATTCACCCCAAAAACTAGATGGTGCAAAGGCCAAAAAACAATGGCAGGGTGTTGGGGTTCTGAGTAACCCTATTGTTGCATGGGAGACACCAAACGACTTGCAAAAAAAGGTAATGATGACATCCAAGGCAAGGTTATGCACCCCAAACATAGGCCTCTACTTGATCTGTGAAAAAATTATTATGCTTTAGCCTGTAGACAAGGTCATTTGAGGGAAAACTTGTGCAAATGTCCATAAAGGAGATTTTGGTAAATCTAGACGAGGAGACCAATGGGGAAGTTGGGCACAAGTTGCTGATCTTCTCCAAATTGGCTTTAGTTTGACACTTTATAGGCTTTCAGTCGAGTTTTCAACGACTGCACACTTGAGTAACTGAGAGTTGAGAGCCTTTGCTTGTGGGCTATATACATATTTACCTTATAGTAAATGGGTTTTGTATTGTCTTGTTGGAGAAGATTCAACACAAGAACCTGATCCTATACGACCACATTTGGTGTTGGCAAGAGAGGTTTTCCCTAATGCTGAAATTGTGATACCCTGATTTCAACCCAAACGCTGAAGTTTTTGATAAAATTCTAATTGGGGTAAGGTTCCCTAATCTTCCACTTCATTTATGGTTTGATTCTTGTCTAAGGGAAATTAATGATTCTTTGGGGAAGTTCCTATGGTGGATGGAAGCTCCTCAAACTTGTATCACTCCACTTATGCACGTATCTTAGTGGAAATAGATATTTAGGAAGGGCTCCCAACATAAGTCAAGATTAAAACTTCCAAGGATGTTGGCTAGAGACATTATATTATGAAGGAATCTCTTTCAGATGTATGAGATGCTCTACCAAATTGGCCATATGGCTGCAAATGTGATAAACTGAGATCACAAAAGGGTGCTTTGTGGTGGAAAGATGTGGACCTACAAAAATTTACTATAGAAAAGAAAGAAGTGAATCATAAAAGTTTCTCCCAAGTTGTTAGAGGAGAGAAGGATTAGTCTATTGCACAGGAGGTGCAACCTGCAACACAATGCAAAAACACCATGCTGATAGGGGTTGATAAGGAGTCTCAATATACCATTGGTGTTCCTACTCCTATGGGGAAAGAAAAATACAATTCTTTGAACTCTTAGATGCCAAATGTCACTGCTGTTGGGGAAACGTTGAATCAACAGGACACCTCAGAGGTAGTGGAGCATGGGTAATTTTCTGACATTATGTTTGTCGATTGGGAGATTGATGTTGCTTGACATGAAGAGATTTGGAATACTATAAGAAAGAAAAGGGAGGTGAATGTAAAGAGTACATCTTTTGACATGATCCTCTCTTCTCATTCTAAGGTAAGGAGCGAAGTTTAGGTTTATCCAAAGAAACCTTTCTGCTCTTATATGTTATTTATTTGATGTGATTTGTTAATGTATACTTTTACTCGTGTAACCTATGGGATGGAAGTACCCTTGTTGTTACTACACTTGAACCCGACCAAGAATTTCCTAGTAAATTATTAATAAAATAAACTTTTACCAATAAAAAACCTTACCATATAAGTTTTTCTGGACTTCATAAATAAACTTTATTAAAAGATAATGAAGATTTTTAAAAATATATCATTATTAATTCTTTGATTTAGAAAAAATACAAAAAACACAAAAAACTTTATTTAAAATATGGAGTATTGTCCCTATCATGGGCAAGGCCATGGCAGAGGATACAGGATTTTCCCTACAATACGCAAAGCTTGACAAGGGATTGCGTAAGCACGTCCTATCAAGTATGATGGGATACTTGCAAAGTACAAAAAAAATAAAATGATTTTTTATAAACAAAATCAAAACCACCCACTATAATGATTTTAAAAAACAAAATTTTAAATATTTTTTTTTCAAATTTTGAAAACTAAAAAGCAATAAAATAATTTTAAAACAAAACAAATCTGACCTATATACTTGCAATGATGTATGGATAGCATTGTCGGGAGTTGTTTTTAAAATCGAGGTGCCAAGCTCTGATTTAGGCGAATGAACAATCGATTTTGGGGCTTTTGGATATTCTAATTGCAATAGAAGAGACTGTTTGGGCCCAAGGTGCTTCAAATTTGCAGATCGCC
Source organism: Cupressus sempervirens (assembly GCA_028749045.1). Classification (NCBI taxonomy): domain Eukaryota; kingdom Viridiplantae; phylum Streptophyta; class Pinopsida; order Cupressales; family Cupressaceae; genus Cupressus; species Cupressus sempervirens. The sequence continues at coordinate 461,996,220 of CM053791.1, read as the reverse complement.
GCACCTTGGACTAGTATGCTGCCTCCACCTTCAAATGGCTCTAGAGTTGGCCTTTATTGTGATGTTGAAGGAGTATGAAAAAAGCAATTTGTGGAAGGGATACTAGCTTGGCATAGTGTGAGTAGCATATCAAATGCATTGTGATGTGGTGGGACACTATGAATACCCCTTTTCTTTAGTCGCCTTTAAATTGAAAATGGTACACACAAAAGGCTAGGAAGTTCCCTCTTTGTGATGTTGAAAAGCTGAAAGACTGATTAATAAAGGTCTTTTGGAATATGTATCCAACTGAGGACCCAATAATAATTCACAGATAGTGCCTTTCTTTCATTTAACATTCTTAGTCCAATTTTCGGAAAACAAAAGATGAAGATGGATAGAGCTACATTAGTTCAAGTTGACGATAATGGATGGTGGATACAACATCTCATTAATATACCAAAATTGATAATGGATGCCATTCACCACCTCTTTTAAGTTGTCATCCCCTATAACAATGAGGAATTGGTCCATACAAAACTTCATCCACATTGTCAAGAGGAATGAGCTTACCTCTAGACAGTAGAGAAACTAGAGGCCATGCAAAGTAATTTGTGACTTTAGGATTGTTAGACCCTAGAGTATTGATAAACTATAGCTTTATGATGGGTTGTTGATTCCAGAGTTGCCAATCAAATTGATCAGGAGCCATAGGAGACATTGATTGTGGTTCAATTGGATAGGTATCCCCTTACAGTGGCAATGGCTCAAAGTTATACTTTGATTTTGATCCAGTGTTAGCATATGCCTTTTAAGGACAATATCATATTTTCCATGATCTTTTGATTTTACAGTTGAAATTTGTATACTTCTGAAACACATCTTGACATCCCATTCCAAAAAATTGGTACAACATAGTTGTTGTCCTACATTTTGTCACCACAAAATGTAGGCAACAATACAAAACTTTTCCAACTTAGTTTTGCATTTCTCTGAGATAGTTCATTATTTAATTTGTCAACATTGATCAACCCATCGACCCCAATTTGTATAATGAATCCTTTTACTAAAGGCTTTCATCAAGTCCTTTTCTTTTTTCGTTTTATAAGCCTATGCTTGATATTTGAGGCCTTCAACATCCCTTTTCGCGTTTTTTTGTGTGTTTTTGTTAGCTTTTGGTCTTTGGTTTTGTTCAATCCCTTGCTTTCTGTTTTCCCTTCAATTTAATATATCTTTTAAGGCTTAATCAAACTTTGTAGTCAGAAGATATGATCATTTGAGCACCCAAAAGGTTGACTTTCCAGATGCAATTGCATATTTAAAATACCATGTTATAATTTAATGTTGACATTCACTTTTTGAAAAATATAACATAAATTGACTTTATGTTATGTTTTTAAGTTACTTTATCACTTAAATTTATCACTTAAGTGACTGTAGAGCACTTTATGTTATATTCTTATGTTGAGTTGCTTTTTAATTTTTCAATTAAGTGACTGTATTAACTATATAGTTCAATTTATTTTTGAAAGTTACTTTATGTTTTATTTCAAAACATCTAAGTCAAATATTGCTTTTTGAATAATATCTGCAAGTGATATATTAATTATAGTGTAAATGTTATTTTTGACCCAATCAAGTGATATTTCTTCAAAAATCAATTAAACATGTGCTTAATTGGTCTTTTAAGTTGTGCAAACTCAAATTACATGTCTATCTCATATTTACATGTAAATGCATTCCTAGAGTACAATTTTCACTTAGAAATGAATGTAATGGACTTTCTAGAGTCCACTTTGCATGGAACATTTCCTTTACATGTAATTATGTCTTGAGAGTGTGATTTGCACTAAAAAGTCATTTTGTGGACTTAGACAACAAAAATTAAGTTAACACATGTAATGGCCATCCAAGGATGTGTTTTGCATGGAAATGGTCTTTTACATGTTTAAGTGTTACATGTAATTGCTTTGGGAGAATGTGATTTGACATTTTAAAACATGCAATAGCACATGGAGAGTGCGATTTGCATTGTTGGCCAAAACATGCATTTTTAAAACATGTAAAGGTTCCCATAGAATGTGATTTGGCATTGTAACTCATGCGAATGTATTCGGAGTCCACGATTTTGCCTCCAAGACCAAAATCAACCCATGCTCATGTAAGGAAAGGGCACGTTCTTGTTGAAGACAACCAGATTTCTCCATTTCAATCCACGAAATCAATCTAGAAAGAGGCATTTTTGAGTTTCAATCCATATTCTTGCTCTTGGCATTCACATTTTTGCATTTTGGAGACAAAATTGACTCATTTCTTTGCATAGAGAGGGCATGTTTTGGGCAAAAACGACCAGAAATCTTCATTTCCAGCTCAATTGATCTGACTACAAGGGCACATTTTGGTGTTTGGATGCATATTTGTGCATTGAGAAAGAGCGCATTTGACCTTTTCAACCAAAAATGTTTCATTTTGTTGCATAGAAAGGGCATTTTTTCTCCAAAAACGTCCCAAGAACATGAGTTCTTCAAAAAGGTTTTGTATTGGGAGGTATTGAAGATCACGTTTTGGCATTTCCTTGCAAAATCACCTCATGCATTGAAATAGTCAAGGAGTTGTTTGGAAATTTGAATTTGGAGGAAAGTCATTCATTCCTATTTCTTAATCTTCCACAGTTGGCTCTTTGAGCTCTAAGTAGAAGTTTTCAAACTTTGCTTATCTATTTTGTTGCATATTTTGGCTCATAATTGCACATTTGTTCAAAGACATGCCATGTATTTTACAAATTTTCTTTAAATAAGATGAAAACTTCTGTTTCCAAATGCTTGGAATTTCCCCAAACTCTAATTTTGAAATTGAATATAGGAGAAAAACTTGATATTTGTCATTTTTGAGTCAAAAACCAAAGGTATGTTTCTTTTTGTGCATATTTTTGTTGTTTGTTTGCTTTTTATTTTGATTTCCTTTTTTCGAAAAGGCTAAGGATTCTTTGCCAAGAATGCAATAGCATTTCACACCATTTCACATTCCACCTTTTCATACAAGTACATCACATCTTTTCACCAACACATGTCAAAGCATTTTTCGTCCATTTTCCAATATGTGCAATTACACACATTTTCATTTACATGTAATTTCATCCTCCATACCCACTTACATGTACTTACATCCTCTAGAGAATTACATGTAAATCACTTTACATATAATTACAATTTAGAGAACCCGATTTTGGTAAAAGGTCACTCTTTAAATACCAAAGTCATTATTTGCACGTATCCTCATACACCTAGCTCACATTCTTGAAGCATTTACATGAAAACCCATCTTGGCCCACATGCAATCTATCCTCATAAATCCCATTTTGGCCCTCTGCATATGTTTTCCATTTCAGATCCAAGCCATTGCATATGTTCCATGAGTATCTAATCAATACTATGAACATATTGTTCCATATAGATCCACCTTTGTCAATAAAAAAATCAATATCTTCATGGAATCAATACCTTCCGATGATTTATTAACCCTTTATTATTTTCATGTTGCAGCACAAGACATGCCTGCATCTATGAAGTGCAAAGGAAAGATGAATTACCAATATGACAAGGAGTTAGCTCATGCATGTGTATCTTATGTCTCATCTCCTCTGGGTCAAGTATCCAAGATAGAGATTGGACATTTTGACATAGCTGATTTCTTACAAAGGGTCGAAAGTTCTTCAGACAGAGAGATGAGACACATCAAGAGAAGTAATATTCATCTAGTGTCTACTTTTCCTATGGCTGCCTTTGAACCGGAATTCGTTTTAGGATGTGTTCGACATTTCAGTCCTAAGACCAAAACAATCAAGGATGCAGATGTAAGGTTATCATCAGCCTGGACCCATAAGTTATTGAATAAATCTTCAGAGTTCCTCAAAGTGCAGAGTGCGTAGACATATCAAAAGAGATGTCTCTAGAGTTATGGAATGAGAAGAAGTCAGATTATCAAAGGTATATGAATGCATATTGGTTGGATGTCAGAAGAAGTAACTTTTTAAGATGGCCCAAGGCAATTCATAGATCTGACTTCAAGTCGGATTGTAAGAACTAACATGGTTTGCAGCCTATCCCACTGAATAAGATTACCATCTCTAAATATGTCTTTAAAAACACAGGTTCCAACTTGAGCCCATTTCTTGGTTGAGCAGCCCTGAACAAGAGCAAGAGGTTTGTCATTTTTTCTTCAAACTCCGCTATATGGATCCCTTCCCACACCACACATTTCCTGATTCCGACCTCTATATAGATCCCAGTAGTGGTCTGAAACTACTCCAACTCTTCCATAATGACTTCAATACATTAGATCCCTTAACAAAAAAATTGATATTAAGGGATAGTACATCCAACATATTCAAGCAATTCCAGAACCAAGCTTGACTAGGGCACCCTCTGCTGATATTACTCCTGATGAGGACCTTCCATGGTTCATTTCCTTCGATGGATTTAGCAATCCATTTTACTCCTAAGGCTACACGATGAATTCTAAGGTCTTTTAGTCCCAAGCCCCTACTCTCCTTGCTTTTGATGTACTAGTCCCATCTAACAGCACGACCAATTTCCCCCCCTCTCCCATCTGACCACAAGAAATTTCGGATGAGTTTTTGCAGGAATCCAATTTGACCAACATTGAACAGCCATGCTGATGAAAAATACACTGTATATGATGAGAGGATCTTTTGACACACTTGGATTCTTCCAGCTAGTGAGAGATACGAGGAATTCCATTTATTAATTTTTGTACTAACTTTCTTCTTGTTCCAACTCCACATATTCTTAATATTAGGATTGACTGCAAAAGGAATACCTAAGTACCTAATGATATGATTTGGGCCTCCTCACCCTATGCTAAACTTGTTGCACCAAGATGGGGGGTGTTCCTCCCAACCTAGTAGGATAGATTTGTTTATGGAAATCTTACTGCTTGAAGCATTATAGAAGATGTTCAGTTTCGTCATAAGGTGCTCCATGTTCTCTTCTTTTAACACATAAAATTGCAGTGTCATCAGCAAATTGAACATTGGAGATTTCCTCTTTGTTAGGGAGCACATGGCCATGGATCTTAGGGGAAAGAGTGATGTCTCTCATTAGATAGCGAAGCGAGTCTACAACAATAACAAAGAGAGAAGGTACCAATGGACACCTTTGCCTGATCGATCTAGTTAATTCAAAAGTGCTTGATCTCACCCCATTAACTTCAACTGCAGCAGAGGCATCTTTCATCAATGTCGCTATCATACGGAAGAATGTGTGAGGGAATCCGAGGGCTTCCAGCAACATTAGAATGAACTTCGACTCCTCTATCATAGGCTTTTTCATAATCAATAAGGAGCACACCAAAATTCTGTTCGGAGAATTTGGCCCAATCCAGTGTTTCTCAACATGTAATTAAACTTTTCAGTATATATCTTCCTTTGTCAAAACTAGTTTGTGTAGGGTTAATAACCTTCGGGAGAATATCTTCCACTCTTGCTGACAGAATTTCGGCCAAAATTTTGTAGGTTACATTGAGTAACGTGATTGGCCTCCAATTTTTTATTAGTCCTGTCTCCAGTTTTTGGAATAAGCTTAATAAGGCTGGCATTGATCTCTGATCCTAGAGATCCCCTATCCAGGGCATAATCATATAAATGCTTGATCTCATGACTAATCCAGTCCATATTGGTATTGAAGAATTATGCTGGAAGGTCATCAGGGCTCGGGGCTTTGTCTTTGGCCATGATCTGAATAACCCTCTTAATCTCTCCCAGGCTGATAGGGGCTCAAGAGGCAAGGAGTCTTCCTCTGAGAGTCTTTTAGGAATAATGGAGCTAATGTTTTCTCTAACCTTTTTCATGCTATAGTCATTATCTTCTGATTGAAACAGAATTTTGCAATATCTCGCAAAGGAATCAAGGATAGCTTCAGGATCGGTAATCTTCTTTCCTTCTTCACACAGACAATCAATCTTAACGTTGGCTTCTTTGGACTTTAGCATATGAAAGAAGAACTTAGAGCCTCCATCTCCAACCTTAAGCCAATTAAGCCTAAATCTAACTCTAGCTCCCTATGCTTTGCTGGTTTGTACTCTACTGAGATTGTGCCTAGTTTTGGCCACAAATTCCACAATTTCCTTATTGAAGGGTTGGGATTGAGTAGAAGATTCAACTTCACGTAGGAAGGACATTAAATGATATTCCTGAGCCCTTCTATCTTTAGCTTTTTTCCTACCCAAATTATGCCAAGAATGGAGGTTAAGACTCCATTTGCTGACTGGGTCCTCATGGTGCCATATTGAAGAGTTATACCAATTAATGATTTTAACTGCAGCCTGGACATCTTCATCCTCAAGGAGGGAATTATTAATAGCAAAGGAGTTTGATTTATTCTGGTGAAAAATAGGATGGCCAATTTTGAAAAAAATCAGTTGTAATGGGATGATGATCAAAGAGAGATAATGGGATAACTTATACTGGATTGTCTCCCTGGGGCTTGGAGCAGCTGAGAAAATCTTTATTAAACTATACCCTATCAAGCCTGCAGTAAATTCTTCTATCTCCTTTCTGCAAACTCACCCATGTATACCATATACCCTTTGAATGAGACTTCATAACAGCAAGAGGGTCAATGAGATTGAATTACTGATAAATCTGTTCGATATGTATTCTTCATTAGTTTTCCAATCAAACTTGATTTCTCCACACTTATCTTGGGCTTGTTCTACCATGTTAAAATCCCCAACCACCACACATGGAAGGTTAGGTAGAGATGGGAGCCACTGCCAAAGCTTAATTCTGTCATAGGGATCATTGGGGGCATAGACCGAGCAAATACCAAATTCAACATCATTCACCTTGAAGGAAACCCAAGTGACCTTGTTGCAAGGAGAATATCCCCACTGATTAATACACTTCCTCCACCTGGCCAACTAGGATAGAGGTGCCACCTTTTCCTCTTGGGTGCTTGGTACAAAAGACAGAAGCATCTTTCCAAATACATTTCAAAGCAATATCCAAAGTAAAGCCTATAGCTTTAACTTCTTGTAGCAAAAGGATATCTATCTCTTTCACCCATCTAACTAACAAATTTGTCATCCCGAAGCCGGCGATCTTAGTAGATAAATTAGTTATTACTAACTAATTTTAGCCAAGAACAAACTAAGGTATTTGCCTATAAATCGCCGGCACCTTTAGAGAAAATATAAATTATGTTGAATGCCATTTATTAGGAATATAATAATAGAAGAGCAAGTACGATCTGCACCATCAGACCTATAGGTTATCTACGTTAGATTCTTAACACTCCCTCTTAACCTGATAATCCTACAGAGAGATATCATATCTAGCAACATCAATACAGATGTTTAAGCAAGAATTAATACTCTATATCTATCTGTCTCTTCTTAGTATGTAGTATCATAGAACACATGATACAAAGTCATATTACTAAAACTGTGATATGACAAATCACTGCTCCTAGTGATAAGACACATATTGTGACTCATAAAAATTGGTATTTCTATATCCCAATGAGATCCTGAGTTTAAGATCTACTAGAATACAGGATAAACTTGGAGAATTCTACAATTCTTCCTTTATCCAATTTGTGACCCATGAACATAGCAATGTCAATGTCACAGACGATCTAAAACTCATCTAGATTTTACAGTAAAACCTACGGTTTAGTACATTATCTAAGAGATTGTCATCTCTCATAATGCCTTTTACACAAGTATTCATTATTTCAGAGATCGTCACCTCTTTAAATAATGATTATACAGGGTGGAGCTCATAACAATCAATAGCTTGACAAAAATAAAATTATTTTATTAATAATAAAAAAGAGTACAAATGGATTATAGCTCAACCATACCAAGTCTCCTCTTGAAATGTTCTATCTTTACTCTAGATAGAGATTTGGTGAGTATGTTTGCTGTCTGATCTGCAGTACAAACGTATTCCAATTTTACAGAATTCCTATCTACTATATCTCTCACATAATGGTAAGGAATTTCAATATGCTTGGATCTGTCATAGAAAACTGGATTCATCGAGAGCTTGATGGAACTCTGATTATCACAATGAATAATTGTAGGATTCATGGCTTGCCCAAATAATCCCACAAGTAACTTCCTCAGCCATACTGCTTCTCAAGAGGCCATCATTGCTACAATGTATTCTACTTCTGTGGAGCTCTGAGCTACTGAAGACTGCTTTCTGCATATCCATGAAATCATAGCTGATCCTAAACTAAAACAACATCATGAAGTGTTTTTCCTGTCTTTAACACTTCCACCCCAATCTGAATCGGTGAACCCATGCAAATCTAAAGCAACTTTCTCATATTTGAGTCCATAACTAAGAGTGCCTTGTAAGTATCTCATAATGTGTTTAACAGCAACTAGGTGAATCTTCTTAGGTTTACACATAAACTGACTTAAGGCATGAACAACATAGCAAATATCAGGTTTTGTATTTACTAGGTACATAAGGGACCCAATCATCTATCTGTAGAGAGTAGAATCTATTGGAGGTGACTCTGCAGCTGCTTCTTTTAGTTTATGCAAATTGGTTTCCATTGGAGAAGACATAGACTTGTAATTCCACATTCCAAATTTCTTCAAGATATTTGAAGTGTACTTTCCTTGATTCAATATGATACTATCAGAATTTTGTCGGACTTCGAATCCTAGGAAGTAATGAAGAAGCCCCAAGTTTTTCATCTCAAATTCTCTAGTTAGATCTTTCTTGCACTGATCTATAAGATGATCATCACTTGTGATTAATAAATCATCAACATACAATATCAGTATTACCATATCATCTTTATCTAATTTATAATATAAGTTTGGATCGGCTTCATTCTTGGAGAATCCTAAGCCAGTGAGATATTTATCAATCCTTTCATACCAGGCCCTGGGACCCTGTTTAAGCCCATAGAGAGCTTTCTTGAGCCTGCAAAAAAGTGTTAGGATCATGGGTTTTAAATCCTTCTAGTTGCTCCAGATAGACTTCTTGTGAAATCTTTCCATTTAGAAATGCTGTCTTTACATCCATCTGATGTACCTTCCATCCCTTAGATGTGGCAATTGCTAAGACTGCTCGTACGGAAGTATATCTGGCAATAGGAGCAAAGGTTTCTTCAAAATCAATCCCTTCTTTGTGAGAAAAACCTCTGGCTACAAATCTGGCTTTATATTTCTCAATACTCCCATCAGCAGCATACTTTATTTTGAATATCCATTTGGAAGAAACAACAGATTTTCCTTTTGGTCTTGGAACTATTTCCCAAACATCATTTTTCATAATTGATTGGTATTCTTCTATCATAGCTTACTTCCAAGCTGGATGTTTAATAGCATCAGAAGGATTGGTTGGCTCTGTTTTGGATAAATCAATCATATTTGTTGTATGACTAGAGAATCTTTTAAGTCTTTTACTTTCTCTGATTGATCTTGAAGGTGCAGCAAAGTCTTGAGCTGCTTCAACTGTTTTTATGGCCCAAAGTGGTCTTTTCTTTGAACTTTTCTCAAGGCTTATATTTTCATCTTCGACCTTGTTGATGTGAGTTTTGTATCACTTACATAACATATTAGGATTTGAATATTCAACATGGGATATCAAACATGCAACTCCTCTCTTGAAAAGTTATTACCTATGAAGACATAAGCAGTAGCTCCAATGTTCCTTACACCGTTGGATGCTCAGTTTTATTGATGTGATTTATTGGTAATCACATAGGCGGCCTTACGCTATTCTTTCGAGGATGACTTGGACTTTGGTGGGATGAAGGTGATGGTGGCTCGATTTGTGAAATGTGCAGGTGGCAGATAATGTTGATGGTATGATGAGGTAGGATGTGTCTGCCAATGGTGATGTTGATGGGAAAGCGATGGTGGTGGAGGGTGAATGGGTGTGTTCTGATATTTGACTAACTTCCCTAACTTCCTTCTCTAAGCTTCGACTACCCAGCTACTCACTATTCTACTCCTACTCCTATGAATGGAAGGTTAGCAAATGGACAGGGATCGAACCTAATGAGAGCTGACCAGCGGCCTCACTTCCACAGGTGCAATGATTCAAAGGAACAATAAACTAGTTCACCACACAAAGCTTCCCAACCAGCCGCTAGGATGCTAGTGGTCTAGTATTGACCCCTATCAAACATTTACCAAAGCTACCATGCAATTATCCATCTACTTTACTCTTACTTAGCAACTTGAAATGAAACCAACTTTAACAACTTGAAAGGAAATCTAACTATGTGGAAGTAGAAAACATGCAATAATACCCAATATTCTTAATCAACATGCAAATCGCAACAATGAATAAGAGAGCAATTTTGGTATTATCTTCGCAACAATTTCTCCAACCACCTTACAAATGAGAGCAAATGGCCTTATATAGGGGCCAAAAATACAATGGACGGTGGAGATCAAAACAAGATCAACGATCTAGATTGGATCCTCAAAACCCTAATTAGGGTTGCCACCCCATCGTCCAATGAGAAGATGCCACCTCATCAATGGACCAATGAAAAAAGTGCAAAAAGTGGCAACCAATGAGAAGACACCAAAATGGTGGCCAATCAGAAATAGAGACTTGTCCTATTCTAGAAGAAAGGGGAAATTTGCCACTTGGGCTTACATCAAATGATCTTCTAATATAAATCTTCCCTTTTCTTTCATCTTCTTAGCTAAGGCAATGAACTTAGCTAGCCTTTCGTTAACTTCTTCCATAGGAGGACAAGGTGTGTGCTTTGCCCTGAGTTCCACTGACTTCACCACACTGCTTGCTGCTTGTAGTATCCTTTTGTGATCCTTCTCATATTCCTTCGCAAATCTAATAAAAGTACTGAGAGAGGAAAGGGTGCCCAAATGCTTTTTCTTAATAGCAACCTTTCCTAACTCATCCATCCTGGATCTGAAATTTGTCTCATTGACATCCTCTTTGCCAAGGGGGATTGAACTTCCTTTAGTCTGTCCCTCATCTATATCATGTCCACTATACCGATATTGGTGTCAGTTATTCTCTTCATTTTCGAGAAGAAGGGAGTTTTGGGCATCATATCCTCTTTGTCTTTCTTAGTGTTTGCCCGCTTGGGGTTCTTACTTGCACTAACATCCTCCATGCTCGTCGCCCTATTATGGGATGGTAGAGTGGTGGACTAGAAGGCAAGAAGAACCAAGAGGAGCAATCCTTAGACTAGAACAAAAGAAGGATGTTAGCTTAAGGACCCCTTGCAACTCTAGACGATGAAAATTCACCTTAACCAATAATCTTACGACGACTTTTCGGAACCTAAGACAAGACCTCAAGAACTTCGAACCCACTTGCAAATCAGAAATTTATCATGCAATTCACCTCCAAATAAAATTACCCAACCTAGGGCCAAAATCGCAGCCTCTTGCAAAAATCAGAATTTTATCTTCCACAAATTTCGGCCCCCACAAAATTCGGCTCCCACAAATTTCGGCCTCCACAAAATTCACCAAGCAAGAAGGGTGGAGATCTGCTCTTGCAAAATTGCCAACGCCTTGAGAAGGAGAAGTGAGAAGTGAGGAAGAAATGGGAGAGAGGCCTCCTCTTATACCCAACTTTCTTCTTGGACCCTGGGAGAAAGAAAAACAAATAATTAATGCAAAATTGTGGACCACGATTATATACTTAGCTAAAATTAATTTTGCCATGATGAAAATTAACTTTTTAAATTGCCAATTGGACCAAAATTGCAAAAAGAAAATAAATAATGCCTTGGAGATGTTAAATGCTTCCATTTAATGAGGATTTAGTAATTAATACGTCATTAAAATTGTATTTTGGCTAACTAAAAGTTATTTTTCAATATTAAATTACCAATTTCATTAGAGCCAAAAAGTTTTCAAGATAATTTTAATCTACTAAAGCCATTTTTTTTGCAATTTTAATTCAAATCAATTTAGCTAAGCAATTTTAGCATTTTAACACAAAATTATTTCTCTAGAGCCTAAAAATCGATTTTGCAATTTTACTTCACCATCACAAAAATTAATTTTCTTCACCAAAAAAAAAAAAGATTTTTCAAAAGGCCAAATTTAACAAAAAAATTATTTTTTGAAAATTATCCAAAATTATACAATTATGTCCAAATTTTCAAAAGAAAATGTCCACGTACAAAATTCACAATTTTATCCTGCCAAATATTGCTCTTTAAAATTTTGTCCGGACTAAGGATGAAATTGGTGGCTCTGAAAAATCAAGTTGAAGCCAGGTGAAAATAAGCTAAGCCTCCCCATTAGCCCTGAAGGTGTTCAAGGTGTGAAATCTTCAAATTTGAAATTTCTAAATTGAAAAATTGCTAAGGCAATCGAAAAAAGGGGGTCCCCAAAATTTTGGGGCGATGGTGTAAAAACCTAACAACAAACCTCTTCTAAGTTCTTCCTCTGGGATTCAGATTCACTAACTCTTTCAAAACTTGATAAAGGAGAAGGTTCATTGGAACTTATGGCTCTTTTGAATGCAAGATCTTCTTCAAAGATTACATCTCTGCTAAGTTCAATAGTTTTCTATCCAGGTATGTAAATTCTATATGCTTTAGAAGTTTCACTATACCCTACAAAGATACCTTTCCTCTTAGATGGTTCTAATTTGGTTCTCTTTTCTTTTGGAACATGAATGTATACAAGACATCCAAAAATTCTGAGATGACTTATATTGATTTTACTTTAGTAAATACTTTTTTAGGGGTTTTATCTTTAAGATAGGAGTGAGGGCTTTTGTTTTGAATGTATACAGCTGTACAAGAGGCTTTTGCCCAAAGATAGTATTCTAGATTTTGTTCAAAAATCATAGCCCTAGCAGCTTCTATAATTGTCCTGTTCTTTCTTTCAGCTACCCCGTTTTGTTCTGGTTTATAAGGAATAGTGTACTCCTTCTTGATCCCTGATTCTTTACAAAATTTTTTAAACAAGTTTGAGGTATATTCTCCTCCATTATCTATTCTAAGGGTTTTAATTTTATGTCCTGAAAAATTTTCAGTTAATGCTTTGAATTCTTTAAATCTTTGTAGGATTTCTTCTAATTTTTTGCATTTAAAAAAATAAATCCATGTTTTCCTAGAGAAGTCATCTATGAACAAGATACAATACCTGAATCCTCCAAGAGAGAGAACGGACATAGGTCCACATAAATATGAATGAATTAACTCTAGTACATTATTTGTTTTCCTAGTACTATCATGAAAGGGACTTCTAGTACTTTTACCCAGAGCACACCCTTTGCAAATACTAGGGTGATCTTTATTTAATTTTGGTAATCCGGTAACCATCTTTTCCATAGTTGATAAGGTTTTAAAGTTTAGATGCCCTAATCTTCTTTGCTATATTTCATTTGAATCTTCAACTTCATGAACTAGGGCTTGAATGGATCGACAGGGATTCAATTCATACAAATATCCCTTTCTTTGACCGATTAATTTAGCTTTCTTGATGGAAGAGTTCTTAGACCAAGTTAATACTTTGTCATCCACGAATGCAACATTGTGTCCATCATCTTTTAATGCTGTTATTGAGATTAGGTTTCTTTTAATCCCCGATACATAGAGTACATCTTTAAGAAGAAGAGTATTTCTTGTTTTTAGTTTCAAAGTGCAACTACCAATTCCTTCAACTGAGTGTGCAGAGTTATCACCAATAGTAACTTCACCGTCAACTTTCTCTGATAAGGAATCTAGAGTTTTTTTGTATCTTGTTATATGTCTGGAAGATCCACTATCAATTACCCATGCCTTATTTGAGATTTCATTCAATAGAGAGGAATACAAAACACGGTTCTTAGGATCATAAGTCTCTTCTTCTCTACTGACATGTGTACAATTTGCTTGTTTGGAATTTTTCGGACAATTAGATCTATAGTATCCAAATTTTTCACATTTGAAACACTTTATTTTAGATAGATCTTTCTTGGGCTTTCCATTCTTCTAATTTCCCCTTTTCTTCTTGAAGTGCTTTTTTTTGCCTTTATAAGAGTTGGCATTAAGAACGTGAAGTTCTTCATCTTCTACTTTTGGTTTTCCTCCTTTCTTTAGTTTTCTTGACTCTTCCTAAAGACAATCATCCTTGAGTCTGTTAAAGTCCGGAAGCTAATCTCTAACACTTATTCCTTGTGTGAATGTTTCCCATGATTCTGGCAATCCATCTATGGCCATGAGCGTTAGTTCGGTGTCATTAATGATGGTTCCTATGCTTGATAATTCATCTCTAATGCCAACAACTCTTAGGAAATAAGAGTTTATCAATTCTCCTTTCTTTATTTGGATATGATTCAGTTGTCTTTTCAGTGCAAGACCCTGTTGATGCGAGTTTTGTATCACTTACATAACATATTAGCAATTGAACATTTGATACAGAGTATCAAACATACAATTCCTCTCTTGAAAAGTTAATGCTCATGAGACATGAGTATAAGTCCAATGTTCCTTACACCGTTGGATACTCGCTCAGTTTTATCGATGTGATTTGCTGCTAATCACGTAGGCGGCCTTATGCTATTCATTCGAGGATGACTTGGACTTTGGTGGAATGATGGAGATGACGATGGGTTTGTGAAATATGCGAGTGGCAGATAATGTTGATGGTAGTGATGGTGATGGAAGTGTCTGCCAATGGTGATGTTGATGGTAAAGTGATGGTGGTGGAAGGTGAGTGGAAGTGTTCTAATACTCGACCTACTCTAACTTGCTTCTCTAAGCTTCGACTACCCAGCTACTTACTATTCTACTCCTACTCCTACGAATGGAAGGTTAGCAAATGGACTGGGATCGAACCTAATGAGAGCTGACCAGTGGCCTCACTTCCATAGGTGCAATGATTCAAAAGAATAATAGACTAGTTTACCACACCAGGCTTCCCAACCAGCCGCTAGGATGCTAGTGGTCTACTATTGATCCCTATCAAACATTTACCAATGCTACCACACAACTATCCACCTACTTTACTTTCACTTGAACAACTTAAACAACTTGAAATGAAATCTAAGTGGAAGTAGAAAACATGCAATAACACCCAATGTTCTTGATCAACATGCCAATCGCAAGAATGAAAAAGAGAGCATTTTGGTATTATCTTCGCAACAATTTCTCCAACCCTTTACAAATGAGAGCAAATGGCCTTTTATAGGGGCCAAAAATACAACGGACGGTGGAGATCAAAACATGATCAACGATCCAGATTGGATCCTCAAAACCCTAATTAGGGTTGCCACCCAATCGGCCAATGAGAAGCTACCACCTCATCAATGGACCAATGAAAAAATTGCAAAAAGTGGCAACCAATGAGAAGGCACCAAAATGGTGGCCAATCAGAAATAGACACTTGTCCTATTCTAGAAGAAAGGGAAATTGCCACTTTGGCTTACATCAAATGATCTTCTAATATAAATCTTCCCTTTTCTTTCATTTTCTTAGCTAAGGCAATGAACTTAGCTAGCCTTTCATTAACTTCTTCCATAGGAGGACAAAGTGTGTGCTTCGCCTTGAGTTCCGCTGACTTTTGTACAATCTAGCAATTAGGTAGAACAGATAGGAGCTCATGTAGAATTGCCTTTGGTTTTGCACGGTTCTGAGTTGTAATTCTAAGTTCTCGCTTATGATCTTGGCCCAATCAAACCTTCTTTTCCCTTTCTCAATCTCATTAATGAAGAAGTACATCTAGTTTTCAAATCTTGTCCCTTGAGCTAGGCCCATGATCTGACTGAGCAGAACAACGAGATCACCATATTCTGGTTTGAAATCTGCCATTGTAAGCCTCGATGATCTGTTAACTCCTTTCCTTCCCTCACCTATCCAATTCTGTTTTAGATGCGTGTAATAAGCCTCTTAGTTATCTTGAAATGATTTAGTTGCTTGGTCCATCATTACAATTGTCATGCCCTTGTACTGGGGAATGTTAAATGTTTCTTCAATTGCTTGTTCGCCAATGCTGGCCAACACTCTCTTCCCTTCATCAAAAATGATGGAATTACGGTTTAGATCAAATTTAGATGCACATTCCATAATCAATTCTGGACAAGGCAATGTGGGAGGAAAAGCTGCTGCGTGTACAATTCCACTCTTGTAAATCCTTTTTGCCAAGGGAGATTGTCCTTCCTTCAGTCTGTCCCTCATTCGTATCATGTCCACTGTACAAATATTGGTGTCAGTTATTCTCTTCATTTTTGAGAAGAAGGAAGTATTGGGCATCATATCCTCTTTGTCTTTCTTAGTGTTCGCTCGCTTGGGATTCTTACTTGCACTATCATCCTCCATGCTCGTCGCCCTATTACGGGATGGTAGAGTGGTGGACCAAAAGGCAAGAAGAACCAAGCGGAGCAATCCTTAGACTAAAATGAAAGATGGATGTTAGCTTAAGCACTCCTTGCAACTCTAGATGATGAAAATTCACCTTAACCGATAAACTTACAGCGATTGTTCGGAACCTAGGATATGACTTTCAAGTAGTTCAAATCCCTTTGCAAATTAGAAATTTACACTCCTAAAACTATCCAACACTTGCCTTCTATGCAAAAATCAAACTTTCATATGTATCTCTTCTCCCAACAAAATTGCCAAAATCTGGTATAAGAATGCAGTCCTAAGTAGGAAAAAATCAGACCTTCACCATGAATTGCTCAAAAATCAGAATCAGATCTGCCTCAATAAAATGCCAAGAATGGAAGATTTTGCCTTTGTCTCAAATCCACCCAAGCATGAAGTCTGAAATCTGCCCAAAATGCTACCTAGGGCACAAATCGCAGCCCACAAATGGAGGAGAAAACCACCAAAATCTGCAAAAATCTGCCCAGAAGAAAAATCGCCAAGGTCTGGAGAAATGCAAGCAAAAAATTGCCCAAGCATGCAAAAAACTGCCTTCCACTAAATTCGCCCAAGTCTGAAAAAAATCTGCTCTTCCACAAATTCGCCCACATGGAGAGGAAGAAATGGTTTGTGAAAATGAGATGGGGAGGAGACTCCTTTTATAGCCAATTTTCTTTCTCCATAAAGCTGGCCTACATGGGCTAGGAGAAAACAAAAAACAAAAATTAAATTCAAGTTAAGGCCCACAATTAAATACTTAGCTCAAAAAAATTAATTTTGCCAAAAGAAAATTGCACTTTTAAATTTACCAATTAGCTCCAATTGCAAAACGAAATTAAATGGCCTTGAGGGTGTTAAATATTTCCGTTTAATGAGAGTTTAATAATTAATACGTCATTAAATTTGGATTTTGGCTAACCAAAAGCCATTTTTTTCAATATTAAATTACTAAATTCATTAAAAACTTAAAAGTTTTCAAAACAATTAATCCAATTAAAGCCAATTTTTTGCAATTTTCTACCAAATCGATTTTGCCAAGCTAAAATAAAAATAAAATAAAATTGCATCTAGAACCAAAAATCGATTTTTTGCAATTTTCCTCAACAAAATTAAAAAATTTTCACCAAAGAAAAATTTGAGATTTTCCAAAAACTTAAGTCTAGTTAAAATTTCTCTTTTGAGAATTATCCAAATTTACAGAGTTAAAACCAAATTTTCAAAAGAAAACGCCTAAGTACAAAATTCACAACTTTATCCTGCCAAGTTGAAATTAAATTAGAAAATTATTCGGCCTAAGGACAAAATTGATAGCTCTGGAAAATCAAGTTGAAACCGGGTGAAAATAAATCTAACCTTTCTCCCACTAGCCTGAAAGTGCCAAGGCGTGACATTTTCAAAACTCAAAAAATTTTGGGCAATCCAAAAATTTGCCGAGGTGATTAAAAAAAAAAAGGGGGTCCCCAAAATTTTTGGGTTGATGGTGTGAAAACCTCACAATAGAAGCCTAGTTGCATTGTTTATTTCATATGCATTTCGTAATGCATTCATCATATCATAGGCAATTCGGTGTTTCGTAAGCATAGGTACGATATCATTTTTAACTCCATGCAAGATGATTTGAATGGCTTTTCTATTTCCATTGGTCCATATGGATTTGTGAGGTTCAACTGGTGGCTGTTTGGATGCTCCATCAACAAATTGTTTAACATTGTTCTCTTCAAGAATCATCAAGATTCTGAATTTCCAGGCTTCAAAGTGTTCCTTCCCATCGAATCTGTCCTCAGGTCTGATTGTATATGCCATTGAAAATGGGAGAAAAAACTACTTGAATATATATGAGGTTTGATTATTGAAATTTGCAGAGCCCTAGATCTGATAACTTAGCTCTGATACCATGTAAAGTTTTGCAAATCGTGAGCCTTGAATAAGACTTAGAGTTGTTGAGAATGATCTTTTCAACAATATGTATATTCAGATTTCTTGAGGCAGATATCTTTTATGTTTTCTACAGGTCCAATCCTCTATGCTCGAACTTGTGTGATTGTAAAATTTTTGCTATGTATTCGTGGGAAGGAGAATGCTTGGAAGATCGGACTACTGTGTGTTGTGTGTCGTCCAAACTACATTCTCAACCCGTATATATATCCTTCTAGAGGGTATGTCCCTCAAGGGACATAACCCTTGGCATCTAACTAACAAATTTGTCATCCCTAAGCCAGTGATCTTAGTAGAGAAATTAGTTATTACTAACTAAGTTTAGCCAAGAACAAACTAAGGTATTTGCCTATAAATTGCCGGCACCTTTAGAGAAAATATAAATTATGTTGAATGCCATTTATTAGGAATATAATAGTAGAAGAGCAGGTAAGGTCTGCACCATCAAACCTGTAGGTTATCTAGGTTAGATTCTTAACAAATATGACTGGCACCACTATGGATATTGGTATAAGCATTAAACTTCACACTATCACAATTAGGGTGGATTTGCCCTATGTTTAAGGGGGAGGTACTGGAGGAGCAGCTGGAGTAACTATCAGATCAAAGTCATTTAAGCTCTCATTAGGAAGCATACAATCTGCAATGTCAGGGATTTGAGGTTCTCCTACTTCAATGTTAACCTCCTCCCCCTGGCAATCACTATAAACCTTCATAGGGGTGTCAGTAAAAATAGGAGCAAGCAAAGAGCTCCCCCACAAGGGAGTATGGGAAGACTGTAAAGCTTTCGAAGACTTATAAAGCAGGGCTCTTTCATTGATACTTTTGATCGCTAATTGTTGAGCATTAAGATGAGTATTAGGATGGCAAGGGGGCTTACAGCCAAGACCAAAATCCAAATTTGAGATCTTAGGCAAAATTTCATGCTCATCCATTGAGTTCTGTTCATTTCTCAGAGTTTGGTCGCTGGGGTTTTTATCAAATTGAGATTTGAGATTTTCCAGGGAGGCATAGATTCCTTCAACATCTTCAATCCGGTCTTTGTTAGCTAGGACATGCCGAGGGAGCTTTGAGTCAGAACGTAAATCAACAGGGCAAATAACAAATTTAAGCTTCGGGGGATCCTTCAGAACAGAGGGGGCTTGGATGGAAGGAGGGAGAGCATGTGACAAGGTTTTCTTTTTCAAAATAGGGCAGTCTTTCTTCTGATGACCCTCATTTCTACATAGGTAGTGTGCATTAAGCCCTCCCATGTATGAGATTTGGCAAAAAACTGGTGAATTATCCAGGTCCAGGCAAATACAATCAAGTGTGTCTATACCAGGGTAGATATACCAGGGTAGATAGACAACAAAACCCTCACATTAGGATTAGGTATTAAGGTGTTAGAATGGTCAATTCTCAAGACCCAAACAATTGGCTCTAGAAACTGAGGAATAAAACTCTAGATATAGGGTGGGAGGTTACTGACCGTAACCCATCTAAGCCTTGAAAGGGCAAGAATTTCTTCATTAACAACATCCATCGACCATGGTAGGGCTCTAAATTCACACCTACCAATTTTCCAGAATTGACATTCCACAACTGCTTTTTGGGATTCAAGGTTAGCGAAAATCAGAATGAATAGACCTTTCTGTATGATGTGGCAGAAAGAATAATGGAACCCTATTTTCTGACTCCAGACCTTGAGAAGTCAATCATTCAAGAAGTTCCTTGATTGCAAGTTAGATGGATCCATTGCAGCAAAAAAATTTGCACAATTCCTAAGTCTATCTTTCTCCTTAACTAAATCTAACTACATTTGATCATTAGGCCTAATGATGAAATTAGAGCAAGCTAGGGTCTTACCTACATTTCAGTCGTTTTGGGTAGTGGTGGCAACAGCGGTGATTGGCTGCGATCTGATGAACTTCGCTCTTGCAGGGATGTCTCAGGATCCTTGGAGTGCTTGTTTGAAAGACCATTGATTGGCATCTTGTTCTTGCATGACGTTCTTTTGTCCATGGTTGGAGCTCTTCAATGCTGCAACTTCCAATGCTCGAACGCTGCTTGCAGGGGCTGAAGGTTTGTCAAACGGGTTCGACAAGGGAGCAGCAGCAGAAACATTGACATTTTTTTGGGATGGATGCCTTATTAGAATGGGAGTGGGTGTGATTAATGCCACCCCCGGGAGATGCAGAAGCCATTGATGGTTGTACAGTCTAATGAAGAGTGCTCTACAGCCTCCAAGTTGCAGAGCCCTCTTTTCCTCCTCTCTATGTTCCTATCGTAATTTTTTTTCCCAAGTGAACTGAGGCCGAATATCCCAATGCATAGACAAATTATTCTCACTGGTTGAGTGTATTATAAAGGGTAATTGTTCTGAAAAAAATATCTTATTTAAAAGGTCTAGTATGTGTGACGTCCAGGTGTAGGAAGAATTTGATGTTTAGCTGCCAAATCTGTGATTGGATTTCAATATATATCTATAGTATATCTAATCCTTGAGACTGTGCCTGAGAATATGAGGAGTGTGAGTTTTAATTCATAATATTATTGTTTGCTCTCTATGGGATAAGTTATCTATGTGCATAGAATAAACAAAACTATTTGCAGACTAGCATAAAAGACATAATAAGCAAAATGGAATTCATACACATAACATCAACACAGAACGATAAATTTTATTTCGAAATAATGTTGTAACAACTGTACCTCAATCACAGTGCCATCCGGCTGTACTAAAGTGTCCTGATGTTGGTTGAGTATATCTACCATTTCCAACCTCCTGAAACTACCCCCGAGAACTATTTAACATTACAGTGCCATTCTAAATGAAAACATAAACCAAAAGTATTAGTTCCACTCAACTACAGCTAACAAGTGTTTCTAAAAGGGGCCCATTGAGCTATAACAGTCACAGTTTTCAATATATTTCTCTCACATTTTGCTATTTCCAACTTCTGAAACATGCTGGAAGAGGATTACCATTCAACATTGTATCATTGCACTTATCAATTTAAAATCTGATTACTCAAACTTAAAGAAAAACTAGTTTAGTTTAATGCCTACTGGTGTTAAGGTACTGTCTGGTGGCTTTGTTGCTAAAGCTGCGCTTGTCTGGATAAAATCTTTCCCAGAAGTCCATTTCAACCCTTTCATGTGGCAATATGTGATTCTATGAACTTAATTTGTGTTATTACAATTTTAGGCTGACAGCTAACAGATTTATATAATTGTGATATTTTTGGAAGCACATATTGAAAATGTGCCCAACCCTATTGTTTCACAATATTGGTGTACACAAACCCCCCATACATAAACCCAAAGTGGAACTGTTAACTAAATTAAAAGTTGTAATAAATAGCTCAAATATATTTTTGTATAGAATGTTAAGAGATATCAACCTTTGCCATTTTTTTTTTCTTATTTTAGTTTATATTTGATCTCCTAATCTTTTAATGGTATGCAAGAGAGCAATCATATATTTATCAGATTATTTACTATGTTTACCTTTACGAGCAAAGGCTGTTTGAAACTAGTTTCTTGTTTTGATTATGGTAATAATTTATGCCTTATTAATTTATTTCTGATTTTTTCTTCCTGAATGTTCAAAAGGGTAAAATTGAAACTTTAGGTTTCAGAAGTGTTGGCTCCCTTGTGTCCAATAAATGTCTATTCATCTTATGGAACAAATCACTTGGCTCTTATTGTAGACTGCCTCTCAGCAGAGATTTAAATTTATAGGCTTGGTATTCATCGCTTCGAAATACTTCCAGTAATTACATTAAAAATTGATAATGTCAGATGTTGGGTAGGAATTAAGGTAGATGTTTTTGGTGGTTGAGAAGGATGCTCTTCATGAAGCATATATGAGCCATTCTTTGCATTGGTAAGTTGGTCAGGATCTTAACTCCTCATCCCATACTTCTGTCAAGAGGACTTTGTTATATGGGAAAGGAATTCGTGAAAAAGTTAGGTTAGGGTTTGATTATGTGAAGAGAATTGTTGGAAATGACTGTAGCCTTTATGTTCCATGAGGTAAATTATTGACATTTGAATATCCAATGAAATCTAGTTTTTTGTTTCAATAAAATAGAACTCACAAACCTTGAATTCTACATCACAATCTCCAAAGTATGAAGTTTCCTTTATTTTGAAGATTTAATAAACAATTGTGAAATAGCGATGCAGTTTGTTTCATTGCATGTGCATTTCCAAGATTGTAAGCTTCATATACCATGTTTTTTTTGTTGGTTTTCTCGGATTGCTGCAAATGTAATTGCATTGCCTCTTCGGTATATGTTTTCCAGTGGCAGCAATATTACTCTTATTTATATTTAAGGAAGAGACATGGAGAGACATGTCTCCTCATGAGACATGTCTATCCATTATTATCTAATTAATATAATAATAAATGATTATTTAACTATATAATAGTTTATCCAACTGAAGATATCAAACATCAACATTTCTTATTGGTAAACGCCTGTTGTGGGATATCTTCAGTTGACATGCCATAATGGGTTATCTTTGTCGAATTCACCCAGGACTCGCATTTGCACACCAAGAATTGGATGCAATAATCTAATTTAAACTCTCAATATTCGTAGATGACTTGTAGCATGGCTCTTGAGGTTTTGTCCATCAGCCTCCACTATGAAAGATCTGATGATTTACCACTTAAGTTTATCCCATTTGACCCATATAGCATGTCTGGCTATTGTTATATGAATCATTCTCTTATGATAGTAATGCTGTTTTTTGTGAAAAAAATGCTTTTTCAAATTTTTGTGTAATTGTTATTTCTTTTTAAATTAATAGCAATTGTTTCAAATAGATTTTTTTATGGGATTCTCTGTTATATATCTTCATTTTTCCTTCTAATCTTTTTATGAATCTAATGGAATAAATTTGAATGCTATCACACAGCTAGGTTCTGGTGTATCTTACCTTGTTGAACGCTTGAGATTAAAGCAAATAATGCAACCACCTATTGTAGCTTCTGTAAGTATATTCTCTTCAGTGTGTTCTCTATTGAAAATTATGAACAGTATTTTCTCACCTGAATATTTGCAACAAGAAATGTGATTTTGAAATTTGCTCTCTTATATTCTTACTATTAATACTGCTTCAAAAAGACTGAACTGCATCCATTGCATTTTTATTCCTCTCTCAAGGCTCTAGGCTGTATAGACTTAACGCATTGCAGGCACACCTTTCATAGACAAAATCTGCATAATTTTAATTTAGGAGTTCAGCAGATTACATTAATAAAGTAAAATTCAGAATAAAATTAGCCTGTAACTGGTAAGAAAGACAAAATATGTTTTATTTTGTAGTAAAGATAAGTTAATGAAGTTTGAGTGGAACTAATGTTAGAAAATGATTATGTATGTTTACATTTTACTCAGGAAAATAATTGGCATTTTCATATTGCAAGTACCAAAAATTGGTTTAAATACTTTCTTGTTTTAAATATTGCAGATTCTTGCAATGGTGATTGGTGGAATACCCTTTTTAAAGAGCTTTATTTTGACAAATGATGCACCTCTATTTTTTGTCACTGATAGCTGCATTATCCTTGGGTATGTTCTTCTATATTACTTTTCCAATGTTTCTTGAAGCAAAAGATATCATTCTATTACTTTTTTTTACCGAGGCATGCATGTATGGTATTCCGAACTTAGAGTTAGCTTGGATGAACATGCTCGATATCATGTGGAATGTTGAGAGACTACCATAAAAGAGTTATATTCATAATTCCTATTTCATGTGAGTTGTGAAAGGAAAATGTTGGTTTCAATAAGGTCAGTTCTTTTTAAGAGAGGCATCATATAAACAACACTAGTTTAATAATAATGAAGTAAGGTGTGGAAAACAATCTAAGTATTAAGGACTTCCAGTCACAATTTAATAGTGACCTGCCCACAGATGCCTATTATTGTCCATATGATTGTACATTGCATTGTTTAAAATTATGTAAGAGTTCAATCGATGGACCAGGAGGTTTATTATATTTTGGGAGGTAGATTAGCTGTTGATGGCTAACCTGGAGCAGTGATAAAAAAAATACCCCGCTTAATCTCCCTCCAACCCAAGGGAGCCCCTTGCAATGTATAGGGCTTCCTCTTTATAGCTTAAATTTCTTAAAGTACATTTTTTCTGTAACAAATTTAATGAGAAAATACTAAATAGTTATACATCCGATGATTCCATAAACAGGTACCAAAGTGTTTTCTATTAAATTTTGTTTATTTTAGAGTTCAAAATCACATCATGATGCAAAATTCTATGATAATAACCTTTGGATTCATCATCATAACTTTTAAATTGTATATTTCAAATTTTATATCTGGTTGTTCCCTAGTGTAGTAAAAACTTGGGAGAGGTTCTAATCTGTGCACTATGTTTCAACTCCTGACTCAACATTCACAGTTGTGTTTATGGCTCTAACTCAACCAAATTGACGACCTCAAATGATATATTGTCTACCTTTCTTGCACAAAGGTCAAGATTGTGTTGTATTTTACAATAATAATGACATTTTAATCTTTGATATTCATATAACGATGCTTCATTGATCAATGATATTGTGATAGAACTAATGATAAATGTTTAAGTTGTAAATTCTCCACTGCCAAATGTCATCCTTTTAATCAATTTCCTTATACGAGAATAGATTCCATTAACTAGTGGGGGTCTAGGAGTGGAGACCCAATAAGGTTGATGGGCAACATCACTCATGGAGTTTCGGGGGCAATGCCTCTAACAAGGTTGACGGCCAATGACCAGCCAATTGATTTGGGGATAGCATTATCATCAGGGTTGATGAGCATTGCCCTTTCTGGGCTTTGGGAGTGAGATTGAGGTGCACCCTTGGCACATTCCTTTTTTCTGTATGAGGTTTGTAGGGTCTAGAGGTAGAATCCTCAACACATTCCTTTTTCTAATACAAGACTGGTTCTAGGGATATCACCCTAGATACTAAGCCTAATTTAAGGCCTTTGAAATCACGCAAAACTTATTGTGCAGACTGTTTTTGCAATTTTATTACTTAAGGGAGAAATTAGGTATTTAGGATTATTTTGTGAAAATATTTTCTCTTCAATTTTTGGGGCAGGAAATGTGAGGTGCATTCATATATTTATAGGTGAAATTTGACTTTTCTAACTATTTTCAACTTTTTCCCTTTGCTTTGTTATTTTGTGTTTTAACATTTTTTATGCATTTGTCAATTTTGACTAGTGAGTTAACTTGCGAGTTACGTGACAGAGTAAGAAAGTGGCAAGTACTTGACAAATTTGCCAACTAATTGATACATTCACACCCAAGATATTTTGTATACAAGAAGGAAGTATTATTGTACATAAGTAATAAATATAGTTTAAACCCTCCTTTGTGATCACTAAGAAAATCATAGACCCATAAATAAGAAGAAAAATCAGCTACATAAATTCTAAAAGATAACCCCACAATGTTGTACAATAAAACTTCATAGTGATGGTAGAAAGTTAATCTTTTTCAACTCGTGAATTTGTATAATAAATTTTAAACCATTGAGTATTCATGAGTAGTTAATATATTGTTTGGTTCTTTTGGGTGGAATAATAGAAGGGATAGTCATGTAGGAACATTTTCATTATGATGTATTTTAGGTATTTGTTATGGAATTGTTGTGTTTTGATGGTTTTCTATGGAGTGAACTAAAGGGGACCTTGACTTGTTAAAGCCAGCTGCTTTATTTACGTGTTGTAGATCTCTTGACAACCTTTTGGTTGTGGTTGTGTAAGGGTCAGCTCCCTTGCTAGGGTGTTAAGCTTAATACAAAAAAAAATAGATCTCAAAAATTGATGAATCAATTCTCACGCATTAACCAAAAGAGAGAAAACAGATACAATGAATGGGATATCTTTTGCTTGATTAAGATGAAATTAATAACCATGAGTCATTTTGTAAGACAATGGAAGCATAGATTCATATAACTAATAATGCCACCCTCATTGTTGCCATCACAACTTAACCATATGAAGATTATGGCTAATCATTGCTGTATCATAAATAATCCTAGTTCTCCCGACATGTGATCTTGCTAGCTCCTCAAAACATTTGTTGCCTACACATGCCAAGGAGATCCTATAATTCATATGGAAAATAAAAATGGACTTAAGAAGTAGATTATCTCGAGAAATATTAGTGTACCATATGCATGTGATAACATACTAATTTACTTGCTCAAAGTCTCAACTATTCCAGCCAAACTTCAGGGATGAAGCATGTTTAGAGGAGCAAACCTGTCATAGGCAGGCTTAAAATAACAGTAAAGATGCTACAGATAATTGAAAAGTTAGTAAACACAACTTATAATGCATCACAAAAATCTGATTTACTCTATATTTTGCTAGTTGGCATAAACCTTTATTACAACAAGGTATCAAATATACAAGATCGTGAAGAAAACGCTTTCAAATGAGCATGAATCAAACATTTACACATATAAAAAATAAAACGACAACCATTACCGAGCCATCTTGGTAGGTTATAATTGGAATAGGTTGTTCAATGTTGATGACAAAGCAGTCCTCAATCATGCCAAGATCAACAAGGGTCGCTATCAAGAAAATGAAATACACATGCACGAAGGCAATAAAAGGAGAAAGAAGAGGAACAAGCAACACCAGATACTACCAAAGTTAAAATACGATAAAAATTATACATAATAAAATCACTAAAAATACTCAAGTTGCTTCAAAACAAGAAGCAATCAAGGACCTCCCCAAAGAGCATGCACACGAAAGCTTGGCTCTCGATTACCAAGCAGCAAGCAAGTTTACTCTACATATGACCAAAAGGCTGAAAATTCATGTTACTGAGATAATGGATAGCCACATGCAAGAATGCGGAAAAATGAATTCAAGGAGACACATAAAATCGATGAACATGTTAGATAACAACATGAAGATTACATTGCTACTGGGAAAAGGATAAAGACACGAAGATAACACAACAAAACTAGGCTCTCTATGATGCTAAAAGACATCAATGCATTGTCAAGGCTTACTCGGAAAAAATAAATTGCAAGAAGACACCATGCATGTCATCAAGAGATATATGTCTTCTTGAAAGAAATTTCTTCATGACTCATCAAATTTCTTGTTCGACAAAAAATGCCAATCTCCCTATATTTAGGATGTAGCAGATCCTTGCCAGACTATAAACAAGCATTATTATCATTAGCAGAAGTATTGGCTTTAGAATGTGTCATCATCAGGCCCCATAGACTTCAACTATCCTTCAATGTTCTCAATTTCTCTCCTAATAAAAATTTCAATTCTAAGAACATAGAAACAAGCATTAGAATCAATGAATAATAATAATAGCAAGATCTCCCGTAAATATGCATTGGCACTGAATTTGCCGCTGAAAGTAATGTCTTGAAAAATCAATCACCCAATCACAAAGAATGAATATTGGAAAATTGCTGAACCAAAATAGAATTTCCCAAACTTATGTCAATTCCTGTCTCAAAAATTTTTCGAAAAAAATCTAATCTCAATATGGTGAGCAAGAAAACAATTCTGTAGAGAATCATTCATGAATAGGTAATGTTACGAATTCACAAAGGAAACTGATGCTATAGAAAACGATTTCAAATAAGCATGAATCAAACATTTAGACATATCAAAAATAAAACGACCACCATTAGCCATCTTGGTAGATTATAATTGGAATAGGTTGTTTGACTTTGATGACAAAGTAGTCCTCAATCATGCCAAGATCAACAAGGGCCACTATCAAGAAAATGAAAGACGTGCACGAAAACAATAGAAGGAAAAAGAAGAGGAACGAGCAATACCCAACACTGCCAAAGTTAAAATACTAGAAAAAATTAACATAATAAAATCACTAAAAATAATCAAGTTGCTTCAAAACAAGAAGCAATCAAGCACTTCCCCAAAGAGCATGCACGCAAAAGCTTGTGTAACATCCCGTTTTCCCAGGACTTAATTAATAACTAACATCTCCAAAGAAATATAGTTAATACTTCATTTTCATAAGAAGATAGTTAATTCAGTTTCATTCACATGAAAGGGATTGACGGTTAAAAATCAATTAAACAAAATTTCTAAACTAAGAACTTAAAATCCCATCAATGAATTTACTATAGAAATTAAAAACCACATACCTCGGAAGTTGAACCCAAAAACATTGTAGGGTTGCTTCTGCAATCACTCAGATTATCCCACAAATACCACTATAACAATATCATATAACGACTTCCATCCAATACTACTAAATCAAAATCAAATGATGATTATCAATAAACACCACTATATAAAAAATTAGGGTGTCACATACCATGGTATTGATAGAGGTATGGCTCTGATACCACTTGATGTAGGTATGCTTTGATACCACTTGATGAAGTACTGCTCTGCAATACACTGACGAAGAAGGTATACCACCCTTACCAACTCATGACAAAGAATGCAACAAGATCTCTCAAGATCCAATCCAAACCCAAGCTAGCCCAGATCCACACTCTGGTAGAAACCTCTGAGATCTCAACTTGTGCTTGCAAGCCACCAAGCAACCTCCTTGTTTCTAAACCGCAGTCACTAGCTCTTCTCACAAACTTAATCCAAGATCCAAATGTAAACTGCCTCACATTTGGCGCTCTGTCTACACTCACAACTCCATCATAATCCTACTGTAAACTGCCTCACATTCGGCGCTCTGTCTACAGACTCAGGAAAACTCACTCTTCACTTCCTCCTTCTCTTTCACACCTTGAAACTTTCCAAGCTTTCCAAGCTTCACCTTCCACAACTTTCACCTTTCCAAACTTTCATTCCAAAGCTTCTACTTCCCAAGCTTCTCCTTCTCAAGCTTCCACTTCTCAAGCTTTCACCTTCTTCTCTAGCTTCCACTTCTCAAGCTTCTCCTTGAGCTTGATTAGAAATGCTCATATGCCTTGCTTAAATAGGCACTTACCATCCCATGCATGACTTATCCACAACCTTCTAGAATTCCTCCACAACCTTCTACAACTTCCATAACCTTCTAAAATTACAACTAAGCACCACCATGTGGCCCAATTAGAAAATTACATTTCCTTTATGGATCACAACAAATATTAGATTTAAGAAACTTTCCACAAGCTTCTAAGATGCCACCTACACACCTTGATTAATGGAATGACAACTAATTTCTCATTTTTTTATTTTATGCCACCTATGCACCTCGAAAATAGAAATTCCTCCTTTTTTCTTTTTCTCCTTTTTCCCTTTTTATTTTTTTATTATTTCTACTCTAATTTTCGTCACTTTCTCTCTCCTCCACAATTTTTTTTTTTCAATTTTTTTTTTTCCCAATAATTTTTCCATGCAAAATGCTCCTGCATCAGGTATTAATTCGGGCATCGATTACCATTGGATCATTTAAGGCTTCAGATACCATTGCATTAATTAGGGCTTCCAATACCACTGAATCAGTTAGGACTTCAGATACCACTGTATAACTTAGGGCTTTCAATTATCACTGGATCGTCTAGGGCATAGATACCACGGTATCACTTAGGGCTTTCAATTACCATTGGATCATTTAGGGCACCAGATACCAATGAATTAATTATGGCTCCAGAGACCACTGTATCATTTCTTTCCTTCTGATTGCTTAACTGTAGCAATAACTCAAGATTAGGAGATATGCTCATATAAATGGAAGTTTGATAAATCAATTTATCAGATAAATCTATCCTTCGCAACTAATTGTGAAATAACTATAACGATGATATAACTCAATTATTCTTACCTTCATCTTGCATGTACATCATAAAAGTAAAAATACCTTATCCGATAAAACAATTGAATGCATAGCTTAACTTTGTCCGATGCACGTCCGACAACTTATGGAGAGGTGAACATTGTCAGGGGCTTAACCACCCATCCTCGAACCACAACTTTATCCCCACAATCTCTAATGAGAAAGGCCCTCCCTACCCAGAATAGACATGAGTCATCTTGCCATCCACTGGGCATCCTGGTATTTAACACACCATTCGACTTGGCAGCAGGAGATTACAATAACAGGATTATGCATGAGCTATTAATTATTCATTATTCAAATATGATTTCATTATTGATTCTTGCAAGTTAATTCCACCTCTTCACCATTATATGATTTTTTTGCCCAAGTGAATCCTAGGTGTTTAAAAGATTATGATCACCTTGTTATTATATACACCTCTTCACCATTTCATGGCTTCTTTGCCCAGGTGAACTCCTCGGTGTTCGTAAGATTATGAGCATACTGATATTATCTACACCTCTTCACCAATTCATTGGCATCTTGCCGGTGAATTCCTCGGTGTTAAAAGTATTCTAAATATGTTTGGAAAATTTATAAAATCATGTTCATTGATTTGGATTTATGTAATCAATCAAGTTTGATACAACTACCAAATGAATTCATAAATGATATATACTCAGGAATACTTGGTAAATGATCTCATATACACTTCAGAATACAAACAACTTGTATTATAAATTGATCTCTATTTAACATGCCTAGCCGGCTACGGATGGATACTCAAACCAGAGAAAAGGATTTGAAAAACATAATTATTTCATTCTCAGCTCTATCAATATGTAGCCAACAGCAAAGAAAGAAAGAAGAAACTGTGAAACACAAATGCAAATATTATATTTTTTGTAGCCGACTACAGTCGGGTTTATGCTCAGCAAAAGAAGGAATCTTATGAAATACGATTGCATTTAATCATGACCTGAACTGTAATCTTGGAAACTTGAATCTGATCGGCTCTCTCTCTCTCAACTTTCTTCAACACTTATCCTCAGTAGGTATACCTGTATGGCAGATTGCTGAAACAAAGCTTTACAAACAATATTGCATGAAATTGCCACAAATAAAAATTAGGAATTCGTTGTGCTAAAGGCGGAAGTATCAATTTCCAAGGATATAAAATGCTGCAGACAGGAAGTTGAGTGTATGGAAAGACTTAAATGATGGCTCCCTCTCTCAAATCAGAATAACACCAATAGAACCAAGAGTTGGTGATTCAAAATGGAAGAACCGTCCAGCAAGGAATACTAAATGTCAGACGAATTGTAAAGATATAAACTTGAATGCTTGAAACTTATAAATTGAGTGCCATGAATAATGAAAGGTTGGATATGAGAGTTCTCTCTTGCGTCTTAAACCCCTTGACTCAAGATATAAAAGGGTCTTAAAAAGACTCTTAGACTTCCACCGTTTCAAGATTATTTGCCCATTCAAATTCCAAGCATTAAATTGATTGGAAAAAAAAAAAGGAAAAAGAAAATAAAAAGGTTGGAAGAGAAGTTGGAAAGATTAAAGTTTGATTTTAGCCAATTTATCATGCCAAGTGTTAATCGATTAAGAGCAAGAATATTAAAATGGAAAGAATAGAGTTGGAAGATTATAATTTGAATATTATAATTCAAATGTTATTATATTTTGAATATTATTAAAACATTATTTTATTAAATTATTAAAATATAATGGTGCCAAATCATTTTTACATTTAAATGCATGAATATAAATATTTATTAAAATAATACGATGAAGATCAAAAATCTTTTGAGGTACGTTTTATATTTTAACTCAATTATTTTATGTTTTTTAATTTATTTAAATAGCTCATGTAGGTCCCATAGATGTATCTGTTTCAAGTTGCTAGGTTCTCAACCCATCTGCCCAGTGATGGTGATGCTCCTGCCTAATTCTTTTCTAACAATGTTTCCACCCCTTTGACATGCTTCCTACAAGGAAATTCTCCACAGTTAAATTTTATTATCATAATAAATTATTAAATTATAAATAATCACAATGGTTAACCATCTTCTCAATTCTATGAATTTGTGATTAATGATCAACTAGCATGTTATCTTCACTTGAAATTATAACGTCTAACTATCTTACCATTTCACAAGATTACAACCAATTTAATTGTCAACTGACTTCATGTGAAACTTAACGGCTATATTTCAAATTAGGTCAAAAATTGGGATGTAATAGCTTGGCTCTTGATTACCAAGCAACAAGGAAGCTTACTCTGCATATGACCAAAAGACTGACAATCCACGTTATTGGGATAATGGATAAACACATGCAAGAATGTGGAAAAATGAATTCAAGGAGACACACATAAAATTGATGACATGCCAGATAACAACATGAAGATTAGATCGCTACTAAGGAAAGGATAAAGACATGAAGATAACACGGTAAAACTAGGCTCTCCACGATGTCAAAAGATATCAACGCATGGTCAAGGCTTACTTAGCAACACATAAACCATGGAGCCATGGTAAGAAAATAATGCCAGGCCAAAATGAACATGCAACAAAGCCAAGACGAATAAAATTGGCACGAGCACACGATGCACATGACGACAAAGAGGACTCTTCAAAAAACCATAAAACAAGAGTATCAACAATATACCACAAAGAATTGATGCTCATATGCACTCAACTTTAGCAAAAAAAAGACCTGATAACTCAACTGCCAGGAAATATAATGAAATTTGAGCCTTCAAGAAAACAACGCACACAAAAATAATTGCCTTCATAAAAAACTAAAAAGAGACACATAGACCACAGAGAATCAAATCATGCGAATAATCTAGAATTCACAAGAGAAAAAACAAAAAAATAACTTAGCTTTAGATTCATTTTATTGCGGTTATGAGCCCCACTCTGATACCATGTTAAAACTTGAGCACATAAGTTAGTGATGATCAACAACAACAAGAAAAGAGTCAAAATTGAAACAACAAACACCATAAACATCTTAGGAAAACCCTTTGAGAATGAAGGGAAAAACCCAACCACACAACAAAAGATCATTTTATTGAGAATAAAATTCAAGTGTACAAAGCCTATTGCTAGATGCGATATAAATAACTTAAGGAGAGACTCTTCACATACTAACCGAATGTCAATTCAAATTTCCTAAAATGTGACTCTTCATTAGTTCCTGCCAAAAGCAGGATACTATTGCTTTCATTCAATTCAATTTTTCAATTCAAGTGACCAATCAACTCATAGGATTTAAAAGATTAAAAGAAATTTCAAATGTTTACATCTTTTTCTAATTTTTCATTATTTTATAAATCACATTTTTCATTCATTCTATTGGTTTATCTATTTTTGGTAATGAAAAAATTCAATTTTCTCTAACAAAAATACAAATATTTTCTAGCAACTCTATCATGTATTAATGAATGCATTAATTACAACTTTATCTTTTCCACACTTGTGACAAGTTCATTAGATTTTTAAAAAAATAATATTTTTATCTTCCATCTCACACCACTTTAAACAAAAATGAATGTATTCAATATTAATTATCACAATTTATTTTTCTTAGCAACTTCAAATATAGAGTTAAATATTTTATGTTTTCTTATTTTAAATATATTTATTAGTTTTACATTGATGTTTATTTTTGCCAATTGTAAAATGTTATTTTTTTAAGTTTACACTATGTTTTACTAGCTACTATTTTACAATTTGCTCTAATTTTTAGTTCCTACCAAAGGCAAGATACTATTGCTTTCAATCAGTTCAATTTTTCAATTCAATTGACCAATTAACTCATGGAGTTTAAATTATTGAAACAAATTTCAAATGTTTATATCTTTTTCTGATTTTTTGTTATTTTATAAATCACATTTTTCTTTCATTCTATTAGACCATACTATTTTTGGTAGGAAGAAAATTCAATTTTCTTCAACAAAAATACAAATATTTTCTAACAAATCTATCATGCATTAATGAATGCATTAATTACAACTTGATCCTTTCACATTTGTAACAAGTTGATTAGATTTTTCAAAAAAATAATCATTTTATCTTCCACCTCACACCACTATGGACAAAAATGAATGTCTAATCAATATTAATTATCACAATCTATTTTTCTTACCTAGTTCAAATATAGAGTTAAATATTTTATATTTCTTATTTTAAATATATTTATTATTAGTTTTATATTGATATTTATTTTTTTCAATTGTAAAATGTTATTTCTTTAAGTTTACACTGTTTTACTAGCTACTATTTTACAATCTTGTTCTAATTTTTATTTTTATTATTTTACAAATTGTAAAACTAATACTGCCCCTCAAACTTGCTAGATATTTTCATAGTTTGAATTAAGTAATCAGCAATTTATTTTTTAAAATTAAATATTTCGACTTATAATTGAATTGGTAGAAATAAGTAGTTCATTCATATAATATAATTTTTACTGTTATTTATATATTTCTTAAAATAATATAATTATTAATATTTTTAAAATTCCCTTCAACTCTTTCTATCATTCTACCTTTACTTGTCCTTGCAATAACATATCATTCTCTCTTTTGGCCCTCTCTTCATATCCTTTCTTTCTATCTATAAATCTCTATTTTCCTTCTAATTATTGGCAGGAACTTTGATGCATTGCGTCTCTTGTTACAATAACAATTACAACTCTTCAAATTTTCATGCCTCAATGCATGTCGAATGACACGTCATTACATGAATATTACAATTTAAACGTAAGTGTCCTTTTCAGCTGAAGGTGACAATAACGGTAATAACGTCCATATTTCTAGAGATAAAGATCTCTATCGCAACTGCCATCTTCAACACTGCCATTGGTTGTCTCACTAGCTCTACTAGGATAATCTTGTCGGTAGGGTATCTTGGAAGAGTGTACAATACAACTCTAAAATAACCAACCCTCATAGATGTGAAGTTTGGAAACTGAAGGAACAAACAACCATACTCATTTACCTTAGCCCAAGCCTCATCGGGTATGTGCTTCTTTGGAAGTTCCTTGTTGAATAGGCACATGTAATGCCCAAAGAAAACATCTTGCACCCTCCTGTAGTTCGTCTGGCTAGACCTCAAGGTGAGCTAATTAAAATACTCCCAAATTGGCTTGTTATGTGAGTGAGATAGGCCCGAGCATGAATCCAGGGCAGAAACAATGTATACCATGTATGAGTTCATGTAGAAGGTCCCAATTGAAGACCCTTGATACAATTTCTTTAATAACATATCACTGATCATTTCTCCTCAAAAGCTCTTTTGTTTGGAGTGAACAATGAAGGAAATGCACTTGTTCATCCATGGTTCAAAGGTGTAGGATACATTAAGTTCATTAATGCAACTAAATAGCGTGATAAGATCATTGCTTCCTTCCTTGAAATCAGAATGACACACTCTCTTTGGCCATCTAACAAGATTAGGCTTCTTGCTGATCAACCAATCAACATTCACATACTTGCTGCATTCTGCCATATCATTATTCCACTTCTCCAAGGCCTTTTTTGTGATATTAGTTACCAATTGAGCCAGTGGAACCTTGAAAATCTTGTTGAATAAGGAGCGAACATGTTCAGAGAGGATGATCAGTAGCATTGCTCACTGTGGGCGACAAGGAGGTTAAACGTTGAATGATCCTTTCAACATCTAATGACAACTCCAGCAAATCTCTCTAATCATTTAGCAACTTAAATCTGAAGATTTTTGACAGCAACAAATATATAGAGACTATTCAAACAGATCAATATGAGCAGTGACTGTGACCATAAATAGCAGTCTATTTCATATTATATGAAAGCCATAATCAATAGGGGCTTCAAATAGATGAAGGCCTGATAAAAGACAAAAAATGACAATTTCAGAACATTAAGACACAAAACCCTCATCTAGGCGGTTATCGGAGCATATTTTTCAAATTCATTACAAACATTAAATTGAGAGAATATTATGATATGTACAAGGGATGGTTATTGATAAGCACTATATACACAGCAAAGGATGGTCTATTGATAAGGATTGTAAATCTGACAATGAAAGTGCTTTGGTTAATGCTCCACTATATAAAGTGGATTGGGTTGCAAATTCAGCACAACATGAAAGGAAATGACAAAGGCAATAAAACTGTCATGTGTGCCACTAGGAATGTTGATGATGTTGTGTTCATGCGTCATGTAATATGAGTATAGAGATACGAAGCAATGGACTCAAATTCTATTGAGGAGACCCTAAACCTATTGTCATCAGCATAAAAATTCAAAGCCTATCCTGACAATGGAATGCTACACTAATGAAAAATCCAAGAGATATATGCCGACACAAGTCATTGAGAATTGCATTGTAAATGTTACACTAACTTTATGATCTATACTGATAAGATCCTATCGGTCAAAGTCATGATGATATATAAATTCCATAGATGGTATTTATTTTCATCGGTGTAACTAATGACTATCGGGTACTCACTAAATAACATTCCCCAATGACCCCAAGGAAATATCAAGAAAAGATAAGAAGACATTGGAAGTGGAATATTTTTTATATCCCGAAACATCAATAAATTACTAATGAGTAATTGAAGTTCATTCACAAGATGGGAATATTTTTAAGCACAAGTAAATCAAGAAGTTCAACAAAAGAACATGTGAACCTTTTTCACAAATGTATAGAAGAATTGTGTGAAGAAGAGATGATTATTTTATTCAAAGTATTTTTATGAAAGAAAATATTAGATGAATATGAAAGATAAGACATTGGTTAAAAACACTATTGCGAGTTTTGATACATTTCATTTTGAAGAAAATATTAAGTAGAATTCAACATAATGTGATATATAAATATTTTCGGATTATTATATCTTGAGAACCACCTTTATTTTTCTGGTAGTCAACCTCTTATTTGTATAAGTACTATAAGATCTATTTGCCTTGATCTTTTCTTTTCTCTCCAGGGATGTTCTTGCAAGAAAAAAAGATTGATATCAGATTCAGAGGGAGTCTGACATTTCATCACAAACAACCTTGTACGAGGAGGTCAAAAAAGGTGATATCAGATTCAGAGGGAGTTTGACATTTGATTAGAAGTAACCTTGACTAGGAGGTCAAAAGGTTAGTGTTTCTTCGTGAAGGAGAAGTTCCAAGTGCAATCCCTCATAATATATTCTTCTCAATGAGATAGAAGTTAGAGGTGAAAACCCTTATTCTATGATATGGTTCATGGTGGATGTCATGACAACACCACATGAGAGTATGCATGGTGACTTCATGTAAACTTCTGATGTCATGTGTGTATGGGCTTGCCCCCTGTGTACATTGACTTCCAAATGTTTATCACTTGCATTTGTTAAACTTATTGGAAAGTGACAATCTTACAATAACTTAATCTTCCATTATGATGGACATCTTATGATGGCTAAGCAAATCATGACACATAGTATCTTGCACGGTGTTTTACTTTCCTTAAACAGACCATGAATATATTGTTCCTATGGTAAGTATTATTGAGGTATACCTTATGGACATTTTGAGTATTTGGTGAATATCATGCAAATTGATGTTCAAGAGGCCGTTATTGAGAGTACTTGGTGAATATCATGCAACTTGGTGTTCAAGAAGCCATTATTCAAAGTACTTAGTGAAAATCATACGACTTGACATTCAAGAGGCCATTGCTTGGAGTACTTGGTGAATATCATGCTAGTTGATATTCTGAGGCCATTACTCCTGATAGCATGAGATAATATGTAATAGTAAATATCTTCTGATCAAGGATGTTTTTAAACATGCCATTTTTGATATTATGCTGGGCTAATGTCATATCCTGTGGTTATCCTCCCTAGCTAAGAGGGAGTGTTGATGTCTTTCTAGCTTTTGTTAGTTAAATTCTATGAGACTTATATATATATATATATAAAATCATTTGTATTAATCTCATAATCTCATAATAATGAATAGACATGAAGGGACATGTCTCTCCTTGCCTCATTTTCAATATGAAGGCGAGAGAGATGATTGCATTTGGAACACACAAAATTTATAAACAGTGCTATTACATTGTAGCAATCACACTGTAACACTACTAACATGATGTGTAAGGAATGTGTGATGGAAAATTTAAGAAGTTTTAACAAAAATCCTTGTGTTATGGTGTAGGCTTTCTTATTGTTGTGCATTGTCATATTCCTGTTTGGTGATCAGTTTAAGAAGTTTGAATTTTATAGTTATCACACAACTGATTCACCCCTACCCCCCCCCAGTTGTGAGGTGTGGACCTTGATTACTAACATCTTTACCTTCTCAACAATTTTCTTCCTCAATATCAACATGCATTTCACCAATGGTGAATATTTGAATGCTTGAGTTGCTTCTATTGCACTTCCACCAAAGTTTTTTTAGGAATATCATCAACACGTGCAAGTGTGGAATGGTCTTTACCTGAATGGGATGGAATTCTTCACACAATTAAGGACCTATATCCTATCCTAAATGGAAACAACTCTCTCATATATTTGTACCAATTCCCCAGTGAATTCATTTTCTTTTTGAAAAAAAATATCAATCCAATTCTTGTACTTGTGCTTCATTTCTTCAATCTTCAACTGATCGCTTAGGAGTGTTGCCAAAGAGACAAATGTTTTCACAAACTGTTGAATTGTTTTCATCAAGTGTTTTATATAATCTCTCAATTCCAAATTTTTTCCCTTTAGCCGATTCTTCTTTTCTTCTTCCTTCTTTAAGATTTCCTTAATTGTTTTCATGGAATCGTCCAATTTTTTAACCTCATGCCCTCTTGTTGTTGATCCAAGTCAATAGTCACAACTTAATATTCTTTTGGACTGATGTCTTCTTTTGCCTTGTCAATTTCTGGAATTGGGACGTGCCTCATGTGAGATCCTGAACTTTCCTTTATAGTCTTGAAATATTTCTTTGCCAGCTTCTTTTCCACGGTTTTACCAAATCTATATGAGTCATTGCCTGGAGTACTCTATTATTGCTGCCTTCTTCATCCTATTATTTAGCTATTCAAGAGCAGCAGTTTTCTCATCATCTTTATTTAGCTCTTCATTTTCTTGAGGTTCTTGACGTTCCAATATCATTCCTTCATTAGTATCTTCATCTGTAAAACTCATTTATGCATCTTAAAGGAACTCTATATGGGAAAGCAAAAAATCCTTGCACCTCAATGTAGGTGAACTTGGGAAATTGAATGAATTGGGAACCATATTTCTTTACCAATTCCTTAGCTTCTTATGACATTCTTTTGTGAGTTGTTCCTTGTAAAAGTCTTATTATATACATGGAGAAGGCATCATTTCCCTTGTAAAGTGAGTATTATTGTGATGGTATAATTGAGGATACCATTCATACACTTTGAATTGTCCTTCTTCATTCCCAACTTGTCCATTGCATGTCAATCCTCGATATCTAAACTTCTTGCCAAGCATGTAGACAATAAATGAACTCATATAAAATGATGGAGTACGCTCCAAAGATTATCTAGGTTATGTTAGCCCAAATCAATCATCTTTATGCCTGATGTTATCTCCTCAACAAAGTAGAACATCCATGGCTTGAAGCTAGCGGTTTGAGGGCATCCCATTACTCGGTTCAACAAGATCACAAGATCTCCATATTCTTCCTTGAAGGCAGAATCAAGAAGCTTCTTTGGTAATCTAGAATGGTGTTTCCTTGGTTGCAAAATCCATGTATTATAAATAGTTGCCATACAAGAGTCAGGTCCCTTATTGTAAATCTTCAAGGCTTTTTTCTTTGTCTTGTGGGTTGTGGAGTTGTAAGTAGGAATATTAAGTGCTTCCTTGATAGCCTCCTCTAAAAGATCAGCAAATACTCTACAATCATGAGCTATAACTTGCCTTGCCTCAGGATCACAGAGTTTAGCACATTTTGCCATCAATTCACTACATTGCACTGCAGGGGGAAAAACAGCAGCTTGCACAATATTATTCCTCACCATCCTCCTTGCCAACTTGGATGAATTATCTATACGTTCTTTTCTTGAATTCCTCCGTATTGATGTGTCTCTGATCTTTTCCATTTCAAAATGATATTGGACTCCAAAAGAATTCCCTTGAAATCATACTTCATTTGGGCTTGTGGAGCTTTTCTTGAAACTACTCCAATCTTGGAATCCGACATCTACTACTGCAAGAGGAAACGTTGAATTACAATTATGAATAATATTCAAATGATTGATGCCATACTTCCTACTTGAGAGTTCGAAAGAATCCACTTCTTAGAAATCAAAATATGAAAATATTCTCAGATTCTCTAAAAATAATTTGTTAGTTTTAACCCTTAGGAACCTAATATTCTTCACATCCTTGTTACAATTTATGCATTTTTCACCTTCTTTCAAGAAATCGGGCTTACACAATTCTTTTTTTAAACCTTAAACAAGCTAAAAACTGTCTAATAAATCTGGTAATAATGGACTTAATGAAGAAAATTGCTTTTAGTCCAAGACAAAATCACCTTATATCTGCTACAATCTGAACTTTATGCTAGGGTCTGCTGAATATCAGATCTAGCTCACCTTCAATTCAATTATCTAGCTCAGCTTCAACACCCTCCGACATGCTTTAGCACTTGGCACCCTTTGGCTCTTGGCACCCTCTGACACTCGCCTTCCAACAACCATTGGCACTTGGCAACCTTCGACACTCTTCGACTCTCAACCTTTGACACCCTTCGACGCTCAACCCTCAGCACTTGGCACCCTTTGGTACCTTTCAGCACACTGTGATCATTGGAATTTGGAACTATGTTATTGTATATAAAACACAGAATGCAATTTGGACTTGACTTGACCATAGAAAACAATGAGTTAATTTGAGACTTATTCTCAAATTATATCTGTATGCACAAATTTGTCTTTGCAAAAAGACTTCCCAGTTTTGGAGTACAATGTGAAATATCAGAATGGTACTTTCTATTTTGGAAAAGAGGGGTAAAAATTTATTAAGACAGAAAGGAATACAACAAGGAGAGCTCAACAAGGAGCTCGATCCTGAGCAACAAGATCATCAAATTCTTGCACCATCTCAAAGGAAAGTTGCCTCCTATCCATAATATTCCAACCCGAATCATGACTAGAAGCCCATTTGGCTAAACAATCAGCAACTCTGTTCCATTCACGAGGAATATACATGAACCTAATGAATTGAAAAGAGGTAGAGAAGAGAATAATCTGATTAACAACAGTGGCCAGCTGCCAACTAACATCCTCAAGCTCCTGCGAAAAAAGCAAGTTCACCACCACCTGGGAATCAGACTCATAGATAATCTTACTCCATCCCCGCAAGCAACACTGTTCCACAGCATATAAAATAGCCTGAGCTTCCATGAGATTGTTAGTGAAATCACCCTTATGAACCGAGAAAAAGAATTTAACATCACCAGAACTACAACGAGTCACTCCCCCACTACCAGCAGGGCCTGGATTCCCCCGGGAAGAACCATCAATGTTAATTTTCAGAACTCCATAGGGAGGAGTCCAATGCCCATCCCAATTTACACGACCCTTCTTCTGATGTTGAAGCTGCCTAGACATAGAAAGAAACCTTTGAGCTGCAGGCCCATCTTGAAGATGAAAATTGAGGCGATTGCATATAGCAAGATCAACCAGATCCATACCCCCATCTAGCTCACACTTCACAAGAATAGTTTCATGAAGAGAATGTAAGATCTTCCACCAAAGATGCAAAACACCAAGCCGAACATCTTGGAATATTCGACGATTCCTCTCCAACCATATATGCCAAAGCAAGAATGATGGGCCAGCAATCCAAGCAGCATGGAGAGGAGAAGACTTGGAGGGAGCACTTCCCAAGCGGGCCCAAAACTCAAGCAAAGAGGAAGCATGCCTACAAGAGCAACCCCAAGCACTCCACCAAAGGTGCCATAGCTGAAGAGAATAGGAGCAATGGAAGAACATATGGGAGACAGACTCCTCCCCATTACCACACAGAACACAAAAAGAGGGGCCCTGAAATCCACGTTTACAAAGATTAGCCCATGTAAGACAGCGGTTGTGAGCCACTAGCCACATGAAAAAATTGCACTTGGACCAAGAGACTTTATTCCAAACTTGCTTCCACCAAGGGACCTCAACATCACCAAATAATTGTCTAGTTATCTCCTGATACCCAGCAGAGACATGATATTTACCAGACAAGGTACCTCCCCAAGCCAAAACATCTGGACCGAGCAAAGAGGAACACTCTCTAGAGGCCAGAATTTGAGAAAGCTGCTAACAATCCACGTCTGTACCTCCAGGAGGCCAATTAGAAGAATGCTTCCATCTGTAGCCAACAACAGGTCCCAATTGATAAAGGAGTCTTGTAATGAGCCACTTTACCCCATCCACGACATGAAAAGAGTCACAAAGAGACTGAAGATGAGGGTACATGGATAAAATGGAAGAGAATCCATCCCAAGCATCAGACCACAACAAAGCCTGAGAACCTCCTTTACATATCCAGATCAAACCCCTCTTCACTAACACCGCACCTGTCTTCAAAGTATGCCAGACCATTGAGCCACGACCTTCAAGAGGAAGTGTAAAAACAGAGCAAGGATCAGCACCATGAAAATATTTATGAGTGATAATACGAGCCCAAAGTTGATGTTGTCCAGAGCACCATCGCCAATAAAGTTTAGCAGCCAATGCTTGACTACTCAAGAGAGCTGATCGAAGACCAAGACCACCCTCCTTTTTAGGCCTACAAACAGTTGCTCAACTAATCAAGCTCCATTTAGTACTACACAAATTACCACTCCAAAGAAATTGCTGAGAGAGAGCATCAAACTCCTTGAGAAAGTAAATAGGAGCAGCTTGAACCATACATCTATAAGTAGGAAGAGCTTGGATAACAGCTTGAAGAAGAGTAACCCGGGCAGCAGTTGAAAGCCATCTATGAGTCCAATGATTAACCTTATCTTGAAGCTTGGTAATCAAATTTTGCCAGAAGAGACGTGGCTGCCTAGAAACAGCAATAGGAATGCTAAGATAAGTCAAAGGAAGTGACCCAATCTGAAACCGCAGGATACCAACAATCCTGTGCTGAATAGAATCAGGAGTGTTAAAAAAGTAAATGGAAGATTTGTGCTTATTAACTTTCTGGCCTGAAGCTGCCAAATAAATGTCCAAAGCATGTCGAAAGGCTTCAGCTTCCTTGATCCTAGCAAGACCCGCAAGAGCAGAATCATCAACAAATTGAAGATGGGAAAGAGAAGGTAAGCCATTACCCCACCGCCACCCCTGAATAGAATTCTGGGACACCTGATACATAATGAATCTACCCAAGCCTTCAGCCATGATGATGAAAAGATATGGGGAGAGGGGGTCACCCTGGCGGAGGCCTCTAGAGGCACCAAATAGTTGAGAAGGTTGCTCATTAATAAGAACATAAATAGAGGCAGAAGTAACACAATTCATAGTCCAACTAACCCAGTCAGAGCTAAATCCAAAAGAAAGAAGAATACTCCTTAGGAAACTCCATTTAACTCTATCATAGGCCTTAGCCATATCTAGCTTAACAAACATTGCTCTCTCCCTTGAAGTAGCCATAGAGTGAATAGCCTTAGTAGCAATAACCACCCTATCCAAAATTTGCCTTCCAGCAACAAAACCACCTTGTTCCTCTGAGATAATAATGGGTAGCCACTTTTTAATTCTCTCAGCAATCAACTTAGTAATAACTTTGTAAACCACATTACATAAGGCAATTGGTCTAAAAAACTCCAATTGATTAGCACCCTCTCTCTTAGGAATAAGAGTCAAGAATGTAGAATTCAAAGCCCGAAGCATCTGCTTGCTAGAATAGGATTCCTTAACCACCTCCAAAAAATCATGATTAATGATGTCCCAAAATTCTTGAAAGAACTCAACTGGAAAGCCATCAGGACCAAGAGCCTTCCCCTTAGGCATGCCAAAGACCACCTCCTCCAGCTCTTCCAAAGATATTGGACGCATGAGATAATCATTCATTTCTTGAGTGATAAGGGAAGGAATACAAGACAAAATAATATTTTCTTCATTATCAACAGGAGGAGAGTCCTAAGAAAAGAGGGTAGAAAAGTAGTGAGTAGCCTCCTGGAACAAAGCTGGCAAGGAATTCAGTTGGACACTTTGAGAATTAACCAAAGAAGAGATATTGCTCCGATTTCGGCGAAATTGCACTAATTTATGGAAAAAGGCAGTGTTCCGATCACCTTCCTGGAGCCAATCAACTCTAGCCTTTTGCTTCCAAAAAATTTCCTCTCGAAGTTCCCATTCTTCTAGAGCTCTAGAAGCAAGGGATTCAGCCCTTCCAAGATCCTCAGAGAAACCGCGATCTCTAATCTCCCTTGTGATGACATTAAGATCTTCTTGAGCAAGCCTCTTCATAGAGTGAAGGTTCCCAAAGCATTGCCTATTCCATATCCTGAGCTGCCTTTTAACATATTGAAGCTTTTTAGAAAATGAGTACATTTCAGTACCATATGCAAGAGCACCATCTTTCCACCAACATAAAACAAAATCACGAAGAGAGGAGTCACGAAGCCACATCATCTGGAACTTAAAAGGAGGATGCTTTGGAACACAAGCCTTGATAGCAGAAAATTTGATTGGCCAATGATCAGAACCCCTCCAATCAAGGATTTCCGAAGAGAGAGTAAGAGTGCCACTAACCCAGAAGCAAAAAACAAGAAATCTGTCCAAACGTTCTGAGATAGCATCAGCTCTAGTCC
Organism: Cupressus sempervirens; assembly: GCA_028749045.1. Classification (NCBI taxonomy): domain Eukaryota; kingdom Viridiplantae; phylum Streptophyta; class Pinopsida; order Cupressales; family Cupressaceae; genus Cupressus; species Cupressus sempervirens. The sequence goes on along the minus strand of CM053791.1, from coordinate 461,951,379 downwards.
TTAGATTATTCCAAGTATATAGACCATTAGAAGGCTTAACATCAAAGAGATGCAAAAGAGATATGTGTTGCCGAAGAAGAGCAGAAGAAGGCCCCAGTCTAGCCAAACCACCATGCTTCTCCTACAAACTTAAAATTGAATTGAAGTCCCCTGCTAACACCCAAGGATGATAAGGTTGACAATTTCTAACATATTGAATATGGTTCCAAAGTTCCTCCTTTCCCACAAGATCAACAGGTGCATACACATTAGTAACCTTGATTACCTCTCCTAAGCCTAGAGCAGAAGCTACCATAGAGAGAGCTGAGCGAGAAGACACCCAGCCAAGGGGAGAAATTTTCTGTGGATCCCAAAATATAGCTAAACCACCAGCACTGCCTGTTGCCCCAACACACTGGCATTGGCCACGAGACCAAATACTGGAGGCATGTTGGACCATAGACTCCACAGAGAGCTTAGTCTCTTGGATACAAAAAACATCAGGACTATGATCAACCACCAAGTTATGAATAGCCTTTTGTCTAGGGATGCTATTCAACCCTCTAACATTCCATGAGAGAATAATCATCATTGGGTAGAATTGGGAAAATGAGCATCCAAAGGTTTCACTGAACCAGACTCAATCAATATATCTCCTGTGAGTTTAATCTTCTCTTGGTCTGTTTTGCGCCCACTTCTTAGAGGGGGAGTAAAAGAAACCCGCTTAAAGGGTCTAGGCATCAACCCCAAGGGGAGAGGAGATCCCTTGCCTTTACCTGATGGTAGCACATCCTTAACCAGGTCAGCCAGAATAACATCATTATCCTCCAACACCACAGGAGTCACCAGAGCCTCTGTCACAGGGGCTACAGGGACCTCACAGTTCTAGTATACTACAACTTGGGATGCCCCACAAGCGTCATTAGGAACAAATCCCTCGTCTGGGCAAACTGGATCAGAAGAGATAGGAGGAGGAATACCCTCCTCTAGAACCATACTATCCAGCACCTCAAAGCCATTAAAACTTGAATCAGATAATCTCTTTTTCAAAGGCCTCTTCTGACCATGCCCCTTAGCTCGTGGGCAAGCAGGGGTAAATCCATCCTTATCCTGCATTTGAGCCTTACCCTTACCTGTAGCATCTTGCAGATTTATCCCCTTGGTAGTATTAGCCATTTGAGATTGTCCTCTCCCTGTAGAATCTGCCAAACCACCATTGCCAGCAGTAGAACCATCCATTCCTTTGGAAGTCAAGTTACGGGGGCACTGACGCTGTAGATGACCATACTCATGACAAATCCGACAGCGAAAAGGGAGGGATTCATAATCTAACTATTGCACCCAGGAAGAAGCCTCAAGACAAATTTCCAAAGAATCTGGTAATGGGTTATTCAAATTAATTTCAACACAAATTCTAGCATAAGAAATAACCTTTTTATCGAGGGATTGATGTGCAATCGCAGTTGGCTTCCCCAACAAAGCAACGATTTGTCGAAGGATGTCCTCACGCCAAAATTCCAAGGAAAGTCGAGGCAAGCGAACCCAAACTGGCACTGTTGAAGGGAGATCCTCAGCAAAATTAAATCTTGAATGCCAGGGTTTGACAAATAACCCCACATCGTTGTAGAAATAAGGGCCTCCTTCAAAAACACGATCACGATCAAACATGCAAGAGAATACAACAAAAAAATAACTATTCCTTGCCAACATAATCTCCATATCGCCTTCCACCTGCCATGAGCGGCGGATCTATGCCTCAAGAGCAGATAGGGAAATTCGGATTCCAAGAAATTTGCAAATCAAAGCATGCTTGGTCCAATATTCAATGTCCTCCATAACAGCCGCTGGAGGAATAACCAGAACAAGGCGATCATGGCTATGCGGAAAACAACCATTAACTTTTTTCAACTTGGAGCTCTCCCTTGAATAAAACGATTTAGATCTCATTGCATGCATAGTTGGAGAAGAACCATCTGTTCTCACCAACGCAGATGAAATTCCAGGCCCTGCCATGCAAACAATAAAAAACCCCAATCCAAAATTGACCGCAGAAAATTACCAAAAACACCCACGCAAACTATGACCAGCAGCCGGCAATCCAAACAGAACAGGAAAAAATAGTAGAGATCAAACAACAATAACAGGCTAGGGAAAGAGCCCTAGCCCAGCCGGCAGCCAACGCTTCTCATTTGAATGCTACTATATGGAGCTGATTCCATAACAACCATTGAATCCATGGATATGTAACATCATCGGAATGGTATTTTCAACTACATACTAGAGTGAAGAATGACTCCCATCGAAACTGTAAATACAAGCTAGGGAAGGTCTCCCACCTCTGAAACTGCAAACAATCGAACCACTTTCAACCTTCGACTTCTGACTATATAAAGAAGGGTTCAAATACATGTCATGATGGTTTATAATATCAATCATATCCTTACAAAGACTTCCAAGAAGCATCTAGAAAGTTACAGTAAGTCGCAGGCTCACATTATTTTATTATCTGGACCCCTCAATTTATTAATAAAATTAATCAATTAAATAAATTCTTATGATATTATTTCAATTTTAGAACCACTCGATTAATTAACTTAATCAAACATTAAAAATTATGAAAGCGATTCAAGTTTAAAGCATAAATGTGCACATATCAAAGAACTGAATCTACATTGGTGATATATGAAGGGCAGGATTGCACTCAATCAGAGCGTTACTTTCGCGTCTGTTTCTCGGTGCACCGTCTTGCAGTTAAAATATGACTCATTTAAGAAATACTGAAATGAATGTTGAGTGATTTCTTTCCTGAAGCATTTACAAAAGAAAATGTATTTTTTCCCCTATTGGAATGTGCAGAGGAGCAATGATTCCATGTATAATGCTTGCTCTCGGTGGAAACCTTGTCGGAGGTGAGTTAATTTTATGCTCCTCATCCTTCCTTATCACACTATATTCCATAATAGAAATGGCGCAGTCGTTAATGCATCCAGCAATTGTAAAAATCTTTTTTCGTATTATATGCAAAGGTCCCGGCAGTTCGGAACTAGGATGGAAGACAACTGTAGCCATTATTGTTGCTCGATTATTTTTTGTACCTCCAGTTGGTCTTGGTATTGTTACTCTCGCTGATAAATTGGGTTTCCTTCCACCGAATGACAAAATGTTCCGTTTTGTTCTGCTTCTCCAGCACACAATGCCTACATCTGTTCTTTCAGGTAATATGCATATTTGAGCTGTTTTAAATAAAGGATTTAAGAATGTTCTCTCGTGAGAAGAACTGTTCCGTGCAGAAATCAGTGATTATACATTCATATAAGATAAGAGAACCCTTTCATGTCTACTAAATTGTAAATGAATCATCCACAAAACTAATTCTATTTTGGAAATCACATATTGAATGATATTATTAGTGACGTCCAGTCTTTCTAAAATCATCACAATAACAATTTTGGGTCAATGCAATTGAATCCAGGGGCTGTCGCAAACATAAGAGGCTTTGGAGTAAAGGAAGCCGCAGCAGTACTATTTTGGGTCCATATTTGTGCCATTTTTTCTATGGCCATTTGGATAATTTTGTATCTTCGTATCTTACTCTAAGAAAAAATAAAATATTTGGTGAGATACATTGGTTGAACTTGTTCCTATAGAACCTAATATTTAAGGAGGCAATGCTAAATCGGCACAAAGGTGCATTACTTTCATATTGAGTTTCATTCTCATAAACATGTTTGTATATCAATTATTGTATTGAATAATTTTTTTTATTTGAAAAATTTAAGAAATTATAATACATACAATCAGGTCAGCATTGAGGTATTGAGTTATGGGTTATACATTTTTCATAATATGGTGCTCATCTTTTATACTTATACATTCATTAAGTGCTCAAATTCAATTTCTTTTAGTCAATAGAATTGTAGAATTAATATATTTCTAAAATTTGTTACATCGTTAATTATTATTTGTATATATTTTTAAAACTAGAAAATAACTATTTATTTATATTTCTATTAGCCCCTACCTAGAAAAGTAAGGAGAGAAATAGATTTTTGACACTGAAATTAGAAAGAAATTAAAAAACTTAAACAAAGCCATGAACTTGCATTAATAATAAACAATAGATCCTTCTTATCTCGATCATCCTTTGTTCTTTCTTTTATCAAGTTTATGTTCATTGCCATATATATATCATCGTGTCTCCATTTGGAATTAGCGGTCTTGTTTATTTCTGCCAAGAGTCATTATTCATATAATTTCTTGAAAGTAATTTAGCAAATTGCTCAGACCATGAACTTCAGGGATACAAATCTTCAAGGATTTGTTTTCCCTAGTAGAAATTTAGCATACAACTCTTGAATGATATGTTTTTCCTTGACGAAATTTTTGATGGCGTGAGGGGTTTTTGAAGTTTCTTAGTTTATTGAGATTTAGAGGAAGCCCTTGTGTTTGAAGGTTTTCCTACAAGTTTTTAGTTTCAAAGAGGGTTTGTCCTTTTAGGCTAGTCCTTTCTAGAATAATATACGATATATTATAGTGTAAGATAATGATCAAATTAAAAGAACTTCTATATAAATCTTCTACAATCATTTTTATCTATTCTAGATAGAAATTTGATGTTTTTAAATTAATGAATTGGGTGAAGAAAGAGCACTTATCCAAAAGTTCTCGTACATACCTCTAAAAAAAACTACATAGATTCATTGCAACTTGATTGAATTAAATCTTTTTCTCTATTTGTTCTTTGTTGTTGTTGGATATTACATTTTATTGTCGTGGGTAAGGTTTCAAGTTCGTTCACCACTCTTATAAGAATATTTCCTAATAAGCCCATTGAACTCCTGATAATTTAATTATTTTAATGTGATTCTTATTCTATAGTTTTCCTCTCTTTTTTGTAAGTTTCTATTAGTTTTCAAATATAGTGAAAGAAGTGCCAGGGAAGAAACATTGAGCTTGTAGCAATAATTTCATTAATTTCAATCTTGTATGTATCATAATGACATTGATAAAAGTACCTTGTACACAAGCGCAAAGTAAAAATGGCTTTTTGGTTTTGAGCAGGGTTTTGGGCAAGTGAACCTTAACACTACATTTTAAATACAATTTTGCAATGTCTTACTTACACACAACCCCTTCTAGCCTACTTCTAGGGGGGGGTGAATTGATTATATCTAGTTATATCATAGGCCTTAAAAAAATTCAGCACCAACTCAACTTTATGTACTTTCTAATCACAAGCTCGATAACCACATTCAACATTTTATCTTTCACTTCTAATCATGTTACTTCAAATTGTTGACTCATTGTTGATGACTATACCGAGTATCAAAGAAACCATTTAGCTTATACCAAGTTGCATCTTGAAAAATAAAATGTGAAATAAACTTTGCAACACATAACCAATCACATAGTTGAACACATAATTTTACCGTGAAAACCTTGTAAAGAGAAAAACTACCTAGGGTTGTCAACCTAAATAATTCACTCATATGAAGAGAGCTCTACTAGGAGCCAACTTTGTGAAAGGTTTACATGCACAATTTAGGGTGATCTAGTTAGAGGATTTTAATCAAAGATCATCTAGACCTTATTCACTCCTTGACATTTCTAGAGAGTGGTCTTCTTTTAAGGATTTACAAACATTACTAATTGATGTTACCTTGTAGGATTTCATAGACTTGTTAGGTCCACTCGGTTAAGAGTTTTTTTTGGCTAAAATGACAACAAAGTAACAACCAAATGATCTGTTTAGGTTTAGTACTACCTTTTCTTATTTAGATATTTGCTTTGCTTGATTTTCTTCCTTTTGATCTCTCTTTGGTTGATTCACAGTCTATCTCTTTCACCTTGCACCACCCTTGCTTGTCTTTCTTCCTCTATTATGCTCGGTTCTCCTTGTTCTTCTTTCTCCTTCAATAGTTCACACTTTATTAGTAATATCAACAAACAATCAACAATCAAAAATTGGTATCAATCATCTCCTTGAATAGTTAATTTTTGCATTCTAGATCTTGTCGCTTAATTACATTTGTAGATCTTCATCTTAGTTTAGGTTCAACGCATCTAGTCATTCAATCAATACTAGCTTGCCTCAAATATTCTTCTTATTTTGAAAATAACTAATCTTCTCCATACGATCATCTCTAAATTATTCCAGTTGTAGATCTCATAACAAACTTCATCCTTCTCCTTTATGCTTCTCGAACATTTTCAATTCTCATCATTTGTTGGCCTCAAATCTCATCTTTCTATTTTCTCTCCACTCAATGAACATTACCACTTCACTTGGTCAATATTGTACTCGATTATCTCTAAGATCACCCGATCAACACTAAACTTCATCTTTGTACTTTGTCAGGTGCTTGGTTATTACTTTAGTAGCTGGGGCAATATTGTATTCTTTCTTTCACTGACTCAATAGTTATGAAATTAATTACAACATAGCATGATTGCAAAATAATCAAACCAACATTATATTGTGAGGATCTAACTCATTCAATTGCCCATTGAATATCAATACCTATCAACTTTTTCATCATCATACTTTCTTCAAAACCTTTTCATCGATCAAATGATATGACACTCTACTGAATTACCATAATGTCTAACCAATCAAGGGTTGACATCAATGACAACATAATAACTGATATGACTTTCATGTACAATAATAGCATTCTTATTTACATTATTAGTTGGGGCTAACAATTTCTCCTCTTGGTATTAATGGCAACACATAACATAAGAGTTTACATTACAAAACATTACATGTAAGATAATTAAATGTATGTATTGACAAAAATGCAACTTTTCAACTCTCTTGACTTTGTTCAAGTTCTCTGCAACAAATTCAACATCAGGTGTACTTGGTTTGTATCTTCGTCAACTTCATCTTCAACATTTCTCCCCTTGGGTGTACTTCTCATTTCAACATCTTCATGTCTTTTCATAGTTTCTCTCCCTTCTTCTAGTTCTTCTCATCTTTTATTCATTCTTTCTTCCTTTTAGTCATCTTCTCCTTCCTTGACAACAATGCCAAAGGTAAATACAAGTCCTAATATGAAACTTGTAAAATCTTGTAGTTATACCTTGTACCTTGCATGTATAATTTTCAGCAGTTTCATTACAAACATTTTCACAACTTCAAGAAATATCCCTAAACAGTGAAGTCTTGCATCAACTCTATAAAGATATATCTAATCATCCATGAATTAATGTGACACACATCTTCACTTAGTGAATTTTGGATAGGGGAAGGAACCCCAACTTTCCTTTTAGATACTCAAAAGCATCCTCATGCAATGACTTGGTAAATATATCTACAATTTATTTTTTAAATTTTGCATGTTCAAAACTTGCTTTCCTTGTAATTGATCTCTCAAGTACCAATACTTGATAGATATATGCTTCATTTTTTTACGCATCACTAGATTCTTTGATATATTTATTGCACTAGTGTTGTCACAATAGGTAGTGATAGACTCGGGAACTTCATCTTGCATTCGTTCCAACAATTTCTTAATCAACACAATATTAGAACAATTAATTGCAGCAGGAACATACTTGGTCTCAACAAATTGTGAAATGTAGCTTTATTGCTTGCTCAACCATGTTATTAATCTTTCTCCTAAGAAGAAAACTCCACCACTTGTACTATTTCTATCATCTGCATTTCCAGCCCAATCAACATTGGTTTAAACCTTTAGTTCAAAATCACCATCTTAATTGTACCACCGTCCAAAATCTATAGTGCCTTTAAGATATCTGAATATCCTCTTGATAACAATCCTGTGTGTTTCCTTAGGATTAGAGGAAAACTTTGTAATAATTCCAACTGCAAGTGTAATATCAAGTCTACTATGCACAACATGTTGTAGCTTTCCAATCATTGATATGTACCATGTCTCATTTACCTCAGCTATAATATCCTCTTTTGATAATTTGCATCTAGTCACCATCGGTGTACAAACTAACCTTGACTCATCCATGCTAAAAAATTTCAAGATCTCCTTTATGTACTTAGACTGAGTCACAAGTCTATCATTCCTTGTTGGATGAACTTGTAAGCTATTGAAAAATTTGATCTCACTAAACATAGACATTTCAAAATCTTTACTCATTTGATCAGAAAAATGATTTACATAGAAAATCCTTACCACCAATCAATACCATGTTCTCAGTAATCAATACCATGTTCTTAGCTTCATTCTTCAAATACAAATTATTGTTTTCACTAGTTCTTGCAAATCCAATTTTAATCAAGTATGAATGTAACCTTTAATACTAGGCTCTTAATGCTTGCTTCGATCGATACAATGCTTTTTTCAATTTGCAGACCATGTGCCTCTAATTAGGTTCAACAAAGCCTTTTGGTTGTTCTATGTAGACTCCCTCTTCATGTATTCCATTCAAGAATGCAGATTTAACATCCATTTGGTACACTTTGAATCTCTTGAAAGTAGCATAGGCCAAAACATTACTGACTCCTTCCAATCATGCTATAGGTGCAAAAGTCTCACATAATCAATTCCCTCTTCTTAAGCATATCTTTTCCAAACTAATCTTGCCTTGTTCCTCACAACTTTCCATTTTTATTTGGTTTGTTTCTAAAAATCCACTTTTTTCTAATCACATTCTTATCATTTAGTCTTGGTAATAGTGTCCAAGTGTTATTTTTCTCAATCTGATCAATCTCTTCATTCATAGCATTTATCCAATCTTCATTGTCAAGTGCAACTTTCACAGTTCTTGGTTCAAATTCAATAATTAAACATGCAAGGTCCTTCAAGTTACTTCTTGTTATGATTCCAATGCTTCTATCTTCAATGATTTATTTAAGAGACTGGTTATTTCTCACATACTTGGCTAGACCAGGTTTAGTTCTTTCATTTCCAATGTTATCTCCATTCAGTTGGGGCTCTTCATTCTTCTCAAGTTGTACTGTCTCTGGCTTAGGTAGAATAGGTTGATGGTTGGTAGCAGTCTGTTGATGCTCGATAACACTATACTATAGTTTGGGTATTGCATGTTGTCGCTTGGGTAATATAGCAGGTGTATAATCACAGACATAGATAAACTTACTACAATCATCACTTTCCATTTTTAGTTATATCTAGTTATCTCACAGGCCTTAATACTCTTGGAAATACAATAGGGAAAATAAAGTCTGAAAGTTGGGGTGGCGGGGGGGGGGGAATCAGTCCTTCAAAACTTTAACCATAAAATCTTTCACCATACATCCATCTCACAATTTGCATGTAAACTAAAATAGCTAGCTAAACATATTCATCTATAGCATGAAAGCAAATAACATTTAACACATATATGACACAAGATATTTGGTTACCCAAAAACCCCCTAATGAGAAGGTAAAATTGGGGTGGGGATAACACCCATAAATCTTCACTATTGCAGTAATAAAGTGTATCCAATGAAGGCTATAATATTTGATCATAAACTATGATCTACCCTGTGAGAGGTATGCCCTGTTAAAGGCTTATAAAATTGTTAGATCTTACCTTGTTAAAGGATTTCAATACCCTGTTAGAAGTGTGCTTGATTAAAGGACTTAAAACTTATAATGAAGTAAGCACCATGTTAAAGGATTTACATCTTGTTAGGACTACTCTATTAAGAGATTTAACTGATTCACCTGTTAGAATGTCTCACTAATGATCCTGTGGTTAGCACTCTACTGCTAGATAACATATCACCTCTTTCCTAATGTGTACTTGATCCTCTCTGATCAGATGTGTCACTTCTATCCTCTAATTCCTTTCCTCTATTCTCCTCTAATTGATTCTAAAATGTATCTCAATTCACAACTCCTTAGCCACCATGAATGCTTTATTTGCGCATGCAAACTTCTCTCTACACATTACATTGTTTAGGGTTTGTCTTTCTGAAGACTTGGGTGACTTAGGGTCAAGTATGAGTCAACGATAATGATTCACCCATTTTTTTGCTTAAAACATCCCTTTAATTGATTGGTTGCATGTACTGCATAGGAATTCTCAATATCAATTCATCCTTATCATTTAGAATCGCAAAACAATCCTTAAGTTAGCTCAAAAATGGTTTACATAGAAGTTTGTGTCATTACAAACAACTATGTCCAAAACTATTTTACTTGGCACTTGAAGTCTTTGATGCTTGACATTCACTATATCTTCAATGTTGTAACTTGACCTCTAAATGACTAAGCATCCATTGATCACTTGGCATCTGAATCACTCGGCCTCTATTGTCTAATCGACACTTGAGTGACTCAACACTTACTAGTTACTTGACACATACTGTATAATCGACAACTTACACTTGGCATACATTACTTGTTCGACATGAACTAAGAAAATGACAAGTGTATTGTCACTCATATCTCAAAACCAAACTGAGATTAAAAATCTACCCCTTTAACATGAGTGGCAAAAATACTTGGTCATGCATGAATAACCTTAGATATTAAGCATAACTTAGATCATCTCTATTCAGTGCTTGGCTTACATACAAAATTTCAAAACTTCAAAATTTTGCAAAAACCTTATGACATATAAGTTATATCTCAAAATTCTACAACTTCCCTTGAGTTGATTGTTCTTTTTTGAATCTTCTGAATTTGAACACTCCTGCTGAGTAGATCTATTGTGCTGACTTTGTTTCTAAATTTTTCTAAATCTGAATACTCTTGTTGAGTAGAACTATTGTGTTGACTCTGTTTCTGTAGTTTCCCTCGTTGTTTTGTCTCCCCCAAAACTTATGCTTCTCCCATTTTCTTCATTCTCCCCCTTTTGACACTTATGTAATGGGTGGTACACGAATTGTGTGTTTTCCCAAGAATGATTTCTAGACCTCCATCATAATGTTTAGTGTTGCATCCTAGTTGTCGCATGCTACCTCCAAAGATTTGATCTGAATGTCCAACTCGGCAACAAGGGTGACTAGGCCTTCATGAGTAGAAAGATGGGGATATTTCTTCATCAACATCTCTACATAGGCTAGTTCCTTGTGTAACACCTCCATGTGAGGGGTTAACATGGATTGGATGTTGATCAGTGTAGCCCTAATATTTGCATCTTGAGAGTGTAAAGCGGCTAACTGACCTTATGCTGACATCAAATTTTTGAAATGAGATTGACTTTGACCAGGAGATTGTTGTAGAATATTACTTGTTTTCTTCAAATCTCCCTCGAGATGGTCAATATGTCTCTGCACTTCTTGTGTGAGTAGGGGAACATCAATAACTTGGTGTAAGGAGATAAAAATGTTCTCCAACTTCTTCTTTACACCCTCAATTTTGGTGGCTAACTCAACCTGGTGTAGTGCAATGGCACTAGATATCTATTCATTCACCTTTATTTGAAATTTCTTCTCAGACCATTCTAGTAATTTGACATTAGTATCTAGGTCTTCATCATTGATCTTCTACACAATATTTTCCAATTGCTCAATGATTGGCTTGGCTTCATCAGGTGCAGGGAGGTTGAATGGATCAAGAAATATGTCCTTGATATCATGAAGTGCTTGTTTTTTCCTACGCTCTATTCTGAGTAGTTCTTGGTGTTTCTTTCTTTCTAGAGCATCTTGCAATATGCTCATTTTCTCTATTGTGATTGATGTAAGATCAAACTTTGGCAATTCAATCACCTCATCTAAGTTGATAGCACCATAAGATGTCACCTCATCAACCTCAAATGTGCTAGGACTAGGCCTTGATGCTTTGCAATGGTCTAGCTTATGCACTTGGCCTACGAAGTGCTTGACTAGGAAATAGGAGTATCAGTGTCTAAATTGCTATTACTTCCTTTGGTTTCGTAGTCAAGACTGAATCTTTAGTCCTAACCTTCTCCTTTTCTTTGGTTTTTGCTCCACCTTGTGCTTGTGATGCAGGTGCAGGATTGGCTTCCTGACCTATTTGGAATAGTGTCCCTTCTTGCTCAATTATTTTAATTGTTGGTACTGATACATTTTTTACCATAGTGCTTATATGTGAGGAAATTGTGTCCTTCCTTTGGTATACTACCATAGACATTGTATGTTGTACCTCTGTAGATTGGGGGGGGGGGGGGGGGTGTATGGATAATGCTTGTGTTTTCTCCCCTGCAGATGCCAATTTTGCCTTCTCAATCTCATCCACATTCACCAAAACAAGATGATTGCATAGTTTTGCCTCAAGTGGTGGTGGAATCAACCAATATCTTCTACATATCCTCCTTTGTTAGGGGATTGATGTTCTGAATGGAGTAGTTAGACACATCCTTAATCTTTACTATATCAGCTTGTGGACTGGCACTTGACATATGTACTTCTGGTATATTCTGGTCTTTTTGTTGCTCTTCCTTAGTTGTTGCCTCTACAGTGCCTTCCCCATGTACTTCCCTTATAGATTAATCATTTGTTATTTCAACTACCTCTTGTTCTTCTTTGTCTTCACCTACTTTCTTAGGTGTTTTCTAAATATCCTTTTGTGTTGTCAGCCTATAGATCACTTTCCATATTTGTGTGTTTTGCTGAAATACCTCTTCAATTTTGTTTTGTAAAATATGAAAGGCTTGGTATTTTGGAGAAAATCTCCCCTTATACTTTGTAATAGCCTTTGTCAGTTCAAACTTGTCCAAGTCTAGCATCACTCTTGCAAGTGTAGTCTCTCTAATATTTCTCTTAGTTGTGAGACTATATTTCCACCTTTGCTCAACTCTGTAATATAGGCTCTTAGGTAAAGAGTTGAAAATCTCAATTGGAGTCATCTTAAAAATTGTCATCATGTCATATATAGATTCTTCTACTTTATTCATTTCTATCTTCCCAAGATTATCAAACTCAACATGTGTAAATCCACTTAAATCAACATTATTCTTGATATTTTCACACAATTTGTCCAAATCAGAAGAGAGACTGTGACTTATCACTTTGAATTGGTTGTTGTCATCCAACTTAGTCCTCTCCTCATCCGATTCAGCTAAGCCAATATATTTCCTTCTTTGTTTCTACTCAGGTTCATTTTCTTCTGTAGCAACTCTCTTGCCTTTAGGCTTTTGAACTTCCTAAGTCTTCTTAGTAGTGGCTCTTATGCTAGCCCTAGTAACAGGAGCTATAGGCTTTTGTTGTGAAGGTTTCACAACCTTTTTGGGTTTTCTTATTGTTGGGTTCTTTTCTTTTCTCTTCTTCTCTTCTACGGCAATAGGTGCTTCATTGGCGTCTTCTCCCTCGACACCTTCATCAAATTTTGCTTCTTCTTCTCCTTGGTCCTCACCTTGACCTTGTGTAAGAGCAAGTGGTGAATGGGATGGTGTATCTTCATCATCATCTTCATTATCCTCTTCTTCATCTCCTTATTGTTCCTTGAGCTTCTTCACAATTTTGTTCTTCTTTCTCAACACATAAGTTGTCTTCAAATCCATTACGATCTTTGACTTGCTACATCATAATTTTCAAATGTAGTAGCATTCTTATCTTCTTCCTTTGCCAGCAAAGAAATGATGGTTGCAGATGCCTCATCTACATTAATCTCATAAGGCAATGACCTAAGCCATCTCACCCTTGGAACAACATGTTGAACATATGTAAAATCAACATCAACTAGAAAACAAACATCGTTGAAATTCTTCTCTACTAGTGATACATGAATTCTCTATCTTTGCTTCATTGACTTCTTAAAGTTTTGAAAATAACTAGTCATCACAAACTCAATATTATCTCAAAGTTGCTCTACGAATTCACCAATATGCACTGCAACTGACCTGTTAGTATTCCAAGATACTTACCAAATGTGGAGAAAGTGTTCTGCACATAGAAAAATATACAAACAAGTATTGAACCAAATTTGCATTGTGCACTTTTTGTCTTTCTTATGGCTCCCAAGTTTTTTGATAACTATTGGAGTTGTAACTCAGCAAGGTCATAAGAATGCTCTTTCTTTACTATCCTATAACCCAAATCCATAGCCATACATGGTACATTGTTCAACCTGTTGGATTGAAAGAATTTATGTGCAATAACTCTCACTGCAAATACAATTAGGGGATCAGTAATTATGTCTATGGTCATCCCTCTCTTGTTCCATAGTGCCCCTATATTCTTCTCAATTGCCTCTTTTGCATCACTCCTCATAGTCTTGGGTTTGTATAGGGTTGGATACCCTGTCATTTTGTGAATAGTCCTCTTAGTGATTTTGACAAGTCCATCCTCCAACCATACAGAGTTGTCATGTATTCTACTAAGTAGAATCTTAATCCACTTTGCCTTGAATACGTAAGGAAAATCTAGGGCACAAGTTAACCCTTTTCTCTCTACAACCTTGAATTCCTCTTTCAATACTCCCTTTTCACATAATTTTTCATGTAAATCTCTTATTTCCATGTCTCCAATGCTTCCTACCTTACAAGTCTAGCAACACCTTACATCTTGTATCATTAAAACTTGTGGTGGTATTGTAGATAATGCACTAGATGGGTCTCCTTTATAAGCAATATCAGGAATAGCTCTAAAAACTAGTTGTTTGATCTCATTGCTTATTAATTGAATATTTAAAACTTCCTTTCATTCCTTAACCATAGCAGCATAAGAGCTACATGCCATAACAACTAAATAGGGTTTGCATAAATTCAAATAGTGTAGCTTCACACAAGATAAATACCTTAAAAAATCTGATGATTGGTGTCGAGTAGCAGTTGAATTCAGTTGCAAATGCTTGAATTGATTTCTCCAATTTACCTTATGCTCTGCGTGCTCTCTTCAATGTCAAATAATTGCAAATGAGTCAAAAATTGACCATATAGCCCTTGAAACTTTGCAATAAATGCTTAGTGTTTACATAGCTATAAGCTTAGCTCCAATATCAATTTTGACTCACTTGAATTCCATGTTATTCCTACTATGCTTGGCCAACACTATCACCTTCGATAGCTCAGCAACAACTAAACTTTCACTCGACAGCCACTATGAAACTTTTCATGCTCAACAGTAACATGGAAACTTATAGATTTCTTGTAAGCTCTAACCAATACTTTGCATCTTACTTTATGCATATATGATCTTTTCAGAACTGAATCCTTGGAACTAATGTATATTTGAACTTTTGAAATATTAGTCCCATACATACCTCTTGATTGCTTAATTGGGGGTGGTGTGATGACCTAATCCATTGGATGAAGTGATCCCATTTGAACTTGATGTGCTGCAATCTTCCTTCTTCTTCCATCTCTTGTTCATTGACACTCTTACTTCTTTAGCACCAACCTTTTCCTTTATTGAATTAACTATTAGGTGCCTTTGACCTTGTTGGATGATATCTGCTTATGTGTCCAGTCTTCAAATAGCTAAAACATGTAGTTTGACTCAACCATCTACTCTAGTCACTTCTAAAATGTGTTCTAATGCAATTTTCAACAAAAAGTCCACTCTTGACAATAGTGATAACTATACCTTGTATTGTAATCCCAATTGTAGGATCTGTTAGTATGGTTTACCTTGGTTTACTTGTTTGATGACCAGTTAGGCTTTGATTTGCACTCATATGCTCTATGTCCATACTTCTTATAGTTGTAATAGTTAACCTTCAAATCTTTGTATGCTTGATATCTTGGTCTTGCATTCATTTGCTTGATGTCCTTGATTGTTTCACTTGTGACAGTTACCCTTGAATTTCTGCTTAGGGTTCTCATTTGCATTGTTGCTCCTGCAAACATTTTTTGTATGACCTATTTTTCCATAATTATGACAAGTGGGTTTGTAGTTCTTACCTTTATTACTTCTTTTTTCACCACTTTTATATGATTATCCTTACTGGTATAACCTAATATACTAGTATCATTGTTAGATTTAGGAGATCACATCAATTGCTCAAAGTACTTGATGGCTTCACTAGGTCTATTGAAACTTTTAGCAAATTTTTTTTCTCTTTTTAGATCATTTTTCAGTTGTTCATTTTGCAACTTTAGTGTTGTGATCTCAATATCCTTTCCATTTAATTTATGATTGGTAATCATCATTTGATTCAATGTTTCTAGTTGCATGTGAGCAATCTTATTCACCTCTGATGTCTTTTCTTCTAGTCTATTGGTCAGTATCCTTTTGTCATATTCAATCATGATTGTCTTCTTTAGCTTTCTTTTTCTACTCGGTTACCTCACATAGGAATACTGATTGGACTTCTTGTTCTATCTTAAGATTTATGACCTCTTCAATTAGGGCACCATTCTTTTCCATCAAATCTACAACTACTGCATCAAATTCACTTGAATTTCCATCTGCAAACAATTCAGTAGTGCCAATCTCTTGGTAATGTGTGTCATTCTCTTCAATAACTATCTCTTTCCTTCTCTTCAATGAGCACTTCAACTCATCTCTTGCTTCATTCAGCTGATGTGGGGCAAGCTAGATTTCAATCTTCTGATTCTCAATTGTTGGAAATACAATAGGGAAAGTAAACTCTGAGCTGGGGGCGGGGGGGGTGAATCAGTCCGTCAAAACTTTAACTATAAAATCTTTCACCATACATCCATCTCACAATTTGCATGTAAACTGAAATAGCTAGCTAAACATATTCATCCATAGCATGAAAGCGAATAACATTTAATACATATATGACACAAGATATTTGGTTACCCAGAAACTGTCCAATGAGAAGGTAAACTGGGGTGGGGATGAAGCTCATAAATCTTCACTGCTGCAATAATAAAGTATATCCAATGAAGGCTACAATGTTTGATCATAAGCTATGATCTACCCTGTGAAAGGTTTGCCCTATTAAATGCTTACAAGATTGTTAGATCTTACCCTATTAAACGATTTCAACACTCTGTTAGAAGTGTGCCTAATTAAAGGATTTAAAACTTACAATGAAGTAAACACCTTGTTAAAGGATTTACAATAGCCTGTTAGGACTACTCTGTTAAGAGATTTAACTAATTCACCTGTTTGAATGTCTCACCAATGATCATGTGGTTAGCACTTTGCTGCTAGATAATATATCACCTCTTTCCTGATGTGTACTTGATCCTCTCTGATCAGATGTGTCACTTCTTTCCTCTAATTCCTTTCTTCTGTTATCCTCTAACGAATTATGCAATGTATCTCAATTTACAACTCCTTAGCCACCATGAATGCTCTGTTTGCACATGCAAACTTCTCTCTCTGCACATTACATTGTTTAGGGTTTGTCATCCTTATGAAGACTTAGATGACTTAGGGTTAGGTATGAATCAACGATTGTAATTCACCCATTTTGTCGCTTAAAACATCCCTTTAATTGAATTGTTGCATGTACTGCATAGAGATTCTCAATATAGATTCGTCCTTATAATCTAGAATAAGAAAAAAATCCTTATGTTGACTCAAAAATGGTTTACATAGAAGTTTGTACCATTACAAACAACTATTTCCAAAACTATTTTACTTGGCACTTGAAATTTTTTATGCTTGACATCCATTGTATCTTCAATGTTGTAACTTGACCTCTAAATGACTCAGCATCCATTGATCACTCGGCATTTGAATCACTTAGCATGTATTGCTTTCTTAGCACTTGAGTGACTCGACACTCACAAGTTACTCAATACATATTGTATATCTGACAACTTACACTCGACATACATTACTTGTTCGACATGAACTAAGCAAATGACTTAAGTGTATTGTCACTCATATGTCAAAAGCAATATGAGATTAACAACTACAAATTCAACACCAATTCAACTTTATATAATTTCTAATCACAAGCTTGGTAACTGCATTCAACATTTCATCTTTCACTTTTAATCCTTTTACCTCAAACTGTTAACTCATTGTTTATGACTATACTGAGTATTGGAGCAACTATTTATCTTATACTGAGTTGCAAATTGAAACATAAAACATGAAAGGAACTTTGCAACACATAAACAATCACACAATTAAACACAAAATTTTAGCTTGGAAACCCTATAAAGGGAAAAACCACTTGTGGTTGACAACCCAAATTATTCACTTTTCTAAAGTGAGCTCTGCTAGGAGCCAACCTTGTAAAAGGTTTACATACACATTTTTAGTGTGACCTGTTTAGAGGATTTTAACCAAAGATCATCTAGATTTTATTCACTCCTTGACATTTTTAAAGCATGATTTTCTCTAAAGGACTTACAAACATAACTAATCGATGTTACCATATAGGATTTTATAGACTGGTTAGGTCCACTTAGTTAATATATTTTCTTTTCTACAACGGAAATAGTTAAATGACCTATTAAGGTTCAACACTACCTTTCCTTGTTTAGATCTTTAATTTTCTCATTTTTCTTCCTTCTAATCTCTATCTAGCTGATTCACACTATTTCTCTTTCACCTTTCACCCCCTCTGCTTGATATTTCTTCCTCAGTTATGCTCAATTCTCGTTCTTCTTCTTTATTCTTTAATAGTTTTCACTTTATCAGCAATATCAACAAACAACCAGCAACTGAAAATGGTCGCAATCATCTCCTTAAATAGTTCACCTCAAATTTTGTGCTCATTTTGTAAATAGAAACTATTCTCTATACAATCATATCTAAATTATTCCACTCATAGATCTCATAAAAAACTTCATCCTTATCTATTATGTTTCTCAAAAATTCTCAATTTTCATCATTTGTTGGTCTCAAATCTCATCTTTCTATTTTCTTTCCACTTGGTAAACATTACCACTTCACTTAGGCAATACTGCACCTGGTTAACACTAAACTTTAGCTTTACTTTGCCAAGCATTTCGTTATTACTTTAGTATCTTGTACAATATTGTATTCCTTCTTTCACTGACTCACTAGTTATCCACTTAATTACAACATAACATGATTGCAAAATAATCAAACCAACATTATACTGTTAAGGTTTAACTCATTCAAGTGCCCATTGAATATCAACACTTATCAACTTTGTCATCTTCATACTTTCTTAAAATCCTCTTCATTAATTAAATGATATGACACTCTATTGAATTAGCACAATATCTAACCAAGGATTGGCATCAATGACAACATAATAATTGATATGACTATTTAACATACAATATTAACATTCTCAGTTACATTATCAGTTGGGGCTAATACTATTTCCATGGAACAAGGATGAAAATAAAAGCCCCTTGTTTTTAGTTTCTAGATTTTAGGGGTTTTGAATTAGGGCTAGTAATTTCCCTTTTCATCCTTAAATATTATGTCGATATCTCGACCATCAATAAAATAAGGGATCACTTTTGAAAGGAAATTTTAGCATTATTTAATTTTTAGCATTAGTTGCTCCTAAATTTTGAAAATCAAAGATTTAAGTTGTGCACCACTACAAAACTCATAAAATTCATGCACCACCTTCTTGTGATTGCTCCTAAAAATTATTGAATAACACCTCCTAAAATATTTAAGCAAGACTCCTCAATGAAAGTGGTAAAATAAATTACCAAAAAAAAAAAAGTGTTAACCTAGATGTAAGGAGTCTAATTAGCAGCTCATCACTCCCAAGAGGAGAATCAATCATTTCACCAGTAGTAGGCTGAAATTATTAATAGAAATTAAGGTTGATCTATTCCTCGAAATCATTAGTGGTCATCTTTTAACCAAAATGTATTGAAATGGATTTTAATAGAAGCCCTTGAAACAACATGGTAGCCAAGAATGCAGACTCTGAACCATTGTTTCTTATCTTAAAATTCACCATCATAGATCTTAGGTTGATTCTTTTTTGTAAGTAATTTGGACATGCAAACAAATAACATAAAAATCCAATTAAAAATGTTTCTTAAGACTCATGTTCAGTTCTGAAACAAGTGGGAAAAAACTCAAAATTTACCCAAAGACACCCAACAAAAAAATCTATAAAACTTTGTTTCAACAAGAATCCCAAAATATCTATCTTCAAAATTTAGAAAATAAAGGTAACAATCAAAGAAGGACTGACCAGAGCATTTTCAAACCAATTATATATTTCTTAATGAAAAAGCATATCAAAAATTAAAGTTGGCTTAATACATGAGACACTCCAACAAAAAAAAGTAGGGAGTACTAGTAACCAAGATGCTTGGAGATGCAAGATATCAAAAGGATAGATCGTTTACAAGGACCCAAAAAATTATGTGTTACACTATCATCCAGTACATGCAAGATTCAAAATTGAGGAAATATACATTCTATAGTTTACACTACATCTGACGAGGCCACAAGTTGGTAGCTAAAACCAACCTAGATATATCTAAAATTAGAAATCCACATAATTTTCCAGGTCTTTAAAATACTCAAAGTGAAAAAGGGCATACAACATCAATACAACCGTTTGAAAATTACAAGGAACTTGACCTTTCTATGGTATGTTGATCAACGCATAAAATTCAAACTTTTCATAGAAACAAAGAAAGGTAGTAGACAAAACTAGGGCTGATATACTAAATATCACAAATTATAATCATTTGAAAGATCTAACAAACATATACACTCAAACTAAGTCTCTTGAATTGAACTAGTAAATTAGGCTTCAAAGATTCAGTCACAAAACAATCCCTACACCCATTTTTTTTATAAAAAGGGAGATGGTCCTTCTATGATCTACATGATAACTAATTAAGCCATATTACTTCAAGGATCTTCATAGAATTGAAACATGGAAGGACATAAATACTTCTTCCTCTTCTACAAGATCTCATCAAGAAATGTACCATTGTAATCAAAAGGAGGCATCAGACACAAAGAAGTTTCATGGATTTCTTTTAGTTCTATACTAGTAGAGATGTCCACCACCTTATAATTTCCCCAAAGCAATAGGTATGGGTTGTAAAACTAAAAATATTAGGCCATATAATCATTATATTTTCCCTATTTCATTGAAACTAGTAATGCAAATTAAAATACCCCAATTTGTTCTCCTTTATTTGCACATGTATGTTGCATGCAAAAGGGCTTTTTTTTCCAAACACATGTCTAAGGAATTATAAAACATGCAAAAAAATGTAGGGAAAGAGTGTGTACATCTATTGATTATAAGGGATAAAAATAAAATTAAAAAATCGTTTCTTGTTTGGTATTTTGGACTTTTCTTTTTATTTGGTTGTTAATGGCAAGTCTCTTTTGAGCAAGGAATCCTAACATAATTTTATGGTTTTGGATGAATGTAAATAGGTTTTTGTTTAACAAGTGAAGTTATAGTAACATGTTTATTCTCTATAGGTAGGCTATTAGGGTCAAGAAAGATACAGTCAAGTGCACAAGGAATATTAAGTTCGTTAGTTTCAGGATGGGTATCCTCATATGCCTTTTCATCATTCAAAACATTTACAGGCTCACTCAAGGGTACCTTAGTAGTAGAAGGACCTATTCACAATTGCCTAAATTCGAGCCCCAAACTAGGAGGTCACCTTTTTACAATGATCGGTTCAATTATTCCTTGTTTCTGATATTTAAGACTACTACATCCATCATAGCATTTTTTTGCATGATAGTAAACCCAGCTCCATACTTGTTAGGAGATATTGGAGTGGGTTCTTATTCTTCTTTATCTTTCTCAATATAGATGGATCTCATAGACATGATCTTCATGTAGGCCATCTCCACTAGTGAAGTTGGTAGAAGTGGCATTTTGTGTACTGATCTTGAGTTGTTATACCTGCAGTAGATGTGGTTTACCATAAGATTTGGGAGAAAGTGGTAACTTCCCATTGTGAAATGCTTGAGACATAGAGTATTTTGCACAACCTTTATCTTCAATATTTATCTTTTTCTTGATCATATTGAGGAATATATTAGGGTCTATATATTGAGAGGGATATCTGGGTTGTGCTTCACTATTTACTGGGACTTGTTGTACAAGGGTTCCTCTCAGATTAGCAAAAAATTGAAAAGAATCTGGATCACTAAGGATTGTAATTTCCATGCCATTATAGGAGAACTTGAGATACTAGTGATATGTGGATGAAACTTCTTTCATGGTGTGGATCCAAGGGCATCCCAATATCATATTACAATTCATTTTAATATCTAGGATTTGGAATAATGTATTCTCAACAATAGGACCAACTCTAATAGGTAATGTTATGACCCCCTTAGAGAAATGCTCACAATAATCATATGCCTTTATTGTGATCCTATCAGACACATCATTGTCCTCTTTAGAGTAAGCAAGAGCTTTGATAACTTTTACGGTACAAATATTACGTCTCGCTTCACTATCTATCAAGAATCATATGACCTTGAAGCATTATGGACAAATATTTTGAGATGGAGGGGATTATTATGGTTAACTCTATCTTGCGGAACATTGTGAGGTGAAAATTTGAGATGTTGTGATGTCAAAAAGTGCTCTATCATGGCCTAAAACTAAGCAACATCAATTTTATTAGGAACTATAGGCTCTTTCAGTGCTTGGTCAAGGACCTTTTGGTGCTGAGGGATGAGTGTAGAAAATCAAGAATAGATAACTGTGTGGGGGTTTTTCCAAGTTGGTCAACAAGGTTATAATCATAAGTAGCTGTAAGTCTAGAGGAGGTTGTAGGTCAAGGAGGAGATGAAGGTCTAGAAGGAGCTCCCTGTCAGGTAAGTTTGGTACCATTTGTAGTAACAACACAATAAGGATCTGGGTTCTTGATGGTAAATATGGACACATGTGCATCAATCTCCTCAAATCCGTTGGTAGTATAGTCATATTCAATGTGGGTATAGTTACAATTGGATTTTTCTTTTGAATTTGAACTAGAGGCTTTCCCTTTGTCATGGTCCACCAAAGGATCTTTGAAAATTGTGTCATCAATATTGGAGGACAATAATGATGGATCTACTTTAACCAATCCTTGGTCTATCAAGTCTTGAACTACATGTTTTAGTTGAAAACAAGATGTTGTCTTATGCCCTTTTGTTCAACGGTAATCACATAATTTATTGTCATCCCACCAGGAAGGTTTTACCTTTTGTTCATCTTTGACTGTTGGTATCTATAGAAAGTTATTTTGGATCGATTTTTGTAGGAAAACATCAAGTGGTAACCCAATGGTGTAAATTTTCAAACCTTATTTCTAGGAGGTCTGAATTGATTATGAGCTAAGGTATCAAAGGTTTGTGTTTGGTGTGTTGTTTGAGATGTAGTTTGTGTGTTTTTGTACTAGGACCCTTGACAATGAACTTTGGTTGTGCAGTGCTAATCATTCGAGCATCAACAATACAATTATTTTTGACATTCTTGTTCTTAGAAAAGAACTTTTCTTTATCATATGTACTTGTGTTGTTGTTATCTTTATTGATATTTAGGACCCCTTTGAGAATAAGGGGATCTTCAATGCTAACTCCTTTTTTCATTAACTTGGCAATGGTGCTAGGACTCTTGATCTTAAGTTCATACATCACTTCAAGAATTAGGTTCTAAATGCATAAGTTCACTTGTTGCTCTTCTAGGATATCCATTGGAATTTGACTAGCAAGGTTTTCCAACGTAGTAAGAATATCATAAATGGTTCTCCTATATTTTTCTTAGTTGTACATAGATAAGATAATGTCACTTCATTTGTTATGTTAAAAGAAAAATGGGATATAAAATTTTCTTCCAATTTGTTCCAACATTTGATATTTCCAAATAGTTTAGACTACAATTCTAGTGCTAGTCCACCAAGTCTTTGAGGAAATAATCTCATAAGATACATTTTTTCTTGACCTATTGTTAACCAAAAATGCCTTCCCACCAAAAAATTGAATTTAAATGTGAAAGCCCCACCCAATGGTCACTTCTACATTTGAATATTAAATGCCTATGGAAATACAAAACAACCAAACAAAAACCTTATTATATTTCAATATGAATCTAAGTTTATTTATGTGGGGCTGCAACTTTCCCTACCATTAGATTTTCCTAGATCTACAGTTGTTGCTTTATCACCTTATGAAGTTACAAGGGTTTTATGGAAGGTGACAAAGTGATATTATGATGGGTGGACCTTGTGATGTCATTCCCTTAGTGGGCTACAAAAGTAAAGACTTGTCAGACCAGGTGGATTCATGTTAGACAATCAACAAAAAGTAGTGTTCTCATTGGTCAGGTTTTGACACAAATTAGTGAATTTTTGGGACCGTCAGATAGATTATAATCATGTGGTTGTCATTTTCTCACCAATGGAAGTTGCATGAAGGATACCCATAGTGACATAGTGAGTTTTTGATATGTGTCTAGGCTAGTGAAGGAGTCACACAATCTCACAATATAGACTATGTTGTAAGATCATAGGAAGGAAGGATTAAGCCACTAATATTATGATATCTGGCTATCATAACATCGTAAAGGAAAATTGATTGATCTACGACCCTACACCATGGTGTTGTTGTGAGATCATCCAATTAGGGAATCGCAAGGCAAGCTAGATGCCCGATGTTACGAAGTATGGTGTGTTGAAGGATCATAAGGAAGGTAAAAGGAGGGACTGATGTTAAGATGAGTTGATGATTGTAGGATCGTAGGACTTTAAGTTGACCATAAAGATATTTCCACTTGTCTAGGATGGAAAATAAAGGGGTCTTCAACTAGTAAAATCACACAAAGGGTACATGAGGAATGTTGAATGGTTGACCCATGTTCTATTTGACTTGGCATGCTGATATAGAAAAATAATAGTGGCGTAATGGAAAATTTGACTTGGTCAATCAATGACTGATCGTTTCAACTGAAATAAAATAGTAGCACTCACTCATTGCTCGGTTATCTATCTACTCAGGTGTGCATTAATGATCGTCATTTCTATCTTCTCAGGGTTGTTCTTTTGGAAAAATATTAGATTTTCTTGCATGTAGGTTTGTTCCAAGATTAATTTTTCTTGATCTTTATGATTATTTTCTATAATCTTAATGGTGGTAGTTGTGCTTTGCTTCCCAGTAGAAGTTTCTCAGTTATGCTTGAAGTATAAAAGCAAGTCTTGTTCTCTTTCAAAAGGTTGATCTTTCTCTAATTCTCTAGTATTGCTTTCCATGCATATTACTATAGTTTCTTGTGCCTCTAAGCCATTGTAATGCTCTACTATATCTCTTTTAGCCATTAACACATTGTGCAAGACTTCTTTTTCTCTAGTTAATGTTCTTGCGTATATTCTACAATTTGCATGATTGTATCTACTTTTGGAATTTGAATGATATTGAGTGAAGTTTCTTCCTATAGAATTCTTTTGTTGTCTCATCTACATGTGTTTGTCGAAATAAGAAAGGTATGAATCTATATTCTTTGAGGTTACAACTGGTTAACTATGCACTTATGGGAAGAGATAATAGCAAACACTCTTATTTTGGTGCATCACCTCCTTAGAATAGATTAGGTATTTTTCTTCTATGTATTATTTCCCCCTTTTCCTCTCCAAGAATAGTTAGGTGCATCTTGATACTAAAGGAAGCCGACCTTCTCTGGAGACTCAACCTTACAGATCAAATATCACATCTTGGAGGTTGTTTCCATATTTCACAAGGTTTTCCTTAGGTAAAAAGTTTGGACAAGGGTGTAAACTTTTGTGACAAATTTTTTTGGCACACTCGGTGGGACTAATATTCAGAAGATTTCAAAGCCTATTAGTGTTAAAAGAGAAGAACTTCAAGATGATGCTGAAAAGATAGTGTGCTCTCAGTATTCCAGGTCTTCAAGAGGCTCATTTCCACAAAGCACTTGGCAACTCTACACCCTTCATAAATGGTTTTAGATTGTAGTTATTGTGACTTATGCCAAAGCTGAAACAAGGGCATCTTCTAGAGGTAAATTTCAGTACCAAGAGCTTTCATTTTCAATCCTAGAAGAAGAAAGACTAGAGTAACTTTATCACCAATTAAGAGTACAGGGGAAATACATACCCCTGCAAGATCTATTTCCATTCCTCCTATTGTGAGATCTCAACCTAGAATTCCCTCCACTCATATCAATAGACCACTTGCTTATATGGCTAGGGCTCATGCTTTTTACACCTTTAATGGTGGAAGTCCTCTTTTTTAAGCCCAGAGACATGACATGCCAGTAGCTACACTTAAAAGTATACCTGAATTCACTAGTAAAACTCCCATTTCCCCCTTAGAACACATCTCGGAGGTTGCAAATGTCTACAATATCCATGGTATTACAGATGATGATGTGGCCATTAGACTCCTAGCTTCATCTTTAAAAGTGAAAGCCCTATAATGGCATAGACGTCTATCACATGGTTCTATAATGGATTGGGATGGGTTAGGCTCAGGACTATGTAAACATTTTGAGGATAAAAGTGACTATTTGTCACTTTTAGAACAACTAACTACTGTAAAAAGAGCCCCCATGAATGTATGACTGATTTCAACTATAGATTTTAAAAGACATGGGATAGAATACCTACTTTAGTGAAGCCTACCCCTGATAATGCCTTCTTACATTACCTCAGAGCTTTTAATAGTGAAATTGCCACTACAATCCAAACCATGGGAGGAGATACCTTGATGCTTATGAAGTAGCAATAAGGGTAGAAAACATATTGATACAAGGAGGAAAGTTATCTCCAAGGCTTCCTATGCCTATTTTCCCTAATATCCCAAATCACCAACCAACAATGGCCCCTATTCCTACAACTTCCACATCACAACCCCTTGCTCTAGCCCCTCAAGCTTCCACATCTTCAAATGGAATGGATGAAATCAAGGAGATGATGTAGTCTATGATGTTGAACATAGATAAAAGATTGCAAGGTCAAGAGAAGAAGTTGGAAGATAGCTTCTCTATGATGCAAAAAGTGAGCAACAAAGTGGTGACTTTGGAAAGACAACAACCTCAGAGCAATAAGGCCTCTCAATTGCAATATCAAACTCTAAATAATGGTAGGCCTCCAAATCATAATCATGGGAATACTTCTTTTGATCAGAGTAGGTAGAACACTCTACTTCAAGTGCAAATCACAATAGGGTCATAGTCCCTCAAAACAATATGACTCAAGACAAAGAATTTTGTCTCTCCTACAATTACTCCTATGCCAATGGTATGTGTCAAAAGGCTGAATCTTATTTGATTTTGACCACTCAAGATCTTGTGGAAAGACAATCATATAATGAGAATCAACCCAAAGATGCCTCAAATATGCAAAGACAAGGTGATTGCTCCTTCATGAATCATCAAGTGGAGGAACACTGTAATGTAAACCAAGACTCCATTGCTCACAATACTAGGAGCAAAAGAAGAGTTGTTGAAGATGCTACCCCTCCTCCTCCTAATCAAGCTTCAACATCAAATGTAGTACCTCATATACAAGTAGAAAATGATCAATCCAATGCTCCTCAACATCAAAGACAAAATAATATCAGAGGAGATGTGAATGGCCCCCAAGATATTCCATCTCAACCTCGTAAACATACAACTCCCAAGGCCTCTACCAGAGCACCTAATGCCTCATTCAGTGTGGTAGAGTAGATGAAGAAGACACATGTGAATATTTCTATGTGGGATGTTGTTGCTACCATGCCTATGTAGAAGAGGTTTCTGCAACAAGAATTGGAGAGTATTGAACCAAAGGATCAACCACCTAGCATGGAGAATGCCACAAGTCTTGTACAACCATCAATAGAAGGAGAAATGAGTAAAAAGGTTAGACCTCCTCCATTTTATGTTTCTCTGATTATAGGGGATAAACTAGTCCACAATTGCATGATTGATTTAGGGGCTAGTAGTTTACTGATGCCTAAGTGTGTTACTGATGCTTTAGAAATGAAATATGAGCCCATTATTAGGCATGCATTACAGTTGGATGGTAGTACTTTCAAGATTGTAGAGATCCTTAGGAATGTTGAAATGACCCTACATGCATGCCCTGGTTATACCATGACTTAGGATATATCAGTTGCTGAGGTCAAACCATACTTTTCCATTTGTCTTTCAAGAGACTTCACTACCTAAATAGGTGCTTACATATATTCTTATTAGTCATATATGTTTTTTATAACAAGATATGGGACCAAGGCTTGAATCATAGTAGAGCCTCTAGCCCTCCATCATATTGAGCCCTACACCCCTAATCTTATCAATATGAACTGCACCATCTTAGATATAGATGATAATGACACAAAAAATGAGCCTACTACTTCCCTAACAAAGATACCTAATTTCCTCTTAGATGAATGGGCTAATGCATATCAATTTGATCTTATATCAAAAGCCCTTGAGACAGGCCTTGGTACATATTGTATATCATAAAAGGATGGTCTTGTCCCTAACCTTATGAAGACCAAAGAAGATATGAGTTGGATATGGAGTATGTACTTTGATGGATCAAGAAATAAGAATGGATCAAGGGCTGGTGTGATGTTGATTTCTCCTACACTAGTAAGGTACTACTTCTCCTTTAGGCTCTAATTTAGTTGTACCAATAATGTGGCTGAGTATGAATCCTTGGTTCAAGGTCTTCTACTTGCTCAGAAAAGAGGAATTCACACATTAAGTGTATATGGATATAGTGAGTTGGTGGTTAATCAAGTGAGGAATCATAATGTTACTAATAATAGTTTGCTCAAGTCTCATAAACATAGAGCATGGGATTTTCTTGAAAGTTTCAATGCATTTAATATTCAAAGCATCCCTAGAATAGAGAATAGACATGCAAATAGACTTGCAACAATGGGTGCATCTTATGATGTGCCAAAGAGCCTTGAGGCTAAAAGGAAGCAACATATTAAAGTGGTAATTAGGCCTACTATTCCTGACAACAACACCAACTAGAAAGTGTTTGAATTTGATGTACAAATTGTGAGTTTCTTGCAGAATGAGACATAACTCTTAGAAAGAAATTAGTCAAGGTTGCAGGACCAATATGGGGATCAGATCATTAGACTCAGTTCCAATAAGTTTCCTAAGGATTGCATTACCTTAGAAGGTGTCTTCAATCTTGATGACCAGGCAAAAAACATAAGCATGAACTTAGCTACCGATAAAGAAGATTACACACCAGTCAAGATTGCTGATAGAAAGTCCTTAAACATGGGAAAGGTATGTCTTGAAACTGAGCAAGATAATTTCATTCATCTATATCAAGAATTCAATGATGTATTTTCTTAGACATATGATGATTTAAAGGGTTTTGACCCTAGCTTTTTTCAGTATAGCATATGTTTAATTGATAATGTCAAACTTGTAAGGTAGAAACTGAGGCCAATGAATCCCAAAATTGAGCCATTAATGAGAAGAGAGCTATCTAAGATGATTAAGGCTAATATAATTTTTCCTACCAAGAACTCATCATGGGTAGCAAACCTTGTCCCTGTTAGGAAGAAGAATGGAGAAACCAAATTATGTGTAGACTTTAGGGACCTTAACCAAGCCTCTCTTAAAGACCATCATCCTCTCCCTTCCATGGAACAAATACTATCTCAGGTTAGTGGTTCAGAGAGATTCTCTTTCATGGATGGATTCTCGGGTTATAACCAAGTGCTGGTCAAAGAGACCGATAGATATAAGACTGCATTCACAACGAAGTGGGGCACCTATGCTTATAGTAAAATGCCTTTTAGACTAGCAAATGCAGATGCAACATTTAAAAAGGCAATGGAGATGGCCTTCAAAAACAT
This sequence comes from Cupressus sempervirens, assembly GCA_028749045.1. Lineage (NCBI taxonomy): Eukaryota > Viridiplantae > Streptophyta > Pinopsida > Cupressales > Cupressaceae > Cupressus > Cupressus sempervirens. The sequence continues at coordinate 461,921,889 of CM053791.1, read as the reverse complement.
GATTGAAATATTTGTGTTGGTCTACCTTGATGATATCACAGTGTATTCAAAAAATGTAGCAGATCATTTAAGCCATCTTAGGCACATATTTGTAAGATGTAGAGAGTATGAAGTGTCACTGAACCCAAGCAAGTGTATCTTTGCTACTAATCAAGGGAAATTTTTAGGACACATTGTATCTAAGGATGATTTAACCATTGAGTCAAAAAGAACAAAGGCAATACTTACTCTCTCCCTTCCCAGCCACAAGAAAGGGCTGTAAATTTTTCTTGGTAGAATAAATTTTGTGAGGAGGTTTATCCCTAATTTAGCTACCATAGTAAAACCTCTTACAACTATGCTTAAGAAGAATATGGTATTTTCATGGACCAAGGAAGGGAAGGTAAATTTTGAAGAGATCAAAGCAACGATAGCCTCAACCCCTACTCTCATCAATCTGAATTTTGAGAAGGATTTCATTCTTTATACCTTAGGTGGTGAATCAAGAATTTTTGCTATGTTGACTCAAACAAATGATAAGAATGAAGAACAACCTATTGCATTCTTTAGTGAAGGGTTAAGGAATATGAAGACAAGTACAATTATGTAGAAAAGAAAGACCTTGCGGTCATAAGAGCTTTGAAGAAATTCAAACACCTTCTATCTCATAACAAGATCCATTTGTTAGTACCCCATGCCAGTGTGAAGGAATTTCTTTTGAGCAAAGATATTAGTGAGAAGAGATTTGGATGGATCACTAAGGTAATGGAGTATTGTAATGAGCCTAGCTCAAAACTAATCACAAATTGCGTTATTTGTTACTTGTAAAAAATAGTTCTACAATTACTATGCAAGCTCCTCAATGAAATATTAGGCTTTCTTTCACCTTTTAATGCATTTATATTAACAACTAAGAGAATACGATGCATCTACAGCCAAGACATCTTTACAAGATCTGAATACAAAACTATTATTTGTAACAATCTACTAATTCTCTTCAACCAATACAATACTAATATCAAACCCAAGACTCTGGTATTATATATATGAATGAATGTTTAAATTTGATAAGACCTCCACCTACAATAGTAGCATATAAGATGCATGAATGAACAAGGGAAACCTAGTTATGTTGCAGCCTATTTAAAGTATTTGATTCTTTAGAATGAGGTTGCTGAACAACTCCAAAATGATGTGCCCAAAATGGTGCCCTAATGACAAGTAATGATACATTACTGCAATAGGTACCTATAGCAAACACCCAACTTATTCTTCCTTTTCACACTTGGCCCTTGGCCACAAATTTGGCACAATGAAGTGATTGAAATATCACTCCAATTTCCAATAATTTAGGTGATGTCTCACACCCTCAAAATTGCTATCATTGGGAGTTTTCGTTCCCAAAGACAAATTGATTATATGCAGGCCCTTGGCTCTACAAATACACATGCAAATGTTAATATCAAATTTGGATTCCTTCCCATGATGCTCTCTCCTCTATTTATTTTATTCCTACCCCATTATAGAAGAATCATAAGTATTATCTTATTGCACTATTCTAGAAGCTTCCTCCTTTCCAACAATAGTTAGTTGTGCTTCTCGACGATTCCCTTTTCATAATATTAAATTAATTAAATATAAAGTCATCTTTTAAGTTTTAGATTATTTAATAACTCTATAAGAAATTAATTTAATTATTTCCACTTAGCCTTCGAAGGATGAAAGACTAAGAACTTTGATGAGAAGCCAAAAAGATGGGGACATTACATGTCTACCCCTTTGGAAATTGCTTGTCCCAAAGCAATCTTAACTCTGGATGTTGCAGTATCTCTTCACTCTCCCATGTAGCATCCTCAATAGGTAGGTCCTTCCATTTAATCAAATATTCTCTAATGACATAGCTTCTCAACTACTTCTCTCTAAAATCTAGTATAGCCTCTAGTATTAAAATCAACTTACCCTCATCATCTAAAGGTGGTAGAACCGCAGAAGGAGCTACATGATGTCTCAATGCCTTCTTGAGGCATGATACATGGAAAATATTGTGTACTTTTCTGTCCCCCGGCAACTCTAGCTCATAAGCCACTTCACCCACATGGCTAATGACCCGGAAGGGTCCATAGTATTGTGGCTTGAGCTTCTCTACACCACTCTTCTTGAGAGTAGACTATCTGTAGAGCTGTAACATCAAATACACCATGTCTCCAACCTCAAAAGAGCATTCCACTCTCTTCTAATCTACATACTATTTTTGTTGGTTTTGTGCCTTTCAGATGTTTGCACAAAGAGCCCTCATGATATCCTGATTTTCCTATAACATGTCTCTAGCACTAGGCACTCTACTATCACTTATCAACAAATCAAGAAAGCTAAGAGCCTCATAACCATACAAGGCCATGAATGGTGTCATCTAAATTGAAAGATGGTAAGTGGTGTTGTAGCAGTACTCACAAAGGTATATCCACTTAACCCATCCTTTTTTCTGCCCAACAATATAATTTTTGAGGTACCCTTCCACCCATTTATTGACTATCTCCATTTATCCATCTATCTGAGGGTGGTAACTAATACTCAGAGAAAGCTCGGTCCCACACAATCTAAAAAGCTCCTCCAGAAATTTCTCATAAATCGACTGTCGCAGTCACTAACAATGTTTCGTGGTAATCCATGCAATCTAAACACCTCACAAAAAAATAGTTCAACAACTTGTGTGGCTGAATATGAAATAGTGATCGAAAAAAATGTGTAAACTTGGTCAAGTGATCATCCACCACATAAACACAATCCTTTCCTTGTACTTTTGGCAATCCTGTGATGAAGTCCATAGATATACATTCCCACTTCCTGTTTGGAATTGGAAGTGGTTGTAATAAACCAGCAAGATATGTACGATCTTGTTTGTTCTACTGACAAACAACACACTCCCTCACATATCATAGAACATCAGATTTTAGTCCCTTCCAAGTGAACCTCTCCCAAAATTGTTGATAAGTTTTGAAATACCTGGGATGGCCTACCAATGGTGAATCATGAAAGGACCTCAATACTATGTTCTTTACTCCTAATCTTGGAGTCAAGAAAATCCTCCCCTTGTAAACTATAAGATCATTCACCACCATGTACCTATCATCCTATAATGACCCATCAATATTACTTGAAGCCCAAGAATCCTTAGCATATTTTGCCACAATTAAATGACTCCAATCCTCTAAAACCTTAGCTGTAGAGCTCAAATGTGGTCGGCAAGACAAGGCAACAACAACTATATTCTATGAACCTTTGACAAAAGAAATGCCAAAATCATAAAATTGCAACTTGCTTACCCACTTCTGTTGACGGTCATTAAGATCCTACTACCCAAGGAAATCTCTCAAGCTATTATAGTCATATGCAATTGGATGCTTTTTTTGCATAAGGACAGCTCCAATCCCCTCACTTGAAGTGTCACACTACAACTCAAAGGGTTTAGTGAAATCAGGCAATGCAAGCACTGGGCAAGTAGTCATAAGTCATTTGAACATCTCAAAGCATTCCTGTGCCTCATGAGTCCAAACAAAAGCCCCCTTCTTAGTCAAATCTGTAAGTGGTGTTGCATGATGAAAATACCCATTGACAAATCTGCAATAGAATCCACATAAACTCAAAAATCCTCTAAGTTGTGTCAGATTCATCAAAGTAGACCACTTAACAATTTCCTTGACCTTATTTGGATCCATCCGAACTCCTTCTACACTAATGATATGACCTAAATACAATAATTTTGTCATGCCCAAGTCACATTTAGATTCCTTGGCATATAGAGATTCGTTACCAAGAATACCCAAAACTCTGTCAAGATGTGCAAGATGCTCTTCCCATGTCTAGCTATAAACCAAGATATCATCAAAGAAGACTAATACAAATCACCTCAACTATGAATGAAATACCCTATTCATAGTAGACTGGAATGTAGATGGGGCATTAGTTAGCCCAAACGACATAACCACAAACTCAAAATGTCCACAGTGGCGACGAAAAGTTGTCTTCTCAATATCTTCTTCCCTTACACAAATTTGGTGGTAACCCGATCTTAGATCAATTTTGGAGAAGTACTTGGCACCATGTAATTCATCAATCAATTCATCAATCCTTGGAATGGGGTATCGGTTCTTGATTGTTCTCTTGTTAAGCATTCTATAATCAATACACATCCTTAGAGTACCATCCTTCTTTTTAAGCAATACTACTGATGAAGAAAAAGGTGACTTACTTGGTCTAGTATGCCCCATAGCTAGCAACTCCTTGATAGTTTTTTCTATCTCATCTTTGAGCTTCTTAGGGTGCCTGTAGGGAGTGACTATCACAAGCTTAGCATCCTCCTCCAATTTGATGATGTGTTCTATCCCTCTATCTGGAGGTCTACCAAGTGGAATCTCACTAAAGACCTTATCATGCTTGATCCTCAACTCTTGTATATCAGGATGATAAATAGGTTTTTTCTGCTCTTCCTGTGTTGGCTTCAAAACACAACCTATTGCCCACTCAACCATGTCATGACACAAGAGATGTTCCATTTTCTTGAGAGAAATAGTTTTGCAACTAGTGTCTCTAAGTGCCTTCAACACATAAGTTTTTCCATCCATCTCAAATCTCATTTCCATCTCACAGAAGTTGAGGGTGAATATTCCTATGTCATGTAACCATGTCATTCCCAAAACCATATCTGTGTCTCTCATATTCACCACATAAAAATCTGCCTTGAACTCATAATTATTCAAGCGCATGGGCAATTTTGAAATCATTTTGTCACACCTAAGAGTGAAACCATCAACAACCTTAACTCAAATTCCCTTGAACTTCTCAGTGTGTATACCATGCCTCTCAACAAGCCTAGTATCAATGAAATTGTGTGTTGAACCTATATCAAGAAGAGTAATACTCATTTGACCAACAAGAACCCCTCGCATCCTAAAAGACCCTTCTCATTGAATGCTTGTGAGATGAGCCTCTTTAAGCTTCCTCTAATTCTTCATCATGTTCTGATTTTTCTATTTCTAAATCATTAATTTTAGATTGCTTGTCTGAATTGAAATCTTCAATTAGTGCCCACATTGCACGATTTGACTTCCCCTTAGGTTTCATAGGGCAGTCATGGTTAATATCATATGGTCCCTTACAATAAAAGCATAGTTTCCTCTTCCTCAAATCATGAAGAGTCTCATGGTCAAGTGGAAAATTAGACTTGTCTTTAGCTTTGTCCTCCTTCTTAGGAAAATTCTTGTTGTCATGACTGGAAAATGTGCCCTTTGATGTAAACTTGCTGGTAGGGGCAGCGAACTCCATGCTTCATGCCTTCTTCATTTCTTCCTATAGTGAGGGAGGATCGAAAGCTTTCAACCAACCTTTCAATGGCTCCATCAATCCTTCCATGAATAAGACCACCAATCTTCTTTCATTGATGTTAGGAACCATGGCCGATAACTGTTGGAAGCCATTCACATAAGCATCAAGGGAACCATGTTGTTTTAGTTATGCCAATTCACAGAAACTCACCTCAGGATCTTTGACATCAAACTTTTCAATCAGCCTATTGGTAAACTCCTCATATATAGTGATAAGGTAGTGTCCAAGTTTGACTAACCCATGATACCACCACTCATGAGAAACTCCTTCAAGATGTAATGTGGCAAATCTTATGACATCCTCTTCAAGAATTGGTCTCAAAGAAATATAATTATCAAGCTTTTGAACCCAAGACCTAGTTGTGCATTTGTTACTTCCATCATATTAAGGCATGGAAATCTTACCAAGTGTTTGTTGATAGTCATTTCTTAGAGCATAGTGATCATTCCTTCCTCCTCTCCTATTCCTTTGCTTCATGAATTGATCAAACGTCCATATTTCTCTCATATTAGGAGGGAGAGTGGTATAGTCCAAGTAGGCCTATCTAGCTTCGTCTCCAAAAGAAATAGTTGGAGAAACATGTGGTTGTTCTTCTCTTGGTGTAAAGGTGAGAAAAGGAGGCCTAGAGGCTGATCCTCTAGTGTCTTCAACGCAATGTACTTACCTTTCCTCTTCACTATGTTCTGCTATGTTTTGATTTTGAGTGGTTTTTTGTTCCATTTTTGCTAATAAGCATGACATCATATCAAGCATGGTATCAAATTTCCTTTCATCTCTTGCATCCCTATTTTCTTCTTCTTCCATATTTTGAACCATTTTGCTAGTATCTCTTTCTCTTAATGCTTCTGAGACTGTATCCCCTTTACCCTGATGATTCTAAGATTGTTGTCTCTATTGTTCCCTGTTATAACATCTGATTTCTCTCTCATTCATCTGCTATTTGACTGATCACAGGATGGCAGGATGAAAACTCTAATACCACTATAATGAGCCTAGCTCAAAATCGATCACAAATTGCCTTATTTGTTACTTGTAAAAAATAGTTCTACAATTACTATGCAAGCTCCTCAATGAAATATTAGGCTTTCTTTCACCTTTTAATGCATTTAGATTAACAACTAAGAGAATACGATGCATCTACAGCCAAGACATCTTTATAAGATCTAAATAAAAAACTATTATTCGTAACAATCTACTAATTCTCCTCATCCAATACAATAGTAATATCAAACCCAAGACTCTGGTATTATATATATGAATGAATGCTTAAATCTGATAAGACCTCCACCTAGAGTGGTAGCATATAAGATGCATGAATGAACAAGGGAAACCTGCTTATGTTGCAGCCTCTTTAAAGTATTCGATTCTTTAGAATGAAGTTACCAAACAACTCCAAAATGATGCCCTAATGACAAGTAATGATTCATTCTTGCAATAGGTGCCTGTAGCAAACACCCAACTTATTCTTCCTCTTCACACTTAGCCCTTGGCCACAAATTCAACACAATGAAGTGATTGAAATGTCACCTCCAATCTACAATAATTTAGGTGATGTCTCACACCCTCAAAATTGCTATCATTGGGAGTTTTTGTTCCCAAAAACAAATTGATTATATGCAGGCCGTTGGCTCCACAAATACATATGCAAATGTTAATATCAAATTCGGATGCCTTCCCATCAGGCTCTCTCCTCTAGTTATTTTATTCCTACCCCCCCTTCTAGAAGAATCATTAGTATTGTCTTATTGCTCTATTCTAGAAACTTCCTCCTTTCCAACAATAATTAGCTGTGCTTCTCGACGATTCCCTTTTCATAATATTAAATTAATTAAATATAAAGTCATCTTTTAATTTTTATATTATTTAATGACTTTATAAGAAATTAATTTAATTATTTCCACTTAGCCTTCGAAGGACGAAAGGCTAAGAACTCTAATGAGAAGCTATAAAGATGGGGACACTACAATTATGATGTGGACAATTTAGATTACCAAGTTGGTAAACGGAAAAGGATTATGCAAACAAAAGATCTCATCTTAGGAACCAGATGAGGAAGTCATTATGGTATTGATAGAACATCAAGAAGCAAGAAATGATAATCCAAGAAGTTGGATAGATGACATGAAGGCCTTCTTAGTAGGAAATGGATATCCTTAAAGATTGGATAAGGCTAAAAAGAGATAGTTCATATTACATTCAATCCACTATGCCATAGCTGATGGTACCCTATTTGGGAGAGACTTCAATGGAGTTTTGTTAAGATATATTGATGGAAATCAAGCTAAAAAAGTGATCAAGGAGCTTCATGATGGTCCTGATGGTGGCCACTATTCAACAAGGACAACTGCAATGAAGATTATGGGAGTTGGTTAGTACTAGCCATCCCTATTCCATGATTGTCATAGACAAGTAGGAAAGTGTGAAAAATGTGCTTTCTTTTCTGGTAAGCAAAGACTTTCAACTCTTCCTCTTAATCCCATTTAAATGGATCAACCTTTTGCTCAATGGGGATTGGATTTCATAGGCCCTAATAATCCACCTTCCAACTCTAGTCACAAATGGGTTCTAGCTGCTACAGATTACTTTGCTAGATGGACAGAGGTGATTGCATTGAAGGATGCCACACAATCTTTAGTTGTTGAATTCCTTGATGGAATTATAACCAAGTTTGGTACCCCTTCAACCATTATTTCAAATAATGCAAAATGTTTTGTAGGAGCTTAGATTTGTGCATGGGTGGTTGATCATAATATCTACTTGAGCACATCCTCAAATTACTATCCTTAGGGAAATGGACTGGCTGAGTCATATAACAAGAACCTAATTAGGATTATGAGAAGGACTATAAAAGATAATCAGAGATGTTGGCATCAAAAGTTGAAAATAACACAGTGGGCTGACAGAGTAACACCTAAGAGAGCCATGAGAAATTCTCCTTCATATTGGTATATGGTAGAGAAGCTAGACTTCCTATTTCATTGGAGTTTCCTTTTCTTGAGCTGACTCATCAGTTGGGGCTAATTGAAAATGATGTTGTGTCTATAAGAATGGTAGAACTGATGGAGCTAGAAGAGAAAAGAAATCATGCCATATAGACCCTAGAAGCACATCAATAACAAGTCAAGAAGTCCTTTGATAGGAAGGATAAGGTATTAATTTTCAAAGAGGATGATATTTTATTAAAATGGGATGTAGATAGGGAAAAGCTAGGGAGGCACTCAAAATTTTATACATTATGGAGTGGTCCCTATGTGGTTATCAGTTGCAAGCAGGCCAGTGCTTTCCAGTTGAGCAGGCTTGATGGTGAAATTCTACCTATTCCAATTAATGGAGTATATCTCAAACCCAATTTCTAAGAAAAAATGATGTTTCCTGTACATAGTTATAATAGTTTACTTCCCATTCGTTCCTATTTTCCAAGAAGTGTCGAGCACATGTTTTGTTGCAGAGGCAGTTTTCTTGAATTTTGAGATTACAGATGGTCATAGTTTTCAGTATTATGGTTTCTGGCAGGGTAGATTTTCATGTTTTTTGACTCTATAGCCCAATCAATTCTTTAGTTCATTGGTTGTATGCATAGCAGGCTTGCATCCCCTCTGAGTTGCTAGAATTGTTAACCAAAAATGTCTTCCCACCAAAAAATTGAATTTAAATGCCAAAGCCCCACCCAATGGTCACTTCCACATTTGAATATTAAATGCCAATTGAAATATGAAATAACCAAACAAAAACCTTAATGTATTTCCATATGAATCTAAGTTTATTTATGTGGGGCCACAACTTTCCCCATCATCAGATCTTCCTAGATCTACAATCATCACTTTATTGCCTTATAAAGTTACAAGGGTTTTATGGAAGGTGACAAAGAGACATTGTCATGTGTGGACCTTGTGACATCATTCCCTTGGTGGAAGGAAAAAGTAAAGACTTGTCAAACCAGGTGGATTCGTGTCAAACAATTGGCAAAAAGAAACGTTCTCATTGGTCAGGTTCTTACATGAATTAGTGCATTCTTGGGACTATCAAATGGATTATAATCACGTGGTTTACATTTTTTCACCAATGGAAATTGCACAAAGGATACCCATAGTGACAGTGAGGTTTCAACACATGTCCAAGCTGGTGAAGGAGTCACACAATCTCACGATATAGACTATGTCATAAGATCACAGGAAGGAAGGATTAAGTTATCGATATTACAATAGATGGGTATCCTAACATTGTAAAGGAAAATTGATTGATCTATGACCCTATGCCATAGTGTTGTCGTGAGATTGTCTAGTTGGGGAATCACAAGGCAAGGTAGATGCCCGATGTTACAAAGCATGGTATGTCAAAGGATCATAAGGAAGGTAAAAGGAGGGCCCAATGTTAAGATTAGTTGATGATCATAGGATTGTAGAACTTTAAGTTGGCCATAAGGATATTTTCACTTGTCTAGGCTGGAAAATGAAGGGGTCTTCAACCAATAAAATCACATGAAGGGTACAAGAGAAATGGTGAATGGTTGACCCATATTCTGTCTGACTTGGCATGCTAATATACAAAAATAATATTGGTGTAATGGAAAATTTTGATTGATTACTAATTGTTTCAATTTCCCCCCATGATTGTTAAATGCAAATGTAGCACTCACTCATTGCTCAGTTATCTATCTACCCAACTATGCATTAATGGTCGTCGTTTCTGTCTTCTCACAGTTGTTATTTTGGAAAAATATTATTTTTTCTTGCATTTGGGTTTGTTCCACAATCAAATTTTCTTGATCTTTATGATTATTCTCTATAATATTAATGGTGGTAGTTGTGCTTTGCTTCCTAGTAGAAGTTTCTTAGTTATGCTTGAACTATAAAAGAAATTCTTGTTCTCTTTCAAAAGGTTGATCTTTCTCTGATTCTCTAGTATTGCTTTCCATGCATACTACTATAATTTCTTGTGCCTCTAAGCCATTGTAATGCTATTTTGTATCTCTTTCATCCATTAGCACACTCTGCAAGACTTCTTTGCCTCTGGTTAATGTTTTTGCCTATATTCTTCAATTTGCATGATTGTATCTACTTTTAGCATTTGAATGATATTGAGTGAAGTTTCTTCCTATAGCATTCTTTTGTTGTCTGATCTACATGTGTTTGTCAAAATAAGAAAGGTCTAGATTTGTATTCTTTGAGGTTACAACTGGCTAACTATGCATTTATGGGTAGAGATAAAACGAGTCACTCTATTTTGGTGCATCACCTCCTTAGAATAGATTAGGTAGTTTTCTTATGTGCATTCTTTCTCCCTTTTCCTCTCCAAGAGTAGTTAGGTGCATCTTGATAGTAAAGAAAGTTGACCTTCTTTGGAGACTCAACCTCATAGTTCAAGTCCCATAGCTTGGAGGTTGTTTCCATGTTTCACAAGGTTATCCTTATGTGAAAACTTTGGACAAGGGTGCAAAATTTTGTGACAACACCTATTTTAGTACAAGAGGCACAAAACCCTCTAATGTGGTCAAGTGGAATTCCTTTTCCTTGATATTTCTCAAATCTTGGTGTCTCAACGTATTTTGGAAATGGAGGTGTGCATGATTAGGACATAAATCCTATTTAGTGTATAAAAATTTCTCACATTGAAATTACAATGCCTCAACTTGCTTAGTCAATTGTGTAAGTTTTTGGACCATCTCATCATTACACATGGGATCAAAAGTTTTTGTTTTCTCTTTTTATTTTTGGGTTGATCTTATACTTCAATGAGATTCATGTTGGCTATGTTTTATGCATCTAAATCTGAAGTATATGGAAATGCATCACTAGGTGGTGGTGTTATGTTAGCATCATGGATACAAAAAGGTTGTTGTTGTTGTGTTTGTGTCATTTTTTGTACATGTTGTTGGGGTACCTCCACTTTTTGTTAGATCTCTAGAAATGCATGATATTATTGTTGTGAAGGTATTTTTCGAAACTATTGTGGCACATACTGTTGCTGTTGGTATTCTTTTTTCTTTTCTAATTGTTTTTGTCGTGTCATTTGTCTTTGTAACTGTTCATTTTATGTTCCTAGTTGTTGCTCATAAATTGCTTGTTGTTACATAACATGTATGTCATGTAGCTTTTGATTGTGTTGTGTAATAGGAGGATTGGATTCTTGGCCCACGTGGTTTTGTTGTTTCTTTGATTGATGACTATGTCTCGAAGGTACACATAGTGTCTTAAAATCTTGAACCTTATACTTTTGAGGCTTTGAGGTGTTTCCTTGGGACATCATATTCACTTGTTTTTTTGTAATTGTTGTTTATTTTTGGGTTGGTTGTTCTTTAGTGGAACTAACATAATATCAATGAGACTCTTCTATTTTAGTTCAACAAGTGCACTGGCAACAATAGTTGTGTTTACATGGGATGCATCCATAGTCAACCCCATATTAGTTGACATTGTCATAGTTGGTAATGTTAAAAGCAAAGGGGTACTTTTTTTACTTTCTTCCGAAGAAGGTATGTTAGTAATTCCCATTGGTTAAGTATCCTTAGGAATCTCTTGTTGTTGGATCATTTGATTAAGCTCAATCTTTAGTGTTCTACTAGGATACCTTTGTGGGATTTTGCTAAGATCATTTTCTTCTCAAAGTGTGGGAGGTGCATCAAAAAGGGGATTTTTATTGATTTTTCTAAAGGTAGTTCTTGGTGGAACCTTAATGGTTAATTCTTTTTGAGGTATTTTATATGTTACCTTTATAGTTGATGGGTTCAAAAGTTGATTCCCTTTGTCTAAGTATAATTTGAACATAGTGGAAGTTCTTCCAAGATTAGATTGTCTTGACTCTTAGACTTATGTTCCTCCAATTTAGGAATAAATTTTAACACTTATCGAAGCCGCAGTGCATTTGAAGTTCTTTCAAAAACATTTGTCTTGAAATGCTTTATCCACTTGTTTAATAGTTATTCCAAACTCATCATCAGAAAAATCATCATATGTGGTTGATGTAGTTTGTAAAATGTTTGATTGGTCCATTTGTGGGTTTGAAGTGTGAAAGGTACTTCTGTTAGGTTTGTCAAACTCAAAGGAACCACTTTGTTTGTCTTGGGATGTTGTGGGCACACTTCCAAATGTGGGTTGTATAGGTAAAAATATAGGTTTATAGTTGGGTGAGGGACCCCATTGGACTAGTCCATATGAAAGTGAACTGTTAGGTGGAAAACCCAAGTTACACATGTTGTTTGCAAAGGATGTAGTATTTATTAAAATTCTCGCAAAGGAAGGTTGTGAAATTCTTAGGTGTTATCCATTGGAGGATGCATGTTCTAGGATTGACTTGTTGAGGTTGTTGTGTTTTCTTTCATCTTGTCTTAAGAGGTTGTTGTGTTTATGCTTGAGATGTTGACATAGGTTAATATTGACTTAGTGGTTCTTTGGATAATTGAACCCTTGTGAAAATTGGCATGATATCATAGTATGTTTCTAAGTGAGAGAAATGTATGCAAACTAAGGTATGCAAGTTTTTTTATTTTTTTATTTTTGGGATATAAGGTATGAAAATGCAACTAAGGTATGATTGTGCAAAGGTTGAAAATGAAAATGTTGTTTGAGTTTTGACCAATGGATGTAAATGCAAACTAAGACATGGTAAGGTCTAAATGCATGGAAATGTTTGTTGAACTTGGACTAAGGTATGAAATGAAAATATTTAATTTTTTGGAATTTTGAAATGCAAACTAAGGATATGTATGCAAAATGTTTGTATTTGGACTTGGATTTATGCAAAATGCAACTAAGTGACTATGCAAAATGTTTTCTTTTTGAATTTTGGATATTTGAAAAATGAAACTAAGGTTAAGTATGCAAGTATGCAAAGGGTTGATGTTGTTGGGATATGAAAAGTTTTGCAAGGGTTGACCTATGCAAAGTGATGTTGGTTTTTGAAAGGATTGGAGTTGACAAAGTTTGATATTTGAAATGTTTGGATATGGTTGGTTATGAAAAATGTACTCTTTTTTTTTTGGATTTTTGAAGGATAATTTAAATTAAATGAAAACTAAGAGGGTACAAGCTAATGTTTATGCAACTAGAGGCTAAGGTAGTTATGAAGTTTTTATGCAAACTAAAATGAGGGATGAAAATGAGGTTTATTCAACCATGGTTATACAAAATGAAGATGAGGAAGCAAAGGATATGCAAACTAAAGTTTGGCAAAATGAGGTTTATGCAAAGTGCAAACTAAGGTTATGCAAAATAAAACTAAGGATATGCAAAGGTTCAAACTAAGGTTATTCAATGGTTTTAAATTTTGAAGAAAAATATTTGGAAAATATTAATCAAAGAGTGTAACCTTATAAGGATGAGCAATGGATCTTAACCAAGAAAGAAAGATCAAAAGGAAAAAATGACAAAAGGGACCAAGTCAAATTCATCAAGACATAGATAAATTTTGACTCAAAAGAAAATGATAAAAGATAAATGACAAAGACCAAGGTCAAGATTCTTTACTCATCCATACAAAGAAATTCTCTAAGATCCATATTTTGTTTAGAACTTTCTACCAAATTCAAAGCTCCTTGGTTCAAAATGAGGACTAAAATGAAGATTATGAGGGCTATGGTTAAAATGAGGATTGAGGAATGCAAAAATGCAAAGTTCTAATGGAAAATGCAAGGTACCTAAGTAATAAATGAAAGTTATGAGAGGATAGAAAATGAGGACTAAGGACTAAGGGATTCAAAATGAAAGTGAGGAATATACCATGCAAGTTATCCTAAGTGCAATATTATAATGATGATTGTGCAAAATGAAAATGAGTCCTAAGGGTAATGCCAATGAACACTAAGGCTAAAAGCTTCCATGTTTGAAATTTTTTCAAATGTTGACAAGTATATGTTTGCAAGAATGTTTCAAGGGTCTCAATGAGTTTTTGTGAGAGTATAAGTTTTTTACAATTATCTTGATTAATGAAAACACTCATGCAAGACACAATAAATAGAATGGTGGTTTTTAAAAATTAACAAACATGCCACAATCTAGGTTGAAAGGATAATATACATTGAATTCTAACATGAAGCTAAAGTTCAATCATGCTTATCTACAGTAGACAACATAGAATCTAGGTAGCATAGGCTCCCCCTTACAGTGTAGTCACTTCTCAGGCATACCAAGATCCACTTCCAAGGGGAATCACTTCCCAAGGGAATGTTGTCTCTACTAAGGACCACAAAAGTGTGAGGTGTCTTCATAGGCATGGGTGACCCCTTGAACTAGTGGATAGACTGATTTTGGCCACTGCAATAAAGGTTTTTAGTATGAGACACTTTGTTCATTAGGTGTATGATGAACTCCCATGAGAGGTCTCCCAACCTTGAGAACCAAGGTTTGACACACCTCTAAGGGTATTGGAGGAGAACTATCACCCAATTTTATCGTCAATTGGGAATTACCTACAATCGAGCCTTTATATAGTGGTTAGAGTGGAGACTTGGCTTTGGCCTATTACCACTTCAAAGTTGTCCCTTGGAATACCCAATATTCGATATCTTGGTCCAAGGTAGGATTATCTAAAAGAATTATATGGATTTCTCTTACACCCAAGATCTATGAAGGCGAGGGGAGAGGATACATTTTTATAATTCATTTGGATTTTATTAACAATGCTAAAATGCCAAACAAAATAGAAAAGTTTATTTTAGAGCAACAAAAACACACGTTTTCTAATCTACCAAAAACCACACACAATGTTTTGACAAACACACAAGGTCTTCATCATATGTCCTACATCAAATGAATTAGTGGTTTGTATGACATGATCTTCATCCCATGATTGCCACAAGCTAAAAGAGACCATTAGTAACACCAAAAATGCTACTCTAAAAGAACTACACAGATTTCTCTTCACCTAAGTTCCACAAAGGTGAGGGGAGAGGATACATCTATATAGCCCTTTGGAATTTCAAAGGATAATATGCACCAAACACTTAAAATAAAAATTGATGCATGCCTCTTCGTCCAATTAGAAAGAAAATGTGATAGACAACATGATTTATTGTTCTTTTTTTGCATGATATTTGTTGTTTATTAACCCATTAAGAAAGGGAAAATTGAGAACATAAAAGAATTGTTGGTAATTAATCCTCCTAATTAGGCTAGATTAAATCATGTGATATTTGTTAACGTCCTAATTAAATTATTGAGTAAGGACATGATTAGACATTGAAGGACTCAACAATATCGAGGATCAAATTGATGATATGCCAATGACATATGACATGTATTAATGAATGTTGATAAGGCATTGAAGGACATAAAATGCCTAAAGGACCGATGATGAAAGATGGCATTGGAATAGTTTTTAATTAATTTTGAGATGATCTACATTTTGATAGAATGATGATCAAGTTAGCCAAAAGATCAGAGTTAGTGAAATGAGAAAATGTGACAAGTTGGGATGTAAAAGTGATGAAAGAGTACGCATGAACCATTTTTGAGTATCTACAACAAGAAGATGGGGATCTGTGTTGTGACATGGAGCCTAATCAAACTCAAAGGTTTATTTGATGCAATTTCCTCTTAGATTATTTCTATGGGGATTTGGGGGCAGTGCCCCCAAGACAGGGTCAAGGGGCAATGCCCCAAGTGTGCTCCCTAGCCAAGTACAGGGTGGGGTTGAGGGGCAATGCCCCCATGTGGGTATTGGGGGCAGTGACCCTAATGCCAAAAATAACTCACCATTTTAAAAGATGTCGACTATTATTTTTCTATTTGATGACTTATTCTAGCCCTAATTTTGTAAGCAAAAAAAGCTTGTATAAAATAGCTTAGGGTTAGGGATTTCATTATGTATGACGATATTATAGCTTCTTGTGATAGTATTGAACTATAAGGGATTACAAATTGTAATCACTAGATAATAATAATATTGGACTTTTTGTTGATGGATGTAGCCTAGGGATTGGGTGAAGCATGTTAAATCCTTGTGTCTTTTATTCTCTTCTGTGCAATTTATTATTTTCAGATATTCTTTATATTTTGCATGTAACTCTATTATTTCTGTATGTGTTTAATCCTAACAATCTTTTGCTAGAGAAAGAAAAAAATACTTTATGATAGAAAACTTTCCTCCATGATATGGAGGATGAAAAAGAGGATCCTAAGGATAGCTCTATCATTGAGGAGGAGTGTGTTGATGTGCATGAGGTTGTCCCTCAACCTATGCATATTATTGTAACTATGATAGAGGAGATTGATGATGAGGATGACCTTTTGGATGAGTTTGATGCAATATTCTCTTTCATAGATGTTGAATCATCATCTCTTATATATGAAGAGTGTGTTATCAATAGAAACAAGTAGGAACCCACACCATACCAATAGCTCCCAAGGAGATGGTTCATGAGAAACATGAAGATAAGGTAAGATTATTTCTTCACAAGATGAGGAGAAGCCACTTCCAAACCAAAAAGATATAGAGTTTGTGGGGCACTACAACATGGTCAAACCTTATTTCTTAGACCTGAAGCCATCAAGAGGATGCCTCATAAGGCATCTAGCTCTACAAAAATCAACAATTTGTCCCCAGTCATGCTCATTCTAGAGCATGAGGGTGAATATAACAAGAAGGAGCAAGTCTTTCTAAAGAAGACAATGTCCCAGCAGTAGAAAGATTTATTATTTTCAGCATTGGGAAGAAGGAATTCCATGCAACAATATGTATGTTATGCTTGTTGTTATTTTCATTTGCCCATGTGCATGGAAGAAAAATTAGCTTGTAAGGAAGGGCAACTACTTCAACAAGCCAATTAATGACTTTTTAAATTTCTTTTACTTGTAAATACTTGTACATATTAGAGTAGGTGTTTTCATATTTCCAAGAAGTGCATGAGCACAATTATTCTCTTCTCCTAGATATTTTTACAGTTGTCAATAGATTTTTGTTTTTTTCTAGTTTCAAAATTTGTGAATTTTTAGGTGGGCTAGCACATTGTTCTCTACTAGTGGCTCTATGCCCAATGGATTGCTTAAGACCACTGATCTTATTCTTATCTAGAAAGAATCCCCTTTGAGTCACCAAGACTGTTGGCTATTTTTTCCCCCATTCAGCCCATCACTAATAACCAATCTAAGAGATCTTCAATGGGCTACATCCTTTGGTGGGTTAACACAGCAGTTGGTGGTTAACATTTTGTGTTTTTCGCAGTGTTCTTTGGTTGAGTGACTTGGTCTATTCTTCTCCTTAGTATCTCAGTTACTTGCTTGGTCTATTATTTTTTTGAGTGGCTTGGTCTATTCTTCTCTTGAGTATCTCAGTTACTGCCTTGGTCTATTATTTTTTTGAGTGGCTTGGTCTACTCTTTTGCCAAGTTTTGTGTTATCCCATTGCATTATTTCATAAAAGTCATGTTGGGCAGCTTGGGAAATAGTGAAAGTGTTTTCTGTTTCTTCCATTGCGCATTTGGAAATGTGTCAACCATCATATTAAAAGGTTTCTTCATTAACAGTTGTGTTTTAATCATTCATTAAGATATTTTTTAGCATCTGAGCTGTCCATTTCAAACGAAAGACCTACATCGATGGTCCACCACTTTTTGGGGTAGATCTAATCTTTTCCACATAGGTCAACTCTACAGGTGTACACAAGTGGGTCAACACTATAGATTATCCCTTCTCACATATTTTGATAGCAGTGTGATTTGATCTCTTTCATCCAACACATGTCTTTAAGACCAGTTCTTTAATGTCGGGCAACCTTTTGGGCCTTGTTCTACGATGATGATGTATTCCCATTCCTCTTTATTGCTTGTAAGGATATGCTTTTTTTATTGGATATTTTAGCAACTATGTGCATTCATTGTGGTCTCCTCCTATCACTTAGTTGGGGAAGTTTCTAAGTTATACCTAATCTCTAAAGGCAAGTTGTAAATATATTTTCTAGGTTCTTCTTTGTTTTCATTTTGCAGCAGTAGTATGCTTTGCAACTGTAATTCCTTTTTCCTTCCATTAATGAAATCTCTATTTCTTACCTCTTCTTTCCATTTATAAATTTGTGCATGTTTATTACCTTTTTGTGAATGTTTCTTTTCCATTTTCTCAGAGTTGTGTTTAATTTGTTGTTACTTTTTGCATAGTGAAAATATCTTCCCTTTCAGCATTTGATCAATTCAAAACCTGCATTCAAATTATTTGAAGGTAGAAAAGAGTTAAGATATGTGTAGTTAGGAGTATATCTATAAGCAAAGACAACAACCAAGTTTGAATCTGGTGCATGACCCCCTTTCCATTTTAGAAATTTACTTTTAAGCAATCTCTCTTATTTTTCCTCAAAAGCTTAGTTTAGATGCATCCTAATTGTAAGGAAGCCAATCTTATATGGAGATTCAACCTCAAAGAGAAAGTCCCACACATGGAGGTTGTTTCCATGTTACACAATGTTGCTTGAGGACCCAAGTGGACAGGTCCTACCTAGAGCTTTGCATTGCAAAAGAAGAATATCAAGGAAGGTCTATTAGGTCCTATCTAATTTCATCTAGAGGAAATAAAGAAAGAGGAGAAAACTGAATTAAATGCAAGTCTAGTATTAAATCACATTAAATAGGTGCTCAATAATTATTAAATTGAAGTGCTTCCAATTTAAGATGATAACAAGCATACAATCCTTAAGGATAGATCCCCCCTTTTCTTTTTTGTCCCTTATGAACATAAAACCCTTAATGTTAGACTGTTATACAATCCTTGAGAACATATCATAGATGGATTGACAAGCATGGTACACAAACCCTACTAGAACCTTATGCGACATCTTTTGTGCCATCTTCTTTTTGTGATTCACAATAAAATAGAAAATCTTACTTGGATTAGGTAGGTACACCCCTCTCTATTTCTTCTCCCTGTCTTTCTATTTTTTAGTGATGTTTCTCTTATCTTATTTTTGGATTTGACCAGGACTTGAGTTACTTGGGGGCTTGATAATTTTCTTATCTCCTTTTCTTGAAAAGATCATCTTATGAATTTGCCCTACTTTACCATGAGCATAAGTGGGGACTCGATGTATTGTCCTAAAAAGTTAACACCCATTAATTTGAAAGATTTAGGACTTATTGGGCTCCATTTTATAGTGATCTCCTCAACTTTAGATGCATTTATGATTGATTTTCACCTCAAATTTAACCCTTCAAGATATAGGTTGGACCTTTTTACCTATATGATGGGGATTAAATTTTGGTAGGCTTCAGGACCGATGCAAAATGTTTTAATTTTCTCACCTCGTGAAGTTAACCTTAATGAATTTAATCCCGAAACCATTATCAAAGGAGACCTCTTCCTCTCATTTTTCCATCATTTCAATCTATTAGTAACAAACACAATCACAAGATCTTAAACAAGCTATTACCGATTCAAGGAGTTCACGAAAACATTTATTGAAGTTACGAATCTATCCATCAAGCATTCAAGAATTTATTTCCATATATGTACATCCATTCTTCTTCTTCTCCATTCAAGCATATATACATCCATGATATATGATTTGGGAAAGTGTAGATCTATTGCATAATTAAAGATATCCTACATTCAAACATTTTATATTAAAGCAACAAAGTATTCATCTTTGTGGATATAGTAGATATGTATCCATCAACAACACTAGTAGATTTGGTGTTAGTTTTTGACCTTATGCCATTTTCCATTTGATTTTAACTTCTTTCTTTGTTAAGATCCCAAGTTGGTCAAAAATTTCGCCAACGTGAGCTTGTTTGGTCAAAATTTTGACCAACATGGATTATAAACAAAAAAAGAAGAGAAAAGTGTGTGGGAGGAGGGAGTTTCACTACATCTATTCACTCGTGGGCATGGGAGGAGGGATCGAGCTACAAGTGCATAGCCAATTTCTCTGGTCAGTCATTGACCCCATGTCATTTCGAATGCAAGTGAATGCAAAAGGATGTAGGATTTTGAATGCAAGTGATCTAATCACAAAGAAATTGAGCTTATTTTTGTTTTTAGTAATGGTAGAAAGCAAGTGAATGCAAAAGGAGGTTTTAAGTTGTAGGAGGTTGTCTAGTCTCTTGTTACTACTAATATTGTTGTTGCTACTAGATCTGCTATTGCCATAAGATATGAAACAACATCTACTTCTATCATAGGTGCCCTTGCCTCTTCTTTTGCAATGATAGATGATAGGCGACTACTTGGCTGCTTGCAGTGAATGAACATCAACCATTGCTTCCACCTATTTTTTTGTCTACTACTCAGATGTTTCCTTTGATTTGTGATCTTGATCTTTATCATCTTAGAATAGTAGGACACCTGGATCTTGGGGGAATGCACCATCCCTATATTGTGTTCCCCATTTTTATCTAGGTGGGCTCTTAAAATATAAGGGGGAATAGGAGAGACAAAAATCTGCCCTTACAATAATCTCTTTGGGGGGCCTTACCCTTACCCTTACAATAATCTATTTGGGGGCCCATACTTACAATGATTTGTTTGGGGGCCCTTACCCTCAAAATAGTGGGGTGGGGTGGGGTTATAAGCTGTAGGAGGTAGAAAGAAAGTGAATGCCAAACCCTCAAGTGAATGGTAGAAAGCAAGTAAATGCATAAAACCCTCATTTTGAACCATAGTCAAATCTTAGCAACTATCAAAATGAAAAGAAAGAGAGCTTGAGGGGAAAAAACTAAAACCTTGTAGATTTACCAGCTCATACCTATGGATCAATGTCTCTTATTTTTTTTTATTCTTATGCCAGATCTCATATGGTTTTTAATTTTAGGAGCTCCTACATGCATTACAGTGTTGAGAAAGTTTCATGCCACATTCATAATAAAAATCCTATTTTGTTTTGTTTTTATCTTGGTTTTATTGTCTTTTATATCATTAGTTAAAGGTTAGATATTATTAGATTGCATTTCAATTTTGGTCTAAAGATCTATTAGAAAATGTGGCTTTTGTCTAAATAGTAAGTGATTGCTTTTTCAATCTTGTAGTTGTTTCATCAGAGTTGCTTGCAAGGAGGAAATGAGTTTGTATACTTTTTATCTATTCTCAATTGTATAGATGAGTTGATAAGCCTATCATATATATACTATGCTCAAATTATTGTAGGAGAACCTTAAATCAATTTATTAAATTTTGAGATAGATAATGTAGGATAGATCTTAGTGAGTTTGGGACTATTCAATATTCCCATCTATGATAAACAATTACTATAGCAAGTTCAGTAATCTTAAATTTACATTAGAAATAGGCAGAAGCAACTCTACCATGATGATGTCCCCCATAATTTTTGCCTCCATTGAAAACATTTTTTTTGGTGACAAGCTCCTTGTAAACTATGAAAGTATGCACATAATTTATTCTCTGATATGAAGTGTGTGTTTTCTTTATGCCATACATTATCTTCAAATCAATTCTCTTTAACTATCTCATACATTATCTTGCCAAGTTAATTTTCTTTAGTTTTAAGAGATGTTAGTAAATGGATGGCCATACTATTAGGGAAAATCTCTAGATTCTTAATTAGAGTGAGTTCACTGGACCTATTTAAGCTAGATTCTGTTGGAATACTTTAGAATAACAGAGGGGTGGGGGGTGAATCAGTTATCCTAAGTCCAGATGTATAAATAAAACTTTTCATGGCTTAGTGAGCTCGTAAAACATTTATACTCATGCATGCACCCATAAGATTATGAAATCACTAAAACTTATAGGAATTGTCAAATCAACTAGCAAAAATGTAAATCATGAAACACAATAGATTCATCAACACACTTGACACAATGATTTACAAGGAAACCCAATTTGGGAAAAGCCACCAGTAACATGCTACTCTTTTCACTCTTCTAAAGTGATGCCTTGTGAAAGGCAAACCCTATTAAAGGTTACAATACACACTATTAAATGCGACTCTGTTAAAGGATTTCAATCACCTTGTTAGAAGTGAGCTTTGTTAAAGGACTTTAGACCATTCGCTTGGAGTGTCACCTGATTAAAGGATTTACAAATGACAGTTAGGTCAATCTTAATCCAAAGGATTTACCCTAGATTGATACAATTGTTAGAGAGTAACAGTAAGGATTTGATATGATACAACTTACAACTTCACTTACAGATTACAAATCTTTCTTTAGTCCTTAATTTTTCTTGGCCTTCATACCTTGCAACTTTGATAGCTTGTTCACCCTTCAAGCATTCATCTCCTTAAGTATTCTTACTTAACATGCCATTGCATACTCTTCTCTTAGGTCACTTGATGAAGAAAAACCCTTGACTCCTTGTCTCCCTTAGGCTCTTGCACATGACAACCTTGCTTCATGACTAGCCATTCCTATAAATAGGAAATTAAGATATTTTGCCGCTCATTCTCCATCGTCCAATTTAGAGTTCAGATGGATTAGGTAGGATACAATGTATCTACCCATTTCGCATATCTCTTCTAAAAACTTCTCCTAGAATCCACTTTGAATTCCCCCAAAAATGGTTTACCTGGAATTCTATGCCACCAACTCATCAACCTTATCTTCTACCTAGTTCACAAAATCCAAGAAAAAAAGCTTGTCAGCTCAGATTCATTCAATCTACAATCTTTAAAATAATGCAGCAGCTCGAAATTATCAACCTTCTGATGCTTGGCACATACTGTGTTGCTCAGCATCCACTGTGAAATTACTCGGCATGAACAAAAGTTTATTGGTGGTCGGCATCAATTGCTCTTCTCAGCATACACTAGAATGAACTTTTACTCAGCTCCAACTAATTTTCTAGTTGGCTTGTACTAACTTTTCTCAGCACCTACTATCCACTCAGTCAAGCTTGGCAAACAAACTTTGTGTAACTTGTTCTTCTAAACTTTCTAAGTGTAACCAGCCTTTATAACCTTAAGTAGATTATCAATACATCATGTCATCACTGTCTTAATGGATCCTTGTACTTCATTACATAATCATAACTCAACCTTTCTTGTAGGTGCAGTTGTTACATCTTATGATGAAATCCTCTTCATCAATCAACTAAGTGATAGTACATATATCTTATAAGCAATTGTCTTACTAGCAAATAACAGTTTTGACATCAGTGACAAAACAATGATTGAAACACATAGTCTTCTTCACCAATCTTCCTCTTTCAATCTAGTTCAACAATCTCTCTCAACAATGATCTTTTCAATCAGATCTCAATAGATTCATCTATCATCATTCATCATTATTTGGTTAATCTTCCATAGGTGGTGATAAAGATAATATCATGTTGATTGTTGATAATGCAAATTTCTATTTGTTGATAAGAAACTACATACATATGTACACACACACAACTATGGTTGCATTTATGTTGTTTGATGTGAACACTTGAATGGTGTGACAAAATTTGTCCTTTGATGTTCAGTCTTCCTAATCAATACCTCATGTGATGGTTATAATTGATGGGTGATTATGATGATAATTTGAGCAATACATAAGGTGATAATCTTGACATGCTTGCTAACTGATATTTCATGGTTAACATTACCATTTATTGCAGATTGGTTTGGTAATTGATGCTCTGTTTGGTTATCTCCTCAATGATAACAATTGTTGGATGATCATGTTGCTTGTCTTAGTATATTTCTTGCTAACCTTATTATCTCATCTTTGTATGATTAATGATAAGGATTTGTACTCATATATGATTGATGGATGGATGCTATGATGTGACAACCATATCTTCATTAGGAATCATACTTCATGTTTTCTCGATGATGATCGATAAAGGATGTCATAAGGACATGATGAATTATGAAATTATCATCTATTACTAAATTCATGATTCACATACTAATAAGATGGGTCTCGGCTATCCAAATTTTTTTAATGCTTGATAACATGTGAGCTCAATGTTTGGATCATACTTTGGTTCTATGCTAACAGAGGTACTTGATATCTTCAACCCTGGCTCACATCACTTGATCTCAATTATCTTGTATACTTACTTGAAGCTAGATAGGAGAATCATCATATATATAAGACTTCACAATTTTCCTTGATAAGACTTTGATGCTATTGTATTCATTGCAAGTGCATACAAATTACCTTCCTTAACTTCTAACTACTATGTACAATTTTCCAATTTCTATTTAGTATCTTGAGGTGCTCAAGGTCTGCCACCCCTTGACCACATATGTGTTTCATTTCTATCTTATTCTTAGGTTAACAATGAGGGCATCACAAATTCAAATAATTATGAGTGATGTACCTTCTTATTTTTTGATTGAATTAGAATTTGGTCTCATATTTTTCCCTTCATAAAATTTTGATTCTTTTGTACAACTTGATGATCAATTATGAAATGGACACAATGAGTCTTAAAAACCATCATCCAATCAGTTCAAACCAAATTTTTATTGTTATGAATGTTGGGAGGCCAAAAGGATATTTTTGACAGCTTTTCCAAAATTGCATATTTGGAATTTCTTGTCAAATATGACAAATTTTTGCATTTTAAAACCTAATGGACACCAACTGATCCCAAACCTTTAGGAATGGTAGGAAATGCATGTCTAAGGTGAAACAAACATGTTTTCCATTATTGAACACCAAAACACTCAAAAACCAAGAATTAGATGTTTTAGTGATGAAGTTCAGAAACCAGTGAAATAAAAATATTTAAGAATTTACATCTTCAAGAAGAATTAATAATGAAGTGACACAAAGGAGGATATTAACAAAGAGCATTGTAAGAAAACAACTTTTCATTGATTATAATATGGGTGAATTTGACCAAGGCGCATGAATTTTCTTTCAAGATCATATGTGTAGATATAAACATTAAGTACAACATGTCCAATATTTTTGTAGATATACACATTAATTAGACCAAAATTTTCTTTCAAAACCATATGTACATATATAAATATTAAGTACAACATGTCTAATATTTTTGCAGATATACACATTAATTACACCAATTTTTACTTTCAAAACCATATGTGTAGATATAAACATTAAGTGCACCATATCCAATAATTTTGCAAATATATTTTCCTGTGAAGAAAGATAATGCCTGACAATATGAACCTAGAACAAAATAATGAGATAATTGCTAGATTGTGGTCTTAATTCTAAAGAAAATTCGTTAAATTTAATTGTCCTTGCAAAAAGTGTAAGGGCTTAAAGAATCGAAGAATTCTAACAACCCTTTGTCATTGTAGGCAACATGGTCAGGTTGAAGGGGGCCACAATTTTTGTCAGTGAGTGAATGTGGAGGTGGCAGTGGATTAAAATGTTATTGTACATGATGTGGCATTGTCAGGTAAGCAAAATGCATGTTATGTTCTACTGGTTAATCAAATACTTGTTACAGTAAAAAGAAGATAGAGTATGCCAATTTAACCCATTTACTTGTTATTGCAAAAGAGCCCCCTTTAGTGCAGTAACCTCGTGCTCCTCAAAACAAGAGGAGACATTGTAATTTGGCATTACATGTTCCATAAGAGGAGGAGAATGAGGAAGATATCGATGCACCTATTAGCCTTTTCCTTAAGAAAGCTAAGAAAAAGAAAAAGAAGAAATGATTTTTAAAAATGCTCTTTGATAAACCTTGTTTGATAAACTTTGTTGGATAATGAAAGAATGTTGTTTTAAGTAATTATCTATGAATGTTATGTATTAATATTTATTTTTATGTCATGTTAATGAATATTGTTACAGGTAAACGAATTCTTGATTAGTATTGTGTATTAATGAATTGGATATCATACTAATGAATATTATGTGATTGTATTGATTGAATGTTATAGTTCATAAATGGATGAGTGAATGAATGATGTCTATGTAATTAGATGTAAATGGGGAATTTAGATTGATGTTAGGGGGAGTGGGGGTGAGGTCAGATGAGCTTCCACCATCACATGGTTGGCCTTGTTAAGTAGAGAATATTAAAGTATTTTTTGAAACCAAGTGAAGCTGAAACTAACATACCTTCATTAATTAATCAATTTCATTCATTGTAGGTCTAGAATGATGGGATGATACTCTATGGTATATGTATGAATCTCTAGAGGAAGATTAAGTACTCAATCTTCCAACCTCAACAACTTTACCACTTGCCTCATTTTGGGCCTTGCAGCTAGATCTGGATAGGAGCACCGCAACCCTATCCCTACCAACTGTTCCATTTCAGCCTTCTCAAACTACCCATTTAACTTTATATCTGTAGCATCCAAAACTTTTCCTTAACCATAAAGATCCCATACCCACTGCACAAGCCTAATACGATGCTCTTGCAAGCTCACATCTACTGCTCTCTTTCCTATAGAAATTTCCAAGGCCACAACCCCAAAACTATAGACATCTGATTCAAGGCTTGTTCTTCATGTCATCACACACTTGAGAGCCAAGAAACTAAGGGTTCTAGCTTCAATTGTAATTTGAGACAAATTATTGTGCTCCAACATCTGGGATAAACTAAAGTAGTAAAGTCAGAGCTTTCATTTCCTTTGTTTGATATAACTGCAACAACATTGATTTACCATAGCAAGCATCTCGTGTATGTTGGCAACTTGGGCCCAACTATACATTAAGAACCAACTCAATGCTAACGTGAAGGAGTCAACGCCTAATGGCAACAAGTGTTCAAAGCATCTCAAACTCACCAAAAAAAACATGGCTAAGATCACAAAAGCTACATAACCTTTCATTTGGATAATGTTCCTCAGTAAGAAAACATGATCATATATTTGAAAAGAAATAGTCACTGAGATTGCAAACACAATCTCACATTTGAACACTTAGAACTATTATATTTCATTCATCCCAAATTCTCCAAACAACTAGTGGACTCAACGATGAACCCATAAGTAGATTCACACCAAGAGATTGGAGCTATGCCATATCTTTTCCTTCAAGGTTTGCATCTTTAAGGAACTTTCAATCATAGGGAATGTAAAAAGAGTGTGTTCCTAGAGAATTTTTCCAGAATGATCTCCTTTTAGCAGTGATGCCTTTTGAAAACCACTATGCACACAAGAGTGTACGTTGCATTAGAAATGGGTACTGGTGGGTGGCAACAAGGAAAATATGTGCTGTGTTATGAAATAAAATGGACTCGTTAAATGTAGAGGTTGAAACCTTGTATAACAAACATTAGGAACTTGGCTTTAAGTAACTTGATGAGAATAAAATAAAATAATTTTTCCAAAAATTAAAACACATAATGTTGCCACCCAACATCCCTTTTGAACAAACATTAGCATATTGGGACGTGTAATAGGCTAAGTGTGCCACCAAAAAGCCTATGCTAAGGAATGAGACAAGACAAGAGACATGACCATTATACATAGGATTGTGAGTGAATATCTTACTAAATCTAACAATTATTTTCTCCATTTTAATGGCAACTTCTTGTTTGATTCTTTTGTGCAATTGTCTAGGGGTACCCCATTCTTACTTTTCTCATGTTTCATTTTGACTCTTAGTTATTACAACACAACTAATTTTTTTATTTTTTTTCATAAATAAGTATTTAAACTTATCCTTTTTGAGCATGATAAGATTAAAGTTAGCAATTCATAAACTTGGGAAAAGATTGATCAGTTCATTTATCC